>WEKX01007076.1:0-251118 GCA_013390025.1 Pitta sordida
GAATTACTCGATTTGCAGTTGTTTCAATCCAGTGCCATTGAGTTACTTAGCTTTAGTTTCCTTTGCGTACTCCTTTGCTCCACCACCCCTCCCGACTTCCTTCAGAGCATTTTTTAGTGGGATGCTGCAAGCTGTATTTTCATATCAGTTACTACCAAGACAGGCTTCGGGACACCTTAAAAGCATCCAGCAACACCTTGTGATACTCCTCTCTCAGTGAACTTGTTGCACCTACACCCAACTGCTTGCTCCAGACGAGTACAGCACCTACAGGCTTGATTTCTCCACTATTAGATTTTTTTTTCCCCACTGAGAAATGGACCATCCCTTTTGTTTTTTCCATGTACTGACTTACTGGCTGGGGTGAGCAGGAGGATGGTGACCGAGTCCCTTAAAACACTTTGTGATTTTAAGTAAAGCTCCTCCAAAAGCATAGCCTCTGTCTATACTGGTAAAAAAGAGCTCAGCCCACAACCGCAGGACCAGTATTCATCACCTAGCTCAAACCAGCCTGCTGTTAAAAACAGTACTGCTTTGTGAACGTGCAAAATGAGCTTGGTCAGCAGCTCTGCACCTCTTGGGGCTGGACATGTTTTTAACAGATGTATGAACTGCTCTGTGCTCGGGCAAATGGACTGATGGCACCAAAACACAAGGAAGTGCACAAATAAATATCACATAAAGACCCAGGCAGACATCTGCAACCTTCCCAACACTCCTCTGTCCCCTGACATTCCAGCAAAGGATCAAAGGGAAGGACAGAGTCTTGCAAAGTCAGGACTCTGATGGTGATTCAGGCTTTCAGCTCTTTTCTTCCCCTTCCCGCTTTGTTGTCCTGTTCTTTGCTCTGCTGAGACATCACCAGCTCAGGAATCCTCCGACCCTGAGCTCACCTACTGAAGCTGCTGGTTCAGGGCCAGAGTCTGGGCTAAAAAGGGACTTGGGGACAGCCCACATGCTGATTATTTTGCACATCTTAATTTCCACCACAGTGGTCACGTTTCCCTGACAAATGTCAGAATTTAACAAGGGCAGGGTGAGAGCTCAGCCTCTAAGCCCTTGAACAGTATCTCAGCTCACCTGCTATTTATCCAAGTATAAAAAGCCTGTATTGGGGATTTCTAGTAGTTATTTCTAGCAGTTTGGAGATTTCAGAAGAAATAGGAGGAAGAGCCTAACGAGCATTTAATGCTTCTTAAAGGCAAACTGAGAGAGTCTTAAAAAAAAAAAAAAAGGGGAAAAAAGTTTCTTCATTGCAGATAAGATTTTTGAGATTTGAAAAAATGATTCAAGACAAAAACTTGAGAACTTGCAGTCTCTTCTGAATCAATAGTCAGGGAGTTTGCAATCACATCAGCAAAACATTTAAATAATTCATTTTCATTTTTGTCTTCCTCCAGACTAAGTTAGAAGCTGGCTAAAATTTTGACATGGAAATCCACTTAAAAAATGCTTCTGGAAAATAAATAATTAAATCCATTTGGGAATGGAAGCACATCTATTCTTATGACCAGGCTCTACTTTGACCAGCTCCTACTTAGAGATCAGATGTGTTTGCTGTAGGAAAAACCCCTGATTTGTACATGCATCAAACTAGACCTGTTCTCCTTGTCTTGGAAGATGATGTTAAATATCATCACACCAGGATATGTTGTAGTAATTGCACATCTGCTGTCACTCAGGACTCCTTATTTGCTATGTGATCTCTTATGTTCCTACAGGGATTAATTTTCTTTCTACTTACTTTTTTGGCATTGATCTCTTCCTTTCATTAATAATTTTCATTCTTCAGTCTCACCCATTCTCACTTTATAAAGTTGACAAGGTGTCAAGTAATTAATATTTTCCTACACTGCAAAAGGTGACACTGCAAGTCTATTTCTGTGTAAGTAATTACAGATACTTCTGGATGAAATTGTACTTCAAAATGTCTTTGATTTCCAGCCTACTCTTGTTCTTGCACAGCACAAAAAATCTCTCTTTCACATACTCTATGCAAACTGCCCTGACAATAAATCCATAGTGGTGGGATGCTGTGAGAGAAGAGGGTTTTTTTACTCTGCTGTTTATTTCTGTACTGTTCCCTCAGTCTTAAAAATCCGTGCCATTCATAATGCTCTATTTTAGCAGCATTAACTGAAAGAAACTAAACTTTGTAACAATTAAGAACCCTTCCTTTTGCCAGTTTGCATTTTGTATCTGTTTTCCTACTTTCTGACTTGGACACATAGTTGCAGAGAACTATAAGCGCCCAACATTTCTGTTCCCTCCCAGTTTCACACGAGCCAAAGCAGATGCACAGAGACTAAAAGGAGGTGCTCCAGACTTTCACCTTTGAGGACAGTCAGCCTTGGCATGATGCAAGTGTTCCCTCTGGGCTGCAAGGGCACTCTGCTGGGAACACCAATTCCTCCTTCCCCCACACCCTCCTCTTTACTGACAGGCATCTTTCTGTCCCTAACATTGTTCCTAAGATCCCCTTCAGCAGCCCAAAGGAACTGCAAGTCACTCTGTTGACAATGACAATGTTCAGAGCAGGAACCTCTCCAGCTCCTGTTGCCCAGCACCTTGTTTTAACAGCAAGCGCTTTCACAGTGATTTTACTCTAAACATAACCTTCAATTTTCTTCTTTAGGTAACCTCCTTCTTCCTCATTCACCTGGCCTTTTGCTTAGTCTCTCTGTACCTGTGGTCCCACCCAGGGGCTTTTTATGATTTACATAGTTTTCCATCATTATAGTCTAAACCAAGCATCTCCCTCCACTGCTGCCTCTAGGCCTTTGTGCACTCTTACTGCTAGATCACATTTCGTGGAGCCTCTTTCAACTCTGAGTAACTTGCCAAGAAGAATTTTAACTGTGTTGCCTTCCCTTTCTCACGAAAGCTGTGAAGGGATACTTTGATTTCAGAAAAGCCAGGAGAAGGTGTAAAGCCGGGGTATCAGCTCTGTGGCTGTCTCTAACGAGCAGCTCTGGAAGTTGTGTTTGTCTGAGGGACTGTCTGTACACTGCCCTGTGCACAGACTCAGAAGCCAGACTAAACCAAGCCTTTATTTTCCTACAGAGCACTCCTGGCTCTGCAAGGAGTTCCTTTTTTCTTTCACTTCACAGTAGTCACAAATTACTTGAAAATCAGAATGGCAAATCTGACTCCAGCTACAAGCTCCTGAAACAAATTGCATTATCAGCATGTGGAGTCACACCTGCACCAAGGGCATGTCTGCCTGGCCTGTCTGCATGCAGCATTTCCCAAAACAAGCTACTTCTCCTGATGAGAATGCAGGCAAGGCTCCTCTGAGAGCACACTGCAAAGATTTACACCACTGCTTGATTTCTTGGGGCTGTTGCTACACTAAAACGCCAGGTTCTCTGTTGCCTGATATTGAATTTCCTCAGCTTCTGACAAAAAGTAGAGTGTATTTAAACATCCTATATAAGGACTTAACACACCAGCGATACCTCAGACTTCCCACATTTTCTTCTCAGGATCTAAGCAAAAGACTCATCTTACTCCCAGCAAAATGCTTTCAGCTGTCTGGAAAAGCAGAAGTTAAGAGCCCCTAAGTGCATGATTACCACCTTCAGTTAATTATTTGTGATATGAGTCAGTGTTTTTTTCAATTACATTTCTTTAATGAGAGGCATCCTTTCGGCTGGTACGGCACAGTTTTAGGAATGATTCTCACATCTCCTTAAGCTTCCTCACCATATACTTTAATTCCTTAGGTGTCAGTCCTGTCAGACTAGAAAAAGAGTTCCACAGTAAACAAATATCATTAAATGGGCCTTCTGTTTTCCCTGCGTTTGATCACCTCTCCTACACATTAGCATTGATGTTGTTCTTTTTTAATAACTCAAAAGTCCTTCTCTAAGCCATTTCCTCCTACTCTCCTTATGCAAGGGAATATTTCATTGTAAAATAAATTGTAAATGAACCCTACCCTTCTGCCTGCACTGATGTAAGGAGGCAGGTTTACAGAGCTGTGGTGGCTTTAACAGCCACTAAAAGCAGCAATAACACAGGAGGACAAACACAGGTGTCAAACTCCGGGAGGCAGTTTGCTGTCACCTCTTCCATGCCACTGGCACCTGGGCCAGCTGGGTTATATGGAACTGTGCCCCATACACGGGACAGCTTAGCTCCCCTTCTCACAGCATCATGGAATGTTAAGGGGTTGGAACAGACCTTGAAGAACATCCCCCAGTTCCAATGGGCAGGGATGTCTCCTACAGGCTGCTCAAGGCCTTATCCAGCGTGGCTTTGAACACTTCCAGGGCTGGGGCATCTCCAACCTCCCCGGGTGTCAGTCTCTCGCCACCTTCCCAATAAAAAACAACTTCTGAAATCCCTTTGCACCCCTTTCACGTATATCCCAGAACTCATGAATGAAACAAAGTGGAGATGAAGGCCAGAAGGCCCTTCCCGAGAGGCTCCTCTCACCTCCTTCTCCCTGTTGAGCAGCACGAGCTGGCTGTCGGTCAGGATGCAGTACTTCCTCTCCCATGTTGTCATGTCCGTGTAGGGGGACTGGCCGCAGGACAGTCGGTGTGTGGGTGGTCCTTTCACATCTGCCAACAGAAAACCACGACACCAGAGTCGTTAGCACTCGTCATTGATCAGCCACTTGGCTTTTGCTGTTGTGCAGCCAGATGAGAGCCAAAGCTGCACCCTGTCCTTGTTTCGGCACTCCAAAAGACAAAATGGGAATTCTGGCAGCAGGCACTGCTGTGGAACACGACCTAAGGTGCATTATGAATGCTTATTTATCTACAGCACGGCTTATAAAAATGGCAGTACCTGAGATGAATGTAAATGTCTTTGTCAAAGGCTGAATTATAGCGAAAAGAGCAAGAGCTCTTCTGAAAATTTCATCTCACCTCCATTCCCTTCTCCAAACAGTGGTTCAAAGGGGTATGGCCCCAAATGTACTCTAAATCTTAATAAAGGGGATTACTTGAGACTAAGGAGAGAGAGAGACAGGAAGGAAGATGGGGATCAAGGAAGGCAGGCTTGAAGAATGGAAGGAAAAATTCAAAGGGATGAGCATTTAATTGAGAAGGGCTTACCAGCCTCTTCTGGTGGGGAATCCACTTGATTAAATTGTGCATTTCCACACAGCCACAGCCACTATAGTGACAAAAACTCAAACCAAAAAACCAACTGAACAAAAAAAAATCCCCAAGCACCAAACAAGGGCAGCAGACAGAGAGACTTCACTGCCCAAAGCAGAGGAAGCCATGGAGCAGGAAGGTATAATGCCAGTGCTACGAGAGGACTGGATGCAAAGAAAGCTCACCCAAGAATTCAGGTGTTCAGTCCACCTATAAAATCTCTTTACAGGAGGCAGAAATGCTCTTTGAAGGATGGAAAAAAGGATGTATATAATACGTACAAATTTAGAAAGCAGTTTCAAATAATTTTGTACAACCAGTTTCAAGTCAGAGGCTGGTGAGGCCCTGGCACAGGTTGCCCAGAGAAGCTGTGGCTGCCCCATCCCTGGAAGTGTCCAAGGCCAGGTTGGAGCAGCCTGGGAGAGTGGGAGGTGTCCCTGCCCATGGCAGGGGGTGGAACGAGATGAGGTTTAAAGTCCCTTCCAACCAAAGCCTTTCTATGATTTTATGATTCATCACTTCCTAAAGTTTTGACAATAAGTTCTGGTAGCAACCAGACTAAGCTTCATTTTTATCTTGCACTCCACTCCTACACAATTTGGCTGCATTTATCTAAAAAAAAAAAAAATCATCCATTCTCAATGTATATACTGTATTCCTGGAGTCCATGGAATATCTCCAAAGGGTCTAAGACAGACACTGCAACAAATCAAGAGGCTTCCTGCACAGGAGTCCAGGGCCTCCTTTAACTATCTCAGGAACAAACTGAGCTTTCAGAAGCAAAATGTTTTGTAGCATTACCTTCCTTTTAGCGCACACAGTAACACACACAGAGCTAAACACGGTTTCTTCTCATATCCTCTCCCCAGCGTCACCACTAGAGGCCAGCGAATCCTCAAACACCCAGCACGTTCCAGAGCAGCATTCCTTAAACCAGAATTAAATTTGGAGTAAGGAACCCCTCCAACTCACTTCACTCCTTGCAGACCCCGCGTGTGCCAAATCCCACCTCATTATTAAAAAAGCTGCAACATCTTCATGCTCTTTTTCCGCAATTTTGCCTCCACACTGAAAGGAATATTAACTTGGAACAGTGCCTTGTTCAACCTCATGTCGCATTAGGATTTTGGTGATCAGATGAATGCTTGGAAAAAGCAACTTGGTACCTTTAAGCAAGAAAAAGAAGAGGGCTGCATGGCTCCTGCTGCTCTGAATAGTAAATAATTGCACCTTTGCTCCCTTAACTTCAGGTGAAATAATTCAGGGAAGTAGGTGAGACGCAGAATTAGGCTCCACACTGTAACCTCTCCTAACACAACTCAGTTTGCAACAGTGACAAGCAATGCTGTGTGTCTGGATTGCCCCAAACTCTGTTTAGGTGTAAGCACCATTAAGGGAAATCACCACAATCCCTGTGAAGCAAAAGTGCATCTGTGCAGACTCCTGGAGCACAACAGGCTCTCCCACAAGTTCATGTATTTGTCCATCTTGCAGACATCAACCCTCCAGGCAGACTTCTGGCACAACTGCAACCCACATTTATCACGGTGTCGAGAACCAAGAACCAAACCAGACGCAAAAAAAAAAAGCCACTGCTGCTCCTGCTGGTTTCCCAAAGAGCCCTGCCCAAGCACAACGAAGGTAGTGGCAGAGGCAAGAGTAGCGAAGAGGACAAAGCCTGGGGCTCCTGGCACGAGTGTGCAACAGAAATGGGAAGACAAGGGCTCTGGGAATCCGGTCTCCTGGGTAATGAAAGCACATGATGAATCCCCACGGGGGAAAAAGGCTGAAGTCGTGCGTGCCCTGTCCTGCTCACGTGGATGGGCTGGCAGCGAGAGTGCCTCCAGCTGCTGCGCTGAGCAATACCCAGGAAAACTCTATTCTGAGCTGCTGGGAGACTTTTTGATGGCAAAGAAAAACCCTCCTGGGCCACCAGCTCCAACGCAGAATCTACAGTCATGACTTGCTCAGTCCCAAAAGACTTTTGTGTTATAATTTCTGCTAACTACAGGCCTTGGCAGGATACCACCCGACTGATCCACGGGCTGCACAAAGGAATTAAAGAACAGAATGGCTTCTTCCACTGCAATAACAACTCCAGGACTGGACTGAGTCATCAGGCACCGCGGGCCAGCCACAGCCCCGTTGCCAAGTGGGTTGGTTACGTCAGAACAGCTTTCCACAGGCTGTTGGCAGACTGACATGCCATGCCGGTGTCTGGAGCTGTCAATCACCACTAGAGAACACCACAGCATGACCAGCTTGTGTTTGTATTGGTGTCCTTTGGAACACATGTCGGGACACAGCCCCACCACCCCTGCAAGCCTGACAAAGTGCTCTCTCCAACAAAGAGAAGCAGTCCCAAGCTGGTTTTCCCACGTATCAGATCCCACAACTTCAGGCCTCTGCCCAAGGCCGGTGCTACAAGCACATGCTGAATGCGTGTTCCAAGGAAACTCACTGCAACAAAGACAGCAGCAGAGCTTTGGTGTGTCGGTGCCACCTATTTAAATTATCTCTCAGCTTGCCCTCCTGCATGGCTGATATCTTTGGAGCCTCTCACAGCAGCTGGGACTTCAGAATTTATTGTGAAGTATGTAACCAGTTTAGACAGAGGACTCTTTGGGACTTTGCACAGTATCACATTTACACTTGGTCACTTCACAAACCCTGTTCTGCTTTCCAGTGCTCTTCATCTTCAGTTTTCATTTTACATTCTTGGCACCAACTTTTCCTGTGAATGCAATAAAACCCTCCAACCTCTTCCACTACGGCCCCATAAAACCCCATAAAATTAATCAACCACAAGTCTTTGAGTCGCTATGGAAGTGAATGGCAAAAGGTCCAGGCGTAACTAGGAGCACTTAAACTTTTGGGAACTATCACAAGGCAGGGCTGTTCTCTCTCACGGCGAGGTCAGACAGCAAGGCTTGAGCTTTGGAGATGAGTGATCACTCACTGATTAATGCAACTGCAGACAGGAATTGCAGGAGGAGGAATCAGGGAGGTGCACCTGAAAGCTCTGAGTTTGCAGATGTTACAGGTGGCTCACACAGCCACACACCTAAACAGGCGAGTTCTGGTGACCGAAGATTTCTCTGGGGTCTGATGCAATCCTTTCCATTCTGCAGCATTACAATGAGGCATTCGAGTAAGCAGATCAGCCAGTCTACGCTCCGGATTAAAGGTCAGGCCTTATGTGCCTTCAAATGCTAATATCAGTTAAGTAACAGCTTGGAAAAAATCCCCTCCTTGGTACATCCCTACGGAACCCAGAGGAGCTGCCACATCCGACATCACTGAAGACTGGAAACCACTTTGTCTTTCCTCAGGGCTCTGAAATGCCATTAGCCGTGTTATAAATACCCACAGAGCTCCCTTCCTTTCAGCCAGATGACAACTATTACTTTATTATCTTTTAAGTACAGAATTTATTTTTGAAAAGGGGGCGGGGGGGAATTGAGGGAAAGTGATGCCATAATCCCGTAACAACAACAAAAGTGTTGAGTGGGGCTGGGTCAGGGAATATGGAAAACGGGAGCCAAGTCAATCCCATCAGACAGGGTAAGACATCTTAGGAAAACTGATGGCACTTTAGGAGTATTTAGGGAGCAGTACAGTAATATCAGATGGGAACGTTGCTGAAAGCTTCAACTGCAAGCGTGAAACAATTATTTTCCTTAAAATTCCAAATACATTCAGGAGTGGAGAACACTTTCCAAAAAGTCGGCAATGGGCAGAATCAGAATATTATTTCCAAGAGATGTTGAGCATTCCAGGGTCATTTAGACCCTAACAAGCTCTTCTACAACCAGAAGAGCAGCCTCTTGTGTTCTCAGAGCTAGTGAAAAGGGCAGAATTACCAGAAATCAGGCCAACAAAAGTACGTTAAGGGTAAATTCATGCCTTCAGCCTCTTTGCCAAAAAGCACTCTCTACTTACCCTCAGTAAAACACAGAAATAGCCCTTCATCTCAGCGATGACAAGAGCACCCCTGGCACATCTCAGAACTTTGTTTTTTTGAACCACACTCTTTCTACGGTGAAATCAAGGGCTTTCTGAAGTCCTTGCCAAATTTTCCCCGACTTTATTAGGGTCCTTATTCTGTCCCTGGTATTTCCACCAAGGAGCTGCCAAGCAGCTGAGTAACTAATGCAGTGGCCAAGTTTGTATGCTGGGAGGAATTTTTTTTCCCCCTGAAGAGAGATTAGTAGGAGCCCTAACACCTTCTGACAACAGGTCTGCTTGCCCAATGTCAATGTTTCCAGGGTGTTTTATGTACTTACCATAGAGACAGGATTCAGGGGGAAGTGTTTTAGGTAAGCGCTGTCATCTGAGAGTTTGTCAGAGCCCCAGCCTGCACATCCAGTTCAAATAATCATCAGTTTCAGCCTTTATCAAGCAAGTGGAGCAGAAGCTGAAACAAGCCTTGCTATTGACATGAAGCTTCAAAGACAAATAGCAACTACAAGTCCTTTTGCTACACCTACACCACTGCCAAAAGCTCATGAAGCGATTCAAGGGAAGGATGTGGCAGAAAGGGAAATGCTGCACCATGTCTCAGCAAGTTTAGTTCCCTCAAATCTGGGCCTTGCAACAAGGCAGGATTCCTTCAAAAGTCACTAATGGAAGCAAAAATAAACAGCAACAGCAGTTCTGTGACACACAGCTGTGTGTGTATGTGCAACTACTTCAGACAGCTGCTGATGCTCAGATGAAGATCTGCAGGGCCTGGATGTAGAACAGAAAAGAATTCAAGTGCTGCTACCCTCAGAGCAGACACAGGCCCAGCTAAAAAAGGGACAATCTCAACATTGACACAGAGCAGATGATAACAGAGCTCAGCCACCGAGGGTCTGCGAGGAAAACCACAATCAAGGTAACTTCCATGTTCTCTCATGCTGGTATATATAGCTTTTGTTTATGTATTTCTTCTTTCTCACAACAACTCCCGGCCACGTGCAATGGTTTCTGAATGGGGCAGGATCAGAACAGTGCAGGCAGACACCATAAAAAAACAACTGCTCAAAGAAAAACTTACCATGATGCACGAATTCACTTGGAGAAGAAGGGACATTCCTCCTCCAAGGTTGTACAGACAACCACCACAATGCCCCACCACAGAGCACAGCAATGCTAAGGAATGATGGTGTGATATAAGGAAAATTCAGCACATACAGAGACTCACGTGCTACTGGGTTGATGAATTCTTCCCTGAATCACAAAGCACTCAGAGATACGACCAGCACACATTAGAAACAGAACCATTAACCTTGCCATTCTGTTTCAAACCACAACATGGGCACTGACCACAGGTTTTCTAAGAAGCTTCTCACAGCCACTGTGGGACACAGCAGAGCTCACTTGCCCCTCTAAACCACCCTGTGGCACAGCTCCATTTCAGTGAAGGGTTACCTACATTTTCGTGGTCACCAACAGATCCCTGTGGTGAAGCAGGTGGTATTTTAAGTGTAGAAAGCACGAGCAGATCCTCTGGGATGAGAGGCACGCTATTCATGTAGGATGTTATTACAGAGGTAAGTATCCAGTGTGAATTCTTCCTGTTGCATTTAATATCCACACCCAAGGGTCAGTACAGACCAGCCTTCGGTTCAGCTGGATCCAGTTGCTCTCCCCTGGCAGCTGCATGCAACCAAGACCAAATTCTTATATGGAAATGTAATATCACGGGGAGGAGGTAAAGAAAGCTCAGTCAAAACCATCAGGTTGCAGAGATCTCCAAAGTTCTCCTAACCAACTGGTTACAGCCAAAGTGCTACCTGGAAAATCCATTCTGCGCACCATAAAGCCATGAAAGGTTTAAGTGGGTGAATGGTATTTTAGAAGCTGGCAGAAGCCGTGACCAGTGCCATGGCTTTGCCAGATTCCAATGGATCTGGCATTACAACAGACATTCTTCACAAGAACTTCAATTTTTCTACTTGCCAACCCAACCTATTAACTTTCCACTGCTCTTTTTTTTCAGTGACAGTGATCAGACACAACCTCAAGACTGGTTTTCCATTCTCTCAGTAAAGAGCCTCAGGAGCCACAGACAGATTGAACTAAAAACTGCTCAGTCAGGTGGAATTTTCATGCCCTGTGCCCTCAAAGAAATATCACAGTGGCAATCTTTATGCTTGTTGTGCGTGCTTCCATTTCCCTACAGCATGCCAGCTCTGGGAGAAGGAATCTCTTAAAATTTAGAGAGGGTAAGTCTGGAGGTGTCTGCTCATGGGTAAAGTTTTGAGGATGCTCCCCTCCTCAAAGAGAAGTCCTCAAAGAGGACTTTGCATTGCTTCTGCCAAAGTGTAAGGGCACAGCTTTTCCCCACCAGCTGTTGGAAAGCTTTGCAGACTTCTGTGATGGGGTGGGAGAAGGGTGGCCTCGCTGCTCTCCATCTCTCACACGCAGCACTCTCACCTCAACACCCAGAAAGAAAGATTTAAAGAAACCTTTAAAGCTCAATGTCTTGAGAGCTGCCACAGTGACCAGGCAGAGCCTTGGATTTCCCACAGATTTTCTGCATTAAGAAAATATGTCAGGAGCACTTTTTTTGTGGGAAGGAATATGCCATCAGATCAGTGATTGTCTAACAGCAGCTAAGGGCTGTCTCCTTTGCAACCAGCTGGAGACAAAATACAAAATGCTACTGTTCAACAAGCCTGGCATCTCCCAGCAGGATGAGCTCTCGCTGCCTCTCCTCTCCTTGCTGACATCATTCCCACCCCTTCAATTCCTTCCCTAGGAGAGATTTGACTTGTTTGTACGGGAGTCAGCCAGCAGTGAGCGAGGTACAGCAGGCTCACTCCCCCAGCTGAGCTCCCAGACAGCTCTGCCAACTTCCCTTGGTCCCGAGTCAATACATCTGCCCCGTTCTTGCAACGTCACCACCGTGTCCATCTGCAGCTCAGGAGCTTTCACACCAAGGCTGAGATGAGCCAACGTTTCCCCTCTGGTTTCCCCGTCCCACACACAATGCCAAACCCAAACCTCTCCCAAGGTCTGCGCTAGCACGTTTGCCCCTGGTATTTGCTAAAAGGGCTCAGTGTTCCCTGGTACCCAAAGGCTCCGTGGAAGCTCGAGAGCCCAGATTCAGTCAGGCCACAACCATGCGAGCAGTTTCACCCAGACCCTGCTTTCAAAAGGAAAAACCATGGAGTCGTTCCAAGAAAGAAACCGCAAGTCTTAAAATCTTACGACTAGTTTAGCGAGCAGATGCTGAGTGTGCCAACAGTCCCGAGCTTTCTCGCAAAGTCCTGAAAAGTGAGGGCTAAGGAGCTAACGAGTGAAGCAAAAATTAGGCATAAAGCTCAAAGTGTGCTGGTAATTCTGATGAGAAAGCAGAAAGTGGCTGTGCAGCTTCTTTGAGCAAAAGGTGTTGGAGCTCTTAATAGCAGTTTAAGGACACCAATTAGTTTGAACACTACTGAGCTCCACTAAGCCTCTTAGGCGCAGCAGAGCCGATTGTTAAACTTCCAAAGGGTAACTGATCCTCACTTCCCTCCCTCTCCATCCCCGTCTTCAGGGTCTGTACCCACCCAGGTTCGGGGGACACAGTATGAAGGATGTACCTACGGGGAGACATCAGTGCCAGCAGTTTCTAATCATGCAATCACTTGTGGCTCAACCAGTGGAACCAGAAATCACAACCCAATCAAGGTGGGGGCCTTCCAGAACACGCAGGTGCACCCTCTGTGCTGCCCCAGCCTCCCCGAGCGCCTGCAAACAAGTGGCTCATTGTGCAGCCTTGTAAATCTCATGACATCACCACAACAGAAGCTGCTATCCCTGTAAAAAACCAATTTGGTTCCCAGGATACCTAAGATTTCAAACAAACCGCAGTTGCTCGAAGCCATCGCTGTGACCCTTCCTACAATGCTAAGCTGGGCTTCCCTCTCTTCTTATTCAGGTCTCGTTCCCTGCCCAGGACCACTCATCTTTGCTCCTGAATATTAAGTACATTTTTCTCTCACAGTTAAATTCCCACTTGGCCTACAAAACACTTTGGAGTCTCGAAACAGAAATGGTTATTACAAACCTGGAGAGAGGATTATAAAAGATTACATGCCCCTTTTACACAGCTGCCAAGTTCTGAGAAGACTCTCAAGTGACACTTCTCCCCAAAGCAAGGAGACGCTTTCATGAGAGGTTTAGAAAGCGGGAAGTGGAGAATAGCAGAAAAGTTAATTATTTGTGGGAGAAAAAAAAAAAATCTTCAGTTTTTCCTCTTTATTTATGCACAGTCCTTTTCTTACTCAGCTCTATACCCTTCCTCAGTTCTCTTCTGCAGTGCTTGCTCTCACCAACCCCTAATCTCCATCTCACAGCCTCTTCAGCACCAGCTTCCAGACTGGGCCAGTCCCTCGTCATTACTTTTTGCAGCAGTGCAGGAAGAAGACGAAAGGAGAAGCATCCCGAACTTAAAAAGCACCTTGGCCCAAGGCAGCTGTGCAAACCCCTTCCCCCCCCTAACTCCCACCCCTGACAATTTGAAAGCAAACGCTGCCGAGTCCCTGCACACATTCTGGGTGCACAAACACGTACCAGTGTACTTGGGATCAAAGCTAAAGATGTGTGGCACAAGCAGAGTGGGGAGCTTGGCAAAAGCACCAGCACCAAAAGTTCACAGACAGCTGTACCCTCACCCTTGCCAAGGAGGCATCAGGCAGCTGAAATTTATTTGTTTCAGAAGAGCAAGACCCTTTTGCTTTCTCCTGCCAAGGAGGGAGGTACAGGAAGGGCAAAGGTACAGGAACACTTGTGCAGAGACAAGGATGAGCCACAGGAACAGACCGAGTGGTGAGACAGTGCCCACAAGATCAAGATGAACAACTGCAAAGCCAACAGGCTGTCTCAGGCTCACACTATGCAGGAGAGCTCTTTTAGAATAACAAGAACCGCCCCCCCAAGGCTCTCACATGCTGTTTTAAATGCACACTCCCCACTGCTGTACAATTTTAGCTCTTTTCACCCTGAACATTTCTAAGAGCCTGTGTATACACCACTAGGTGCTTCTTTTGGGTTTAGGACTTCTGGAAAAAGAGAGTATAGGAGTTGTGAGCAGTGCTGAGGTCTCACAGAGGGGAGCTGATCTGCCTTGTCAAAGGGACAGTTCACAGGACACTGGAATCTGACAACGTGCATTTTTTTGCATATTAAACAGGTCATTCAGGCATAAAGGCTGAAGTTGGCTTTCTTATCTTAACCACTTAAAACAAATGACTTAGTAAGGGACCACCTCAGGGGATTCAAATACAATATAAAAGGAACCCCGCAGTACTCCCCGTGTTTATTTAGACAGACCCACTCTGCTTCCTTCTGGCGGCTTGAAAACGTTTTCAGGAGAACCTGGAACCAGCTATTACACACCAATTCGTTGATCTGACCTACTTAAAAACAAAAGCGTGTACAAAAGCACCAGAACGCTCCTCATTCTCCTCCCTAACGTCTGAAAACTCTTCCGTGCATCTCAGTCATTCAACAGTAACATACAAAGGGCTGGATTTTCTTTCATCCTTTTAAAAACGGTTCAGACACAAAACTTCAGAGGAAGGAGACTGGATCTTACATAAATGCAACGAGGATCCTGAGCTGAGAGCAAAGAGATGTCTTATGGCAAACACCCCGAATCCCGCATTTACTGCAGTACAGCAACAGCCTGCAACACCTCTTTTATCAGCTTTACCCTTTACCCTGCAGTTAAAGGTTACACGAGGGGAGTTTCCCTGTATAATTTAAGCCAGCTGTTGTACCTGGTTTAGGGAGGGAAAGCTGGCTTGAGGAGAAAAATCCCCTTTGGTCAAGGATAAGGAGGTTACCAGCAGCGTGGTCAAAGCAGGACACCGAGCTGGGATCAAGGCCCAGGAGCCTCCTGACTCAGAGCACTCTGCTCTCCTCATTGCCACACCATGTCACCATCAGCAAATCAAGCTCCTTTTTGTTCCAAAATTTCAGAATATAGCGGATGGTTTCTTTTTCTTGCCTGCTCTGCGTGATGCTGCCCAGAGAAGCCGCGTGGAAGTGTTCAGGGTCAGGCTGGATGAGGCCCTGAGCCACCTGATCCCATGAGTGGCACCTCTGTACCCCAGCTCCAGCCCCACCCTGTCCCACTCCAACCATTCCAGGAGGTTGTGGCAAACTGACTGGGAAAGAAACAGGCAACATGGGAAGAAACAGCAGTGCCAGCACAGAGAATGGCAGGTGCTGAGCTGACCCTGTGTCAGGGAAGGACGTTCTCGCAGGCCACCATGGCCGGGACATCTTTTCCACGCTGAGATCAAGGCTCCTGAGCTACCACCAGAACAGGTGGAGCAGGTTCCCTGGCACTTGGCAAACCCAAAGCAGCAGCATGATTAATGTGTCCTTTGAGGATGGCCCAGCTAATTAAAAGGAGCTGGGGTACAGTATTTCAGGTGTTCTTCAGCTGGGTCTTCCCTCTATTTTGTGTTTCCTTCTCTTTCCAGTAGGTTAGGCTGTGAAGAAGAAAGGCAACTCCACATCCTCACCTCAAATACCCTCCACCCTTGAGCCCTCACCTACTTATTTTCCTCCTCCTTACTCCTTCTGCAGCCCCCCAAACCTGTAAAATATAAAGCCCACGAGGACCAAGCCTCTTGTTACTCACTATGCTGCCTTTTAGCTGTTTGGTATTTTCAAGCCAAATTTTTACATTGTAAATTTATATTTAAAGGTGCATTTTAAATTTACATTTAATGCCCAAGCAGACACATGCATTTGTTCCCAAACTGACAGCATGAAGCTCCCACAGCAAACCCAAACCCCCTTCCTAATTATCCCAAGGGTAAAGCTCTCCAAAAATCCACGGGGAACAACAAATGAGCCTGGGAAGGATAAATAACAACCAGTGGAGAGAAAATGTCTTTCCTACAGCAATGCCAAACAGAAATTTATAGGTCATGACCTTGCAGAAACAGGTCTGATAACATCTAATTAACAGTCCTGCTACGCAATCATGTCTCCTAACAGTAAATCCAACCAGACCAGGAGGAAAGGGAGAAGGAAGGCTTTAGATAAATACAATAATTATAATATTTTGAAGAGATTTTGCTTTGTGCTGCTGTGTTGTGGCGTTCCCCTCTCCAGCAGGGATTAATCAACCCACACCAGTGATTTTATGAGTTATTACTGAAACGTATTTCACTCCTATTGGGAAACAATTTAGAAGGGCAGCACAGATTTTTATTAATTATTTCATTTTTAAACTGAAATGTTAAGAATCCTGATTGCTGCCAGAAGATGGGTGGAGAAGGCAAGGAAAGTTCACATACCCAAGAGACTATTAACTAGAACCAACTTGGACAATACATTTGAGAAGCATTTCCTTCCAGCTACTGTAGAGTGCTGTCCTGAACGGGCCTTTACTGAGGCAGCCAATTTTCCACCACTGAGTACAATGAGATTTCAAAACACACACGACATAAGAGTATAAACAGACACAAACATCCCACTTGGTGACATAACAAAAGAAACCACCGAGCAGAAAACTTGAGCTTCTTTATTTTCTGCCCTTCATTAAACACCTTGGGGTTTTAAACACACCGTGCTACCCCTTTCCCTTTTTTATTTTTGCCTTTTAAGTGACACTATTATCACAAAATATCCTGCTCAGCAATGGTATTCCTAAACAAAAAAAATGATTTCTGGGGGGGTTGAGGGATAAATTCCACCACGGAGATTCAAGAAGGCATGAATGAGGCAGCAGCAGAGACAGGAGGAAGGGCTGGGGAAGCAGCCAGAGCTGGTCCCTGCCAGCAGCACAAAGCAGGAGAGCTCGAGATACACATGAAGACCATGTCACAGGCAGCAGCAACGACAAACAGACGAGAGGCAGCAGCAAAGAGTGCAAGACTAAGGAACAACTCCCTTTTTCCAAGGGTTGTAGTTTGCTGGAGACAGATGGTGCTGCTTCCACGTGGTTGCAGCTGGATGGTACCCTACCCCCCACCCCCGACGGATGTCAAACTTATTTTTGTAAATCTCTGGTGATAAAAACCATCCCTGGCATCTTGTTCATTTCCTCCTTCCTTCTGAAGTTTGCCAAAAACTTTAAGCTCTGCTTTCCTTGCCACATCTACAGACCAGCACTATTTGTCCTGCTCTCCGTGGCTAATGATGATTGTCTTTGCAAAAAGCCTCTTTTAACCACAGCACAAGAACTGAAAATGATCTCTCAGTACCTGGGACCACTTTTGTTAGCCCTGAAGCAATCAGACACGATGATGAAAAGGAGAAAAAAAAAAATCTATTTTTTTCTTTCCTGAACTCTCATGTGATTAAAATCCATTAAAATGCAAACAGGCTTGAATTTTATTTTATCCATCAGTGACCACACTTCACTGTCCCTGGGCTATGGCTGTCTCTTTGTGAATTCCCTGCACGTAAGAGGAGCCAAGCTCTAGGTTTAGGAGCAATCAATCCAGCAAACCTTGCTAAACATATATGTGTGTGTATATATCTCATAATGATTTCCATTTTTCATGTTGATTTACACTGATCATCGAGGAGTACATTCAGCTTCGTGTTTGCTCAGCTCTGAATAAACAAAGCGAAGGCTGTTGGGTATCCAGAGACAAATGAGACATTACAGACGTAGACAAAACCTATCATCACCCTGAAAGCATTTCTCTTTGAAATCATATAGCCATGCAGGAGTTATTTAGAGTGCAGATTGCTGTATGTGTTTTTAATTCAGTCTGGCCCTGCTGGGGGCAGGGAGGGAGGCTGAGGAGCCTCTGGGCTGTCACTTTTTTCCTCTCCATGTACCTGACAATTCAGAAATGCCTGAGTCAGGATGTTTTTCTTCCCCTTGCATTCTTTAGTTCCCATTTCTCAGGATAGGTGTCCTTAGGTCTGCTTGTCTAAGTGCAGATATAACACACCCACCGTTAACATTACAATAAATACACTGACATCCAGTCCAACATGGGATTCCACATCGAGCACAACCACGAAAATCAAACACACTCAGTGCCCCAGCTGGGGTCACACTGCACAGGAGCATTTCTTTCTCATCTGCAGACTTCATCCCTTTTTCCAAACAAACAAACAAAAAAAAACCCGTCTCAGGGCCATGGTGGAAATTATAGTTTCCACAGTAACAGCAGGAAGGTGTTGGAAGTCTGGGCACACACATTGCACAGTCAGGCTCCTGCATTTGAGGACTGCTGGTTCCATAAGATGCTACAGATGCACCCGATAAATTGTTTTGCTTCCCGTGCAGACACAAATTTCTCAATTAGTACATTTGAGCCATTCATGTCTTTTGTTGAAGCAACTCAAAACTCCTGCTCCACACATATAATTCCCCCAGATAAACCCAGAGGCATTTTACAATTATATTTAAGGGCCTTCGCCATTTTTTGGTTTTAATAGGCATGAAGCACTCACAGAAAGCCCAGAAGAAACTCCACAATAAAGAAGGGGAAAAAATATATATTTCCTGGAAAGAAGTCTGCCCATGTTGCAGCTAATAGAGCACATCCAAGCAGGAGCTAATGAACTGTCATTATAATGAGCTCCTCGGGCAGGTTTTGCGGCAACCTGCTCCCTGCTGCCGCAGATCCATCAGCTGAAAAGCACCTTGTTAGCACAGCTAAAATAGTGGCTGCTGGATTAGGAGGGGGAAAAGTCATTAGCAGGGCTGTGCCAAGAGCTCAGCCAGCCTGGGCAGTGCCTGGGCAGAGATGTCTGGCTCTTGGCAGCCTCAGAGCCTCAGCAGGAGGGCACCGGCCTGATCTGGGACATGCATGGGATTTGTCTCTGCCTGGACCAAGATATGGAAAATTTTGCTCCATCTTTTACAGACACACGTTGGTTTGGTCTTTCCTTATTATTAATTATGTACACAGACTTTGCTGAAGGACCGGGGCAACTATCTCAGCCATTTCCTTAAGATAACGTATTAAAAGATATTTAAAATGATATTTAAAAGATACAGAAACCTCCTGATGCCTAACCCCTCCAAGGCACAACAGCCTCACCTCCCACCCTCCCAGAGTACCTGACACTCTCCCAGGTGCCTCATGCTTTTGACAAGTCCTCTGGATTAAAAGGCCTTTTACCAACACAGGTCACCCCTAACCCTGAGATGCTGCAAAGAGTCAAATATTCACATGACAGCTGCACATGCACGTGGGGGTGGGAAGCCACAGCTGGAAATAATGAAAACCAACACTGAGACAAGGATTTGTGTCTTGTCACAGCAGACTGAGCACTTACCCCTTCCTCTCCTACACCTTTTCAAAACTTCATGGCATTTTCGGTAAGTCTCAGTATCATTTAGTGCTGCCTCAACAGAGGAATGGACGGTCATTTCAGACATCAGGGGCTTGAACCATACTTGTTTTATCAAGATACAGGAGAGTGACAGGAAACCTACCCCAGGCCACAGTGTGGGCAGAAGTCTCTCCTTGCTGAGCACCACACACTCAGCAAGCCCAGCCTGCACATGCAGCATCGTGGTACATGAGGCATGAAAGGCTTCCCTGCTTCATAAAGCTGCCAGAGGAACTGGCTCCTGAGACAGGCCATTTGCACAGGGCACAGAGAGAAAGGAGCTGTTCCCACCTGCCTCTTCACCTTCTTCTCTTCGGAGCAGCTCATTCAGTGGGACTGCCTGGAGCTGTGTCACCAGCAAAGCCTCTTCTCTTGTACAACTGCAGCCAGAGCTCACGGGAGAGATAAGGTAGAGGGAGATACACTGCAAGAGTTTGAAGCCTGGAAGATGTTTTGCCCTAATTTGTCACAACTGTTTGCCAAAGCATCTGTGTCACTGAATGACTGTTCAGGTAAAATTGCTTTTAAGAATGTCTATGCTTTTTTTTTTCTTTTCCCCTGTGAAAATGGATTGTACATTCATAGACGTAAGCAGAAGAAAATCTACAGCAACTCATAGAATGAGGGAGATGCAGCTAAAACTTTGGCCATACCATCATCGCAGAAGTATGTGATAATCTCAGACTTTACTTGGGAGTAGTCAGATGCAGGAAAGCACTTCAGTACCTATCAACCGTGCAAAAGCAGCCAAATTCAGAGATAAAATGAATAAGCAGGTCTGCTTCCAACTTGACTTGCTTGCATCTGTCTGTGACATGGAAAGGTGAAAGGAATCAGAGATCTTTGCACAGTTAACAAATCTCAAGAAGCAGAATTCAAACCTCATACCAAGACTAGAAACTATTAAACAAACCCACAGCCCTGATCCCCTAAGTCTCAAACCTACAGACAGCCCCAGCAGCAATGTGTGGTGACAGCTGACAAACAGATGCACTTGAGCTGCAAGAGTGAGTTTGCCCATTGCCTGTGCTCACACACCACCGCTGCATCACTTTTCAGGCAAGCCATTTTTCATGGAACCACAGAGTCGCAGAATAGTTTGTGTTGTAAGGCACCTTAAAGATCATCTCGTTCCCACTCCCCTGCCACAGTCAGGGACACCTTCCGCTATCCCAAGCTGCTCAGAGCTCTGTCCAACCTGGCCTTGGACACTTCCAGGGATGGGGCAACCACAGCTTCCCTGGGCAACCTGTGCCAGGGCCTCACCACCCTCACAGGGAAGAATTTCTTCTGAATATGGAAACCAAAGCTGCCTTCTTTCTGTTTAAAGCCATGACTCCCTATCCTATCACTACATGCCCTGGTCAAATTTCCATGTTTTGAGAAGGATGCTCCTGTATCAAATGCACAGATTCAAATGCCCATCTTATTCCCCATAAAGAATAAAACCAGTCAATGCCTGCTCTCTAAAACATGAGCTTCTTGGGGGAGCTATTTCAGTAATTCTTTTTGTCACCTTCTCTGTCAGAAATCTTTTTTAACTTCACTTGAACAAGCGGTCCCCTAACTTGCAAAAAGCTCTCTCGCCCACAGAGGACCAGATGTCGAGCTTCAGCTTTCCTCAGAGTAAGAACAAAACCACTCAGGGGACAGTTGGTTTCGATGCTAACACATCAAGGGTTTCATGCATTAGCCTGTTGTTTACACAAACAGCCTCCTTTAAACAAGCGATGCTTTGCGGGATTATCAAGTATTTATTTCAGAAGAGTTTAAAGAGTCTCTTGAGTAACTACCACTGAGAAAGTACCACAAGGCTCAACAATAACACAAGTTAGTTAAAGCAAGCCATGGAGTAACTCTATAGCAAAGGATTGGGATAAATAAGGGCATGGAGATAATCTCGTGCATGTTTGTTTACTTCTGAAATGCCATTGCTTTGAGTCCTAAATCACCCACTGTTAGCATTGCAAATCTACACCAGTCGTTATTTGGAAAAAAACCCAAAGGCCTAAAACCCAAATAGGTCCTTCCCTTTGGGTTTGTTATTTTAAGGAAAAAAGGGTCAATGTGCCTGGGAAGCGCTGGCTTTGTAAGCATTGCAGGCAATTTTCATCTCTCGCCAACTCCCATTTCGGACAGAATTTGTGGAAATGCAAACCAGGCAGCTTTGCCTGGAGATAATCTTTCCCCAGCAGAACTCACCCTCTGGCTACAGGCCCCAAATGTAGGTGTCTACAAGAGTTAAGGTGCCCATTGCCAGTGTCACAAAAGCTTAGTGGGTGCACTTCCCCTTTCTGCGCCCTCCGGCAGCTGCACTTTAGGCCTCTCTTTGAGAGCAACACAGCATTTTGAGAAGAGTCTAACCCAGGTTTTTTTCATACTTCCTAAGCCTGGGCTCGCAGACCCCTCAAGGGAATTGGCAAGGACCAGTCTGGGCTGTGGGGCAGGTGCCAAAATGCCACAGACATGCCCCCGTGCAGGAGCATCTCCCGCTGCCCCCGCAGATCCTGCCCCGCCGGCTCTCACAGCTGGAGCTTCTCCCTCTGGAGACTCCACAGTTTGAAACACAGGCCTTTGCCAAAGACTCCAAATCCATCTGCTCCAGACACGGCTTCTCCTTTGGAAAGCACAGACTGTTTTTCCTCCTCCAGCCACTTCCTTTCGACCCTGTCTGGCCTGTTATCAAAGAAAAAGCTTCTCCCACCCAAACCCCAAAGCTTTACTTCACTGGGAGCCCTTTCTCCTAATCTCTACATTTCCACTCTTTGGCTGCCTCTGAGAAAGCTGCATCTCTTCAAACCCCTCTCTCCCTGCAGAGAAAATCCAGGAGGATAAGGAGTCTCTAGGACGTGATTACTCTCCCCTCAGATAATTCCCCTGCAATAATTTCTCATGATCAAGGTAATCACAGATAATATTCCTGCAATCCCCAGCTCTCAGACTCCTCTGCACCAGTACAACATCCAGACAGCCCCACCACAGGAACAACAGAACTCAGCCTGGAACACAACACCCTGCCAGTCATTCCATGAGTCAGAAAACAGCTCTTACAAATATAAACCTCCTCATTCATCCCACTGAATGGGAATTTTTGGATTCTGATGAAGTGGTCTGGGGATTAAATGAAAGAAAGTCACCGGTCAACACTGAAATAACTGAAACTACCTGCTCAGAGACACCGTTTGTTAAGTGTAATTAAAATCAGATAAGCATAATTTTATTAGCTTCGGATATTACGGCTAATTATCTTGTGATGTGTTCATAAATATTCAGCTGAACAGTATCAGCCTGTTGCCCACATTAAATACGACAGTGCCTGGGATGAAGCAGGCAAAAGGAAATAGTGGGGGGAGGGATGTTTATGTAATACTCAGAGCTGTTAAATCCCAAAAATATCTCCTGTGCATCCCCATTCCCCTGTCATTTCCAACATACCAACAACGTTCACCACCACAAAGCCACGCCACAGTTTAAACAGGGCGCTGATAGTGGACTGCAAGGTGTTATTTTCATACCTATAACTACAAAAAACCCCACCCCTATAGTTATTTTAATGCAATGAGGGACTGGGTAGAAGCAGCTGTCTGGGATTTGCTCTGGCAGATTAATTAATTAATTAATTAAAGGTGAAGGAGGTTGACCACCTTGCGACACAGCACTTAAATTAACACATGAATAAGCTCAATTGTGTGCGAGTTCCCGAATAAAAACCCCACCAAAAATAAACTCCTTAAGAGCACAAGAGAGATTTGGGAGTGGAGGAACATGAGTCAGTAGAAGGGTTTCTAAAATGAGAAAGTGGTTTTGAAAACATGAATACAGAAAAGCTGCTCCAATGAGTAATAAATATTAAATCCTACTCAGACAGGAAGAAACAGCTTTGTATTTTGGGAATCCATGAAATAATCTGAGCATGGAACTGCCTCAGCCTTGAGTTATAAATGGGAAAATGCAAGTCTCTAAGTAAGTTTATATGGAAATATGTAAGAAATAAAATTTAATAAACTCCGAGTGTAAGGATATCAAAAAGAGCATAGCATTTGAATAACTTCAGTGAACCATAAAAAACCCAAAATCAGTTCTGGAAAAGCAAGGATGTGAAATATTCTCTCTCACTCAAGGCACAAAAAACCCTCTATAAAATAAATGAAAGCTTGAAATCAAAATTAAAAGACTGAAGAAAATACATCTTTATTCCAGGAGAAGAGATGCAAGTAATTCTGAAGAATTGGCTTCATAAAAATATTAACAAGAGAGTGATTGCAAAAGCCAAACACACTAAATAAAAGAAATCAGTGTTTAACCTCATCCCCCCAAACCAAAACAGAGATACCCAGGGAAGATACAGGTCATTGATTCTACTGAGGGATTATTTTGTCATCAATCTACAATAAAACTCACACCACCCTGAGATCCAGATAAGAAGCAACAGTCAAATAAACGTTATCTGAGCACTCTGACACAAACCCATTCTCAGGAGTGTGAAAGGGTCATGTAATACTCAGAATTAAGAAGAACAGGCTCACCTACAACCCTGGGATCCAAGGCTTTGTCTGCAGAGCTCCTTCCTTCTCTTCCTCCCACCCAAGTCATGGTATGTCCACAATCAACAAGTTTATCAGAACAACATTTCTCCTTCCTCAAGTTGATTCATTTACTAGAAATCACACAATGTCCTTAGATTGAAGTTGTAATTAATAATAACTGTGAGTATAAAACCTTTTACCTTGAGGCTTTGCACATGCCAATGGAAATGCTGGTTCCAAGTGCTTGGCTCTAAGAGTGGCTAAAAATCAGCAGCTATGCACCGAAAAGCAATTCATTCCCACCCAACCCCAGCCCATGCAGCACACTGGGAGAAGCTCTGCTCTTCCTGATGACTGTCCACTCCATCTGTCCTCCCCCTCCCAAAGCCACGCCGCAGGGGGATGCAGAAAGGCTGCCACACACCTCAGGGAGCCAAAGCTCAGGGCAGAGCCGGGGGAGGCAGCTCTCCTGGGATTCAGCATCCTTTCATCGCCTGGGAGGATGAGTGAGTCCATCCAGGAGGGAGTTCCACAGCCAAGAACGGATGAAACAGTGTCTGAACATGCCTCCTAGGCTGTGAGACCAACTGGAAAATATTCATCCAGATCCTGCTTTTTCTTTTCTTTTCAAACCCCACTTCCCTCTCTTCAAGCTGCCACAAAACTCACCGATCCTGTTTTCAGAGGTGTTTCCCCTCTGCCATTCTGTGCCCAGATGAAGCGAAACACAAGAGGTCAGGCACGTGTTGGAAGGAAGACCAGACTTTTTCAAAAGTTGATAATTTCCAAGTATTTCAGAGGACAGTGGAAATACATTTCACTAAGCTGGACAGCAGTGAGGCAGAACACTTGCCTCCCAGTTTCCCCAGTTGAACTCCAAACACCCCTCACCCACTGCTTATTTCACAACCCAGATAAGGTCCTCTCGAGTTTGGGTCATAGCGACAAGAATTTCTGGCCCAACAGATGTTTCCTGGGACATTCTCAATCAAGCTTTTCCAAGTAAATGTGCTGGCACACTTTGGAGAAACCCCGTGTTTCACCATCTCGTGACCACAAACCTCAGCTGCCTCATGATTCTCAAACCCTGCATCTGATGGAGAGCAAAACACGCATTTCCTTGGATTTGTCCTTTAACAGCAAACAGGATTGGAGGCATGGGAAGACACCTTCTGCCCACCCAAGCACCAAAACAGTGCTGACCCTTCCCAGAATTAAACTCACGTGGTACTTGAAAGGAGAACACGAGATTTGATCCTTTCGGAGCGATCAGACTGTGGTTGAAGAACACGACAGACAAGGCACACTTCTCTCACCCCTTTTATCTTCAAATCATCTCCCTCAGACCTCAGATCTAAAAGCCCAGGAGCCCACAGCAGGTCTCAGCCCACAGACTGCACGGGGCAGGAGCCTCTGCCCAGCAGCTCCACCTAATTCTGGCACAGGCAGCTCTCTGAGGAAAAATAAAACCCAGTGGTAAGCACTCAGTTGTCCTGTGGCTGTGTATCCCACACAGCTGCACCTCTTACAGGGGGAACTAGTTCTCTCAAACACAAGCTGTTCTCTACTTGAAGGATCAGAGGCTGAACCCTTCGAGATGGCAAAGGCTGAAGAGAAATTCCACAGAAAGCTCTGTTTTCCTGTGACAGTGGCCCAGGACCTCAAGCAGGACGTGGCTATTGCAGGTGATTTTATGGGTGACTTCATCTCCCCAAACACCTTCCCGGCTACGATTTCCTCCCTTGAGGGAGTCTGACTTTTAATCTAGAGACCCATTGTTTGTCTCTCAGTTCCTGAATTGTGACTCTCTTTGCAAAACCAGTTTTGGCAGGCTCAGAGAGAGGTTTGGCCGACCCCCAAAGAGCCAAAAGGCTCAGGCATTGTCCCAACAACTGATTTGAAATATTTACCTGGTGGTGGCTTCTTACAAATAATCCATTTCCTCTGTTTACTTTTAGCACTACTAAAAAGCAAAGCATCCCAATAACCCAGCAACTGGCAGCAGTTAAAGAGTCAGGAGAGAACCATCAAAGTGCACCAGAACAGAGGAAAAAAGGGAACTACAGGATTCTGGATACTCTGCCCCTCATCTACTCTGAGATTTTGATCCAAAACACTCTTATCACATAGAAAACCTTTCCAGGTGGTCTCAACAGCAGTGGGAGGCTACAGTAGAAATCTGTTCCTAGTCTGAATAAATAATGAGGAGTGCAAAAAAATCAAAGGCTTCAGCAGAAGAGAAAAAAGTAGCTCTGTTACTTTTTCTTTTTCATGTGTTCCTCACAATTTAACAAGCATCATCAAGTCAAATTCCTGTTGAGAAAGGTCTTGGAGAAACAAATCAGTGACTGTACATAATTAGGTTTGAACAGACATACTCCTCCTTAGTTATTCCTCTTTTAGGCCATTTGTTTTTGCTACTGGAAGCTGTCACGTTGCTTTAAAACAAACACAGGTCTGTCAGGGACATTCCACTGGGACTGAAATACTGAACACCCTTGTAGGCAGAGTATATTCTTCTTTCACTTCTACTCCTGAATTTTTGTGAATATTGATGACTTGTCCAGCAGGCTCAACTGATCCAGATGTTATCAGGATTTTAACATAACAATCTGAAAAGTGCTGAGGTTTAGGGAAGAAGGAAGGTTTATTTGGGGTTTTATTACAAAGCTAAACTTCATGGATTTTTTCCCAAGCACCATCAGTTAAATGGGTTCAGGTTGGGTAGCCCACTACAAAGTTACAGAAAACCCAGAGAAGAAAAGACAAATTTCTGCCCTTTCCCCCCCTGTTCTATGACTGCTGTTCTAAGCAAGGTAGATTTAAAGGAAATCTCAGACTGGCATCTTGCTGACCTCAACCCCAGCAGGTCAAACCTTTGCAACACTGCTGTCCTTGGCATCATCCACAGAGCAGACACCAATTCAGCTGCTTGGTTATGAAATGGAGACTCTGGTATGAGGAACTAGAGCCATTCCACTGCCTGGAACACTGTTTAAAAGACAGCTTCATTTCTCTCTCTCCTTAGTAGCACTGACAATAACAGACTGGATATCTCAATCAGGGCACCCCAGAGGACACTGTGCCTGCAGGACAGCACACTCTACACACAGGTGGCATGTCAGAGGGAAATGCTACTGCTACCACCAGGTGATGCTTGTTTCAAGAGGACCTCCCGAGTTTTTAAGCAAACATCAAAACTTCTCGCACCAGTTCCTCGACAAGAAGGGCCCTCTTTCAGTTGCTTCATAAAAATTAAGATAGAGCATCAGGGAGTCACCAATATCACGTTAAAAAAGCCAAGTTAAACACCAGTTTAAGCAGATATTGTTTATCTCCTTACACTCGCCTAGAACAAAGCAAAAATTAGTTCATTACCTGTACTCAAATCCATTTGATCATCCTCTGTCTTCCCTTCGTTTATGGACTCACTGCCAGGCTCCCCTTTTCGACTCAATATCCTTGAAAAGCCACTTGAGAGGGAGGAGAAAATGCCTCGGATGAAATACCCCTGATGATCGGTGTCCAGCGAGCGCACGGCCTGCAGGGCCGGCCTGGCATTCCTGCTCCCGGAGTGCGGCACCGGCTCCGACAGCGAGCGCTTGAAGGGAACCCGAAATGGTCTGATCCGAGCTTGGGGAAGGGTCTCAGGAGGATCCTCATGGAGGTGCTCGGCACTGGCAGCATCCACGCTCGCAGAATTTAGGGCAAGGCTCGGATCACTGCGCTCCCCTTGCAGGCTGGAGGAAGCCTCTCTCCTGCTTGTCCTCCAGGGAAGCCAAGGATGTGTCTGCCATCTGTAACCTCCAAGAGCTCTCTCCGAGTCAAAACTCATCTGTTTATTCAACCTCTTCCTTTTCGTTTGGTGGTACCAATGATAGTCCTTCAAGGCAGCCACGCCAGCATCTTGTTCCGACACTGACCTCCTGAAGGTCCTGGGGGAGAGACTGTGGTGCTTTTTGAAAGCACTCATTTTCCACCCTTGGAGTTCAGTCCTTCATGTACATTCCTTGTTGCTCAGCAGTCACGTCGCCGTAGTTCCTCACTCACCATTCTACATCCCCAGTCACTTTGCTCACCGCTGGGTACTGCAAGACAGCAGAGGTTCTTCCTGAAGATCTTGACCATCAACCCCAGCACCAGGTGTTCCTACACCTCTGGAAGGAGGACATGCCTTCACCTAGAGCACACCAACCTCTAACAGCAAACGAAGCGTCGCTGAGCTCGCTGCTGCTTCCTGCGCTGTCACATTTCTGCACCAAGCTCTCAGGAAATGACTAAAAAGAAGAGCCCAGCCATGAAAACCCGCAGCGCCGTTCTGCACCAATCACACTTCGCTTTTTTTTCTGTCTACATTAAAGATTTGGTTAAAAACAAAAAAAAAGAATGCAAAAGTACTCCACTCCAGAGACACAGCGAAGTCGCAGAAAAGCGTTAAAAACCTGCAGTTCTCAACTACGAGTCATGCACGTGTTCTACAGTTAAATAATAAAGTCTATTACTATATATAGTTAAGTATAAAGTTTCTATTTACCACAGGTATGTTGTAGCACTTAAGAAAACCTCAGAGCCGCCTGTCAGAAGAGGTAAAATAGGCAGATTCTTCAGCACCGAGTGCTGGAAGCACCAGAGAGGGAAGGAAAGGGCAGGGATGGAGCCAAGAGAAAACACTGCAACTTAATGCAGTGAGAGTGTAAATACACTGAAGGGAAATAAGTAAAGGGGAGGAGAAAAGGGACTGAGAAAGTGGGTGGGACTTCACCAAACACAGAGCAGAGGGAAGGGTTTGAGGCATGGCAAACAGAACAGGGCAGGAGGCAGATATTCCTTTCACTCTTCCCCCCCCTCTTCTCTTTTAACATCAGAATAGGGGGTTATTTTTTATAAATCCAGTTAGAATGAATGAGGTGGAAAAAATAGTCCTATCTGTTTAACCAAGGGAAAAAAACCCCTTCTACAATTTAAGAAACAGCTGACTGTTTTAAAATCTCCTAAAGCAAATATCCGCTGGTGAGCTGAGATCACGCCTGCCAAGTTTGAGACCAGAACACTTAAATCTCAACTCTCCTCAAATCCCTGAAAATAGGGGGTTTATAATGGAAACGCTGACAGACCCTTGGCAATAAAGGAACAATGAAAGCTATTTCTCTGGTTAAATAAAATGATAATCTGGTCTGGCAGACCAAGAAAGCTTAGCTGACCCACTATGGGATCTCGCCTTTAAATTGGGCTGCATTCATCAGCCAAAGCACATTCCTGACAGTTGCAGATGCAAAAACTTCCTTACTTATGTGCATATATGGAAAAGGGTACCACTGCTCCCTAGACCAAGGATGGAATTACCCAAAGGCATCACATCAAAAAAACAGTTTCTCTTTTCAGCAGCAAGTCAGGCTTTTCAATTAGAAGCAACTATCTAAACCCACCATGTTTAAGTCACAACAAATTACCTCAGAAGCAAGAACAGCTCAATGCAAATTCTATATCAAATAATGATGCTGCCTCTCGTGCTTTGTAGGAGTCGTGCTGCTCAGAGCATGAGCTTGGAATGGCAAAATGTACCTCATCCAGAACTCAATTTCCATCCGGAGCAGCATGAGGAGAAGTGAATAGAGGTATTAGTACTCCCAATGTGAAAATGAGGCACTCCACCAGGAAAAGGTATCAGGCTCTCATCTTCTGCTTCTTCATCACAAGGGTTGTTGGTCGCCTTGGGATGCAGCACATCTGGCCCTATGAACTCAAATGGCTTGAGTTCTTTCAGGTGACTCCTAACTTCACCCTCATCCACTGCTGGTGGCTTTTCTCCTTTGTGATCCCTTTCCCCAAGCACAGAGACCTGGGAGTTGCTGTTTCTGAAGCCCAAGGCAAACACAGCAGCACTGAGGACCCCAGTCTGAACCAGGCCTGTTGTGACTGGATCAGTCACACCCCTTCCAGCCATGGGTCCTCCTTTTCCTTCTCACGTGGCAGCAGTGCTTTGGGCAAACACTTAGAGTCAGGCAGTCAGGTAAAGCAGGCTTTATGGAACTTAGGGAATAATTATGAATCAATCTGATGGATGATGATGAGGTTCGCCATAATCAGCAGGGAAAGCTGAGAATGTGAGGCAGGTTTCTGGTCAGCCCTGCAAGCCTTGCCTGCACAAATTTCCACCAGCACATCAACATCTACTCCTGGTTTGGTAGCACAGAAGGGCAGGAGAGGACAGAAAACACAGGCAGTGCAGTAGCTGAAGTCCTCCCGGGGTTTACTTGCTGTAGTTTTCAAGTGTGGCTCCCACACAACTCCTGCTGATGTCTCAGAGCCAGGCTGACCATGGTTTCAAACAGTGTTTTGAGAGCCCTGTCTGACTGTACAGAGCCTTCATCTCCTTCCCAACACAGCTGGTGTTACACCCATCACCCAGACCACCCATTTCAGCCAGGGAACACACAGAAAGATTAACCACATCTCAAGTTACAGCACAAAGCGACGTGCAAAACCAGTTATGGGGTAACTTCTACTTAAAACTATTTTTATTGGTGTGAGCAGGGGTTGGACTACAGCTCCTTATGGAATACAGGCCTAACAATACAGAAAAAGGCCTCAATAAACACTCGAAGGGAAGCCCAGCAACATCAAAGTCACAGTTCAGTTTAAGTTTGAATAATACCGAGCAGGCTCCTTAGTTTTTTTGACTTCTGATTTCACTTTTGATTTCATATTACCACTGCTCAGACAAACAAAATTTTGTGATCAAAGAAAAGCCACCCAGCTGCCTTGGCCTAGCTGAGATTTCCCTGTGTATTCCACAGAGGGTAAAAGGGTCTTTCTCAAAGTGCTTCTAGAAAGGCACACAAAGATTACATGTTTATTAACATAAAGCCACTGATACACAAGTTTGCTTAGTCTACCAATAAGACAATTCTTTACAATTGCTAACTCAAAGATTCAAGTCAAACTGGTCTCTCTCTTCCTTACACACATCATCAGTAGCGATGATGATGCCCAAACAAACCCTTTGTCCACATTAATCCAACACCACCGAGTTCAATTTGGACTCAAGTGGCTCCAGCAATTCTTGTGTACACAGAACAGGCAAGCCAGGAATTCACGTGGCAGAACTTCCTCCCAGAGCTGCAGCTTGTCCTGGGAAGCCTTTCCAGGGCCTGAGTATCACAGAGAAATCAGCCTCCAGCAGCGACTGCCAATGGATGAGTGCTGTGAGATCCCCAGCCACCCACGCAGCTGTCAGCAGGTAAAACCCTGGCAGTGGGAGAAAGGAGTTTGTCAATTAACTTGAGTCAATCCGGAATATTTTCACTCCTGTCTTTAATACCAACTGCCTACAAATGTTATCCTCCCCTAGCGAATTTGCCTCAGAAGGTTGTTTTTTTTTTGGTAGTGTTTGCAGTTCATTGTGCCAAATCATTCATTTAGCTTTTCAGAAAATTACTATTTTCTCCCTAACAATTCAGTCACTTAATCATCCCATCTGACATGTTTAACAGCATATATTTCACCACTCCTAGATATGGAGTAATTTATGCACAAAATGCAGATTTGATGCTGGAATGTAGCTGTATTTATGCTTTAAGAAAGATTGTATTGGGAAAACATTCTTCACTTTGTAACATTTCACAGTAAATGTACACAAGCAGAATTATATTTGCACTGAGCATAAGATGAATCTTGGCCTTGAATCTTGATAAGTCAATGGCCTCCTGCGTGGGAAGTCCCCTCTCCACCATCCAGCCTTCCAAAAGCACTATCCAGCTCTGCTACATGGAGCTCCAGCAACTCCTCAGAGTATCTGTTTAATAAATACTACCAGACAATCCAAAAAAATTAAAAAGCAATACCACAAAAAGCCCCAAATGCATCATTGCCAGGCAGCTGGAGGGAGAACCTGTCTCTAATGATACAAATTAGAGTTTAATGCTCACTCACTCTCTGAAATCTGTCTAGTGCTTGAGTAAAGGCCCTGCAACATGTAAAACTTGAATTTATCCCTTGTACCGACAAAAAAGATGAACTGAAACCTTCCATGACCAAACTCCTCCAGTTTAAATGAGCACAAACTCACCAGCATCTCAATTTTTTCATTTATTGCCAAGGCAAGGAGGGAGAAAGGGGAAAGAAGAAAGTGAAAACAACCCCAACAACAACAAACTACCCTGACCACCACACAACCAGCAAAATCCATGACAAACCCCGGACATTTATTGGCCACACTTGGGTTTTCAGCCAAGTCCTCTCTTGGAATTCAGAATGACTATGGGTTGAGCAAACATCACTTCAGAGAAGACCCCAACTACCAGCCACCAAATGAGCTTCAACCTGCAGAAAAGTCAAACAAATTGCATCCTGCATCCTCCCCAGAGAAAGCAGAAGGAATACAGAGGGGCAGGGATCCTGCATTTGACAATCGAGCTCCCCTTATCTCTTTTCCCATTCAAAACTAGCCCAAGTGCTCAGAAAAGTTCATGGACAAATAATCAATATATAAAGCAAAAACCATCACAAAAGTTGTCCAATTGACCCAACTTGACATGCAGCTAATAGCACAGAAGATGAAAGATTTTTTCCCTTCCCTTTAAACTAGAGACTTTTCAAAATATTAAGTTTTGTTTATGCAAGGCTAAGTAATTAATGACCTAACATCCCCTTCCCATCTCCTATCACCGAGATGCATCTGTTTCCCCCTGCAACATTTCCTGCAGGTGGATATCACTTTTCCTCGGCCCAGAGCAGACCAGTGCACCTGACTGAATGGAGTGCTTAATATTTAGGGTTAACTAATGTATAGCAGTTATTTAGGGTTAATTAATATTTAGAAGTCATGCAGGGGATGAATTAAATGGCACCTTAAAAATGGCTGCATTTGGGATTAGAGTGTGACAGAACTTCCATAATTTCCCTGTGCTGTTCCCATGATCCACACGAGAAGCTGCTACAGCCCTGACAACTGAGCAGAGATAATATAAATTTATGAGATGCCAGGCTTGGGGTGGATGCCAGGAAAAGCCTGCAAGAAAATCCCATTTCAATACATCGCGAATAAACCTGCGGGGCGGCGATGCCAGACTTTCATTTCACTGGCAATCTTCGGTGGTTGTTGTTGTTGACGACCAAATAAAACCCGGGCCAAGTTTCAAGGGCCATAAAAACATACATTGAAGAGGCAGCCAAGCTCAGGCAGCGGCTGAGGGAGCCCACACACAGCTGTGTAAAAAAACCAAACCAGTAAAAAGATCTGTATGGAGGGAGTGGTGGCACTTGCCTCAGAAATTTGGGGAGATTTAGGGGTGTCTTGGCCTGGCAAGTCCTCGGCCCTGGCCTATGACACGGCTGCTCCCACAGGTCTGGCTCCTCCAGGGGCTTAAAACTGAGGCATTGGGCCCTCAGAGCTCCTTCACCGACAACCTCTGCAAATCTGTAAATAAATCAACGTGTTTATGTAAAAATACAGACGCTTCAATTATATAAATCAAGTGCTTCTGCCCTCCCTGACATCCATTTCTTTGTGATGACAGGCTGGGCTCGGTACCATTGGTAACGCCACACACAAGCTGCTGATTTCAGTTTTTATTGGTGTCGTTTTCCAGCAGGCAGAGTTACCTTTCCATCATCCCCCTCCTATCTCGGTTGAAGCATTTGAGATTTTTGAGGAGAGAGTGGGGAAAACAATAAAAAAAAGATTCCTGCTGCAATCTTAAGGCCGTACCAGCAAAACACAGTTTTATTGCTAAACGTGAGGCCCACATGCATCAAACCAACTGCAGCTTAAACACTACTGAGAGGAAAAACAGCCACAGTATATAGGCAAGTTAATGGCTAAACATCACAAAAATGGTCTTGGTAGCTATGCCCAAAAAGCAGGTGCATTTATTGGAGCTTTCCAGCCTTTTATGTGTCTATAAAAGAGCACATCCTCACTAGTGCAAAAAACAAGACCTACTGGCTCTAGTTTCCATCAAGGAAATTGAGTTTATAATTCCAATTTTGGGGTATTTTTTCATTAATTGCTGTGACTCTGTCGGCCTTATTTTGTCCCTTTTTGGAGTGAATAAACTATGTTTAGATCAACAACTCCCTAGCTTGGTAAATATATTTGAAAACGAGCCTCTCAAACACCAGAAATCCCACTGTTTAGCAGCAACAGAACCACCAGCTAATTGACAATGCTCTCCAAAATCACTTCTGGTGTGCATAAATGAAGAACAAACTTTAGCAGCCTGCATAATTAAATCCTTGCATTTACCCTCTGAACTTCACTAGTAGTAACAGAAATACTCCGTCTGCTCCGGTGGCCTTTGAGAGTACCAAGACAACTACAAGAGGAGAAAAAAGAGTGACTTGAGGATTCAGAGAATTATAGATTTTAGTGACTTAGGTCTATTATAGTGAAGTAGTGAAATTTCTGTGAATTTTAGAAGGATTGGTAGATTTTAAAATCAATTCAATTGGCCTGAAAATTAAGACCGAATATTAAAGGTGAAAACCGTCGTTTCCCAGTCCTGAATGGTAAATAAAAGAGGATTTTAGTTAAAACAAAGGGGAAAGAATGCGAAACATCAGCGTGGCCTGGTCAAAGGGCTCATGGCAAGGTGTAAATTTATGATATAACAGTGAAGTATATTCATGGAGAAATCTCTATACGTGTGAGGCACAGGTATAAAGATAAGTGGCAAAATCTGGGAGGGGCTTTTGGGCACCTGACAGGGCTGGGGACACTGCTGGACAATGTTTTAATACATAAGTGTACAGCCTCAATTATTTACCTTACAAAACATGACATTTCAGCCAAAACGTTTAAGAGGACCACAGAAAAAATGGAAACATTATACCCAGAACTGCAGGCTCTTGCTTAGAACAAAATCCTCTCCCGCTGACATTTCTGAAATGCCTTTTTTTGTTGTTTTCTCACTTCATCATTGAAGGGGAAAATGAGCTGGTATTTGCTATTTTTACCTGTTAGTAAACTGTGCTTCGTTGTCACACATCCTCACAGAACCTCTGTGAGCAATCAAGTCTGACTTTGAAATTGTACCTTGAAGCCTCCAACCAACCTGCCAACGAGCCCAGAGCATTTGCTCCAACTACAAAACAAAAAGGCACTTTGGGTTTTATAACACAAACAAGCAACCACCAAAGTTAGGGAAAATTAATGAGCACGTGCATTCCAATTCCAACAGGCAGGACAGCACCAGCCTGGCTTCACTTAGGAACTTGTTATAATCTATGCCTTATAAAAAGGTTTTTACACATACGAAACACTCATATACCAGCGAGACATAAAATCAGGATGTAATCAAATCTCCACAGTTTTATGTGCAAAACCCTGGGGACTCGAAGCTGCACAACAGAACGGGAATAATTGCAGCTGTTTTCTAATAAAGACCAAGTGCTTCAGGACAAGTTTTCAAGAGCTCTGCCCAGTATTTTTGGAGGTATTTCTACTTCAAATAAGCAATCCAGTAAACACACACACACCAGTGACCTTGTTTAAACAATGCACCAATTATTGTGATAAATGCGGTTGCCAAATCTAAATATAGACTTGAAGGAAAAAACAATGAAGTTGGAGTAGGAGACAGCCTTCTCCTATTTACTGTTTACTTCATTACCCAAATGAATGTGCAGTTTGGCCTCTCTCCCCTTTTCTGACCACTCTCCCAGTGGGAGCCAGGAGAGCTCTGGTTGTTACTGGAATCAGTGTGATCCGGCACATTTGATGCTCAGAGAGCACTCGGTGCAGTTTCCAAGCTTGCCTCACACTTTGGGTATGTGCACACTCTGCCTCCCCAGACACAAGGCAGATAGGCACCGCAGGACTGACTCACTGCCACAGAAACAGCCTTTTTAAAATTGTTTTTAAAGGGTTTTTTTCAAATGAAGGCACGGGGGGAGGAAGAAAATCACCATTCAAAACCCACTCTAATTTTCCTACTTTGGGTGCCCAAGCAGGAAGTGAGGGCAAAAAGCAGGAGAAAGTTCTTTTATTCAGGGTTATATTTTTAGCCTATTACCGATTTTGTTTTGTCACTGTGCTGCAGAAGCCGTGTAAATTAAAGCAGCATTATCCTTTCTAATTTTTGCTAAGCCCAGGCTGCAGCCTTAACCTAATCTCCTTACGTGGGACGTGGCAGGGCACTCGCTCCCCCTGCCCTGGCTCGTGGCTTTCCCACCACAGACATCCACACAGCCAGTCAGACATTCCCTCTTCCCCCAAACCACAAGGAGGGTTTCACCACTTCAGTTCTGGGGGGAAAAAAAATAAAAAAATCTACGTGCTGAGGACACTGAACTGAAAATCCTGATTTGTTTTGAAGCACACCAAGGTAACTGATCTATAACTAATGTATGGGAAGGAACTCTGCTGAAATGCTTTTCCTCCTTGCTAAAAATACTCCCAACTTAAAGTGCCTTGAACTATTGATATTTATCAAACTAAAGCCCAGTTTTACCGAGCAGGCTGAGGCTGGAAGAGAGAAATCTGTGCCCAGTACTCCACACTCTATTTTAGGCCACGATAGTTATGCATCCCATTTATTCTTATTCCAAAACAAGGTAAAACTAACTCAGAGATTTTTTTTTTAACAAGTTTCTCTGCCCAGCTGTCATTACCAGGGTTATTGTCAAACTATTTTTTTATTTCCTTTTTCCCTCTTTGCACAGCACAGGCCAAACCCATTTGTGACTTCCCTCCCTAAATACAAGTTGCTGCACAGAGATCAACCACACACCATTAGAACGAGTTACAGTAAAGAAATCATTGGGGAAAAAACAAACCCACCACAGAGGTCAACTTATTTATGAATATCTTCAAAAAGGAGCCTGGAAACATCACCCCCCCAGCCTGGCGATGCACAAGGCAGAAGTGGAGTGGAGTGGCAAGGGACAAGGCAGACAAGAAAGGCCAGGAAATCCTCAGAATTGGGCACTGCCAACACCACGTTGTTAATGAATCCAAGGCCCCGGCTTCCTGTTCCACACCGAGTGAGGATGGAGTGGGACAAGGCTGACGTCAGATCTCATGGGAATGCTGCACAGAAAGAGCCCCACAGGCCAAGCCCACACAGAATCCTTGGATACAGGCTGCATTTCTGATGCACAGAAGGCATGAGCTCTTCTCTATTTGCTCCTCACACAGATGATGTTCCCCAAGCAGCTGAGCGGTGGAATGCTCTGTTCCCAGAGCTGACACCCTGACTCACTGCCTGCTCCAGACAGGGTACAAGAGCTCCCAGCACCTTCCCCCCAAATCCCGACCCTTTGGCAAACATCGTGCCTCAGTTGTGTGGGTTTTATCATTATCAAGCAAGTAGAAATTCTCATTTCCTGCCAAACCACTAAACCACGTCCAAATGGTGGAGCGCACGCCCAGTTCAGCGGGTTTTAATGGTTTGGGTGGAAATTCAGGTACGCAGAGATCGACCATGGGCAGCTTGGCAGCTCCAGAGAGGATCAACTCAAAGGTTTCTGGGTCACAGAAGTACCAGCAAAGACCAGCAGTTATCCAAAACTCCCTTCTCCCACCAGGCTGCTGTGGGAGCTCTGGGTCTGAGGTGACCTTATGGGAGCACTTTGGTGGCTGTGGCTTTACAGCTCCAGTGGCTCATCCAAGGAACCCGTAAGGAAAGGTGGGAGGACACAGATGCCTCTCAAACTTTGTTAATGAAATCAGGCTGCAGTGGAATTTCGAGTCTACAGAAAGTTTCCCAAAAATAGTGCATGATTTATATACAGAGATGATTGCACATCAATTCCTTACTCAGAATCTTTGTCACATTCACTGGGGGGAAAAGTTGGCTTTATTTCTGTCCTTCATTCTTCTGCCCTACTGGGTTTTTTCAGTCCCTTTTCCCGCTCACTCTCCTCTGCTCTTCCCATGTCACAACTACCAAACACAGCCATTAGATGGATTAAACCACACAGGCTTTCCTCTTGGATTTTTCCACAGCTGAATAGCCCATTTTCATTCCATTCCACTCCAATTTATGGATATTTTCAGAGACTGAATATCACTGAATTGAACAAAAGAGCTCACCCACCTGGCCCACTGCTGTCAATCCAATTTTTGCAAGTCCCTTTTTATATTCACAACTCTACGACTATCAAAGGAATCTCAATTCAATAGATTTAACAATGCCAGAAATATCTCTTCTAACACCAATCTACATTTTCTCCTCTTAAAGTCGGCAATGAGAGGAAAATTAAAATACAAGCTGCAGCCCTTGTATCATTAAGAACTCTAAATTATGTACTACGTAGATATAAAGGGAATTTCTGAATGAACCGGAAGGTGGCAACTTCTGGGTAATCCCACCAAAGGCAGGGGGAAGGGAAATCACTGCTCTCACATTCTGCTCCTATTATTAAATGCAATACAATTAAATGTAGGTGTTCCTGGTACAATAACTGAAGCCAATCACCACAGACTACATTAGAGGGAAAATTAGGCAGAATTTAGGCACAATATAAAAGAGCTGAGTGACACCCAACACAATTCCTTACTAAAGGAGGACTAAGTGTGCATGTACAGCTCAGAAATCCAGAGCCAGGAATAAGAGGGGAAAGCAGTCAGAGAGAGGAAGAGGAAGGGAAGAGGAGGAACATGTGTTTATTATCTCAAGATCTTAACTCCAGGGATTCCAGAGGGAGTAAAGAAGCAGCAAAGACATTCCAGCGCAGCTTGTTCTGACACAGACAAGTCGAGTGCTGCCATTACCTGGCCATACACATCCCAGGATGGATGTGCAGCTCTTGAAACCTGACAGCTAGAAAGCTGCAATTTAGCAAGAGCAGTTATTTTGAGCACTTAGTCGGGAAAAAAGCTGAATTTAGCTCAGGGAAGAACGAGCTGCTGCTTGCGATTGCCCCACAAAGTACTTGGCAATGGCAAAAGTTTCATACAGGGGTTTTTAATGCTTTAAAACCTACAGACACCAGCAGGAAATTAATGTTTGTATTTTTTCTGAGTAGCCTAATTATAATTTTCAGTCCCAGAGTTCCTTTCAGTATTCACAAAAGTCAGTTTAAATTCATTTTTACTTCTACCTGAACCATCCTCTAATTTGTCGTCTCCTCTCAGGCCCTGCTGAGACTGGGAACCTCATTCTCAAAACTACTTCTCTTCTCTCCTGTTATCAGCTAACAAGCCCCAGGATTACAAATTTAACCACGAAAATAACAGAACACACTGACAAGTGAAGCCAGACACCTCCAGGGTTTACACCAGCAGCAATAATTGGTGTTTCGTCAGGTCAGAAAGTGGCTGCAGATTTACCTCCCCCAAGAAAGGTGACCGGAACAACCAGTCCCTTAATCAAGAGGGGATACTGAGATGGAAAGAACAGGAAAAAAATCACATTTAATATAAAGGTACCTTCAAGGAAAACTGGATTTATTGACAAAATGATTTGTTACTAATCTAACTTTGATTTTTAGACACTGTTTTCATTATTAAAAAAAAAAGATACTAAGTTTCCAGCAAACAGAAATAGGAATTTACACACATCACTTGAGGTTTTGTACTTGAAACAGCTCAATTTCCTCCCCTCCCCTGCAATAATCTGTCTGCAGAGGAAATAACACACAACATTCTGTGCCTGGCCAGGAGGTTCATCAGAACAATGAACACACAAGGTAATGCCACATGATTTTTAAACAGATTTTTTTTTGCCTATTACCCGAGCTCCCTGTTGCTGCCATTATTTACCTGCCAAGGTAAGATGGTGCAACCATTAAGGCTGTTATTTTTTCTGCTGTTTGAGAGCTTTGATGTGACAACTTGAACTCTCATTTAACAGCTTTTTGAATGCACCGTCATCCGGCACAACCTCGGGGTGACACGGGCAGCACTTTGTGGTGATGCAGCTCAAACAAGGGCTGGCGGAAAACAAAGGATGCTGCTCGGCCAAGTCCTTTCTCTGGAAGTTTGTGTCACTCTGTGTTGAGTTTTCCACCCATTTTTGGCATTTTTGTACTTTTTAAGGCAAACGACGGCGTTCAAGAAAACCCAATTTCAGGTGAGTGAAATGTCTCTTCAGACATGGCTCAAGTTCACTCCAGTTTATCTCAAATCCAAAACACAGTTTGCATTTTGTCCTGCAGTCGTACACCAGCAAACCGAAGAGTATTTAAAAGTAGAAGGGATCTCAGGCGAGGAGAGATAAATACAGCATTTGTTGGGCTGGCAAAACGCCACTTTCTGACTTTGACCATGACATTTTATAACCTTTTTGGTTTAAATAAAGATCAAAAGCCTGGAATGCTCAGTTTCACCACCACTTCATGGAGTGCTCGTAAGTTCTCCACCGTTACCAACTTGAAACACATTTACACATTAATAGAGATCATTAAAATATTACATTGAAGTATTACGTTATATAGGGGTCATTAAGAAAACAACTGTCTTTAAGTATGAGGGATATAAATCTTGCTGAAATAGCTTCTGACCACGTCTGTTCTCATACCAAGGCCACCACTTTGAAGTCCCTCCTAAAGGCTGATGTTGTTTCATTAATCCTGAAATCTCTGAAAGCTGCTGTGAGGTGTTCATGGCTCATCAAATGCTCGAATTTGGACCACACAAACCCACAATCACTCTCAGATTTCCTTCAAGTAACTCTCTCCCCAGCAACTAAGAAGAAAATATTGTTTTTAACGGCATGAGAAGAGTTAATAAAGAGGAGTGATAATCAGACTCTACATAGTAAAGACAAAACTCTCATCAGCCTCTCTTGCAGCAGACTTTTCTTCTGCCAAAATTACACGTGAGAATATAGAACAAGGTGTAGATCTGTATTCTTGCTGCTCCCCATACTATAAACACTGGGAAATAAATACTGCAAGTGTCCTTTCTGTTTCTTCTGAATGCTTCCTTCCTAGGCCATTTGTTTTTCCTCCCAGTGTTCCTTTTATCCAAGGACTAGGATGAAGATCGGGGCAGCAAACTGAGGTTACAGAATCCAGGTCCCAGCAGCAAAATTCCCCACATGAAGAAACCAAACTGGCTTCAAGCACAGGCTTTCCATGGGGCAGAACGAGAGCTTGGATTTACACACACCATCCAAGTGCTTTTTGAATGGTTTTGCCTCCTCCAGGGTCACTCTCCCACCAGCTGCACTCCATCCCATTCTCCCAGCATCCTCAACTTCCTAACATCCTGCAGGTATTTAAAAAAACCCAACATTTAACACACCTCCCCACAGCGTAAATAATGAGATTTAAGTAAAAAAAAACCCCAAAGCCACACAACTCTCCAGGGATTCTGAAATCCTGCTGAAAGTTAAAGTCAAAGCTTTTTACATGTTGCCCTGTTGGCTGCGTTTCCCTCATCGGAGAGCTGTGCTTTCAAATATTGATGGGCTAAAACTTCTCTGAAGAAATCTCTAGGAGGTCAATGTATGCTCCAATCACTTAATGTCTGCCAGACTTAACCATAAAAAAACCCGACCTCTACATTTCAATTCTCAGACTGCCTTTTTTGAAAGTGAAATTTCAAGTGGGATCATTCCATTCCACTTATCTCTGAAGCAAATAAGAGAGGCTCTAAGAGAACTCTAAGAGAGTTGGAGAGGGACTTTTGACAAGGGCGTGGAGTGACAGGGCAAGAGGGAATAGCTTCCAACTGCCAGAAAACAGGGTTAGATGGGATATTGGGAAGACATTCTTCCCTGTGAGGGTGGTGAGGCCCTGGCACAGGGTGCCCAGAGAAGCTGTGGCTGCCCCATCCCTGGAAGTGTCCAAGGCCAGGCTGGAGCCACCTGGGATAGTGGAAGGTGTCCCTGCCCATGGCAGGGGGTGGGACAAGATGAGGTTTAAGGTCACTTCCAACCCAAAGCATTCTATGATTCCATGACATTTATTTTCACTCACTTTCTTCTTGTAAAGACTGGTTAATTTACCCAAAGTCCCAGGCTATTTACAGAGAGATCAAGGACATCTCCTCTACAGTTTCCTGTATTTGTCTCACCACATCTGTCACAACATAATCAAGGAGATTACTCTGCTTCAAGTCATACCTCCGTTTTTCCTAGAGGCAGAAATTCATGGTTTCTGAGAGGGCTTGAGTGAGTGAACCTGGAAGTTTGGGCTAGAAGGGAACAGCATTTGCCAACCAGATCTTCCCACAAAGGGCAAAGCAGAACTGGGCACTTCCAGTTCACAACTTCTACACAAGAGATGTTTTTGTGTCTGAACACAAAACAAGACCCTGCAGCCCCAGGAGAGACGAGCAGCAGCCAGCAACTCACTCCAAAGTCTTCATTTCCAAGAACTACCTTTCATTAAAGTTCACACACCGAGAAAATTGGCGCTTGCACAACCTTAACCGCAGGTGGCTGAGGTTGTACCCTCCTGTCCTTATCACAGCCCGAAGCAAACAAGTTGTCCTGCTTGGGGAGGGCGGTTTCAGTCTCCAATAACTCCTTCAATCAGTCCTAATTAGCCCGAGTCATTGAAGAGCCTCCTGCCCTATTAAAGATTCATCCCCTCAGATATGCCACGGCAGAAATTGTTTCCTGCTGAGGCAGTTTGTGATGCCTGCTCTGCAAAACAGCAGCACCAAGAAAGGCTCTTACACCAGAAAGACACAAGGTTATTAAAATCAGTTCCTGAGATTTGAGACAGCCTCTTAAAAACAGTCACCGGGTATGCATGCAATCACACTCCATAATTAGTCTAATTTGCACAATTAAGGGCTGGATAAACACCATAAATTTAAATGAAAAACCCCAGGCACAGGCTGGTGCTGCTACTGGAATATTTTAAAATCCAAAACATCCAACAACTCGCCACTAAATCAAAAGACTAAGAACAAAGCAATGCAGTACTTTCTGCTACAGCTTAGGAGAATTGTTTCTTCTCAATCTCATCTTTTGCTACAGTCACAACTGACCCAACAGTTTAAATGCTCCTGAGATATTTGTCTCCTGCAAGCTCCCCACTCCCCCCAAAACCTTCCACATTAAAAGCCATCCTACTTTGCTGCTGTTACAGAGCCAAGCTGAGGCACAAATCCCAGGGCAGGCTAAGGAGCAGACTTGGAACACACATTCCTCTGGATAACCATCTTCTCCATGGACAATGACTTTGGCATTTCCAGGGTGCCACCTCGCACTGGAGACATGAGGTGACAATACCAACAGTATTCTCTGCCCCAGCTCCCAGAGCAGCCCTTCTGATCACTTATTATCTCTCCCATCAGGCAAGATGTTTCTCGTACTCACCACTCCACGTCTTTGCCTGCACCAGCACCTTCCTCACCAGGCTTGCCATTCTGGAATTTTTACCCGTGTTGCCTAAACCTGCTCAGGACCAAAGGAGGTGGAAGAGGTTAAGAAAAGGCGCCTCCATCTCGTCCCTGTGTCTCCGCTGGCTCCGTGGCTCCTGCTGCTGAGGCTGCTCAGCTCTGGAGGAGCAAGGCTGGGAGCGCGCACACACACACACACACACACACACACACGCGTGCATGCACACGCACAGGAAGCTTGGAACTGAATCAGGATTAAAGGGACCAACTTCCTTCTTCATGCTCCAGTATCTGGGCTGTAAACAAGCGCTGTGCACTGGTTCAGCGAAGCCGAAAAGTCCAGCAGCAAAGGACAAAAGAAGGGAGTGGCTCCAGCAAGGAATAACTATTTTAAATACACAAACATATTCCCATCAGATTAAAAGTAGCTTTTAAATTAGGCAAATTCTGAAGCCATTGTTGTGACAGGGTAACTCAAGACAAACAGGAGACGCTGCTTCCTCCTCTGGAGAGGTCTCCTGGATTTCCAGGACGAAGTGTCCCATAAGCATTCCAAGCGCCTGGGCAGAAGACTTGAAAAGTGTTCATGTCTCTCCAGGGACAGAAGACAAAGAAGAGCAAAGCAGATGTAGAAACATGCCCTAGAGGAGGCACCACCAGCTACAACTGCAGGGTGGGAGCCGTGGACAAGCAGGGGAGGGATGCCAAGCTTGTGCCTGGGCAAGGCCACATGGCTGGGGCTACCAGCCCACTGCACAAGCCACCCCCAGCCCTCCAGGAACAAGCCCAACCTGGCAGGAGGGTGTTGGTGTGCAGGAGTCGAACACATCCTCCCCACGGGTGTTTCATACACAGCCTGCTTAGGTTCTGGGAGATCTCCACCTCACTACACATGGCCTCGGGCCCCTTCAGTCTCCAGCAGGTTTTCCCCCCCATTCTGAGGCATTCACCACCTGGACCAAACAGAGCACACCACCAGCACGCACTGGACACACCACCAAACCCCTCTGCACACATCCACGGACCTCCAACATTTGCCCCACTGCTGGCAACAAAACCTCTCTTGAGAGAGAAAAGAGCAGGTGGGTCAAGTTCTCCTCACCCAGAACCTTCCAAAGGAAGATGATGATGGCTTTGACCCCTCCACTGGCTCCTGGGCACATCCACACACTGAGCAGGCAGGATGAGCTAGGGCAAGTGGAGCCCACCAGAGAAATGGCAGCAGCCACTTGTGCCCAGCACTGCACTCCTGGGTGTATTGCTGCAGGCTGGGCTGAGCTGGGGGGCTCTGGAGAGTGTCCTTCCTACCTGGTGTGTAAAGGGAAGGACACACAGCCATTGTCCATCTGCTCCACTCAGCAGCAGCTCTCCAATCCTGCCATCAGGGAGACCTGATGCCTCCAAGCATCCCTGGAAGAAGAGAAATGGGAGGATCCCCAAGGACCATCCTCACACCTGGCTGGGACACACATATCTGCTCCCAATAGTCGAGCAGCTGGAAAATGCAAGTTCAAGGGTAGACTTTTCCCACAATGGCCAGCTCAAAAGGCTGAGGAGAAAGCTGGCAGCTGGGCAATCCTTAGCCCTGAGATGATGAGAACTGCCTGTCTGACAAAGCTGCCATCCTGTGCCTTTTCAGACATGCCCGATTTAGCTTTCTATCAAAGACCACTTATCTCATAAAAGACCTTTATTACATCTAAACTGAAGCACTGGATGTGCAGCAACTCTTCAGACACTCTTTTTATTACCACCTTGAAAAGCTGGCTACTAAAAGCTCCTCCGTTTTTTCTTAATGTCTTAATAAGGCAGCAGCAAATACCACAGTCCTCTCCTCCTCTTTCTACCTTGTCTTTCAAGAAGTCCTCTTCTTATAAAAGCAAAGCACAATTAAACTCCTGCTATCCCTTCAGGTAACTGTGAGATTAAGGGGTTGTAATCAAAAAAGAAACAGTGCTGCTCTGGGAATCAGAGAGGTCACAGGAATCTTCCCAGGTACACTGGACAAGGTTCACACCAACCCTGCACATCAGAGCAGTCCAACTGCACACAGGCAGGGGAGCACAGGGCAAGTTTGGTGTAAGCCCAGCATCCTTCTGCCAAAGGGCTCCTCCTCCTTGTCCCACTGTCCAAGCTTGAAAAGCAACACTTCATTATGGAAGAATTGTACAGAGTTCCAAATCTTTATTTCTATTTCACCAGGAACAAGTTACTACAAAACTTGACTGAGAAATCATCACTCTGTCTCTGTTCCCTTGCACTCAACCAGGTTTGGGTTGGAAGGGACACCTTCCACTATCCCAAGTGGCTCCAAGGCTCATCCAGCCTGGCCTTGGATTTCCAAGGATGGGGCAGCCACAGCTTCTCTGGGCAACCTGTGCCAGGGCCTCCCCACCCTCACAGGGAAGAATGTCTCCCCAATATCCCATCCAGCCCTGCTTTCTGGCAGTTGGGAGCCATTCCCTCTTGCCCTGTCACTCGATGCCTTCGCAAAAATTCTCTTCCCATCTCTCCTGTAGCCCCTTTGGGTACCAGAAGGTCTCCCTGGAGCCTTCTCTGCTCAAGGCTCTGTCAGCCTTTCCTCACAGAAGAGGTGCTCCAGCCTCTCGTCCAGGTTACCTTCATGGCCCTTCTCTGGACTTGCACCAGCGGGTCCACGTCCCTGTTGTGGTGGAGAGGTTTGTGGTACAGCAGCCGAGTGCCTCAAAACAAATGTCTATGTACACATCTACCGAGAGACATTCCGAATTTAATCCTTCAAGTGTAATGAAATCACTGCTACAGCACCAAACATAAATCATTTCTTTAATACCCATCCGCCAAAGAAGGCTTCACATTAACGCCCTCGCCTCTGCCAAGTACTGAAACAATTACCACATGAATATTAACAGGGTTCCTTGGCAGGATGAGGAGATTATCACAGGGAATCTCAGGAGACGCTGCAAGACGCCTCAAATTTGTATCAATGTACTGAGCGATCACTCGAGGCAGCAAAGGCTCCTCAGCCTGGTTATGGAGGGGGTTCCATGTCGGAAAAATAACAAGGCCCAGGATGAGACTGCTCGGGAGCAAGGGAGAGAAAACATTGCTGCTTCCAGCACTCTGAGCAATCACAGCCCCTCATGCTTCAGAAAGGGAAAAACACCACAGCACCTCTGCTGCTTCTCACACTCCATAAGGGGAAGAAAAATGGGCTGGACTGTGGGATCTTTTTAAGGTCACATGGAAAGAGGAGCCTGGGCAGTTAAACCTTGAAGAGGTTTGCTGGGACAAACCAACACTAACATACAGAGATGGGACTAAGGGAATGGAGAGCAGTACACAGGCTTCAGATCAGCAAATCTGTGCTCAAACTCCTCCACTCGCTCCCACTTTCAACCCCACTGCCCCAGGATTTGGGGTTTCACCCATTACAAACCGAACTGAACGGTGAGTTTGACATCTTGGTGGTGAAAGCTGATTACAGCTCCTCACCTGGCTCCAGCAACACAGGGAGTCGTGCAACTTGCTGAGATGAGCCCAGGTTTCCAGCTCGCTTTGCAGCAAAGACTTGCGAACAATCAAAGGGTTGACGCTTTAGACTGAAGTTTCAACCGCAGCACCTCAAATCTGGGCACCTCCCCCTTGCCTGCTATTTGATTAGGGAAACTTGTCCTCACAAAAACACAAATATTTTAAATATTACATATAAAAACAGCAGTTAGAATTTTTGTTTGAATTACAAATATACTAAAAACCAGAGAAATTATCACCTTGGGTAAACAGGCTCGCAGGATACATTTTAAGCTTAGGATCTCAAATATTTATGATACACAAATCCAGCCCAAGATATAAAGAGGGTGTTGTGATTTCAGGTCCCATTTGTTCTGAAGATCCACTAGCACCTCTGATTTTACAGGCTTCACCAAAAGGAAGGACATCCTCTCCCCACCCTTAAATACAGCTGCCTCTACAGACTCTTTATAAAAAAGGAAAAAAAAAAAAAGGCAACAAGTTGACACCCAGCACAGTGACCTGATGTTTTCCACGCATTTGCCCTCTGATAAGCACAAAATGCCTTCTGCTGGGCGTTTTCCCTCTTAACCTTCCTGAGCTAAAACATTAATGCTGGGAAGAAAAGTGAACCTCAGGCAGTAGGTAATGATACTAATTTAAGCAGTGAGTCAAATACTTTTGTTTGCCAGGCATTCAGCTCAACAGGCTGTTTGAGAAGTTCAAAAACACAGTCTCCCCATGCAGACTCCAGAATGATCATTCCTCGTTTTTATGGGGGGGTTGAGGATTTGAGTGATACGTATTCTTAGGAATAGAGTTTCAGAGAATTCAGTGAAACAAAGTTCAGCAACTTTTTATAGCAGCTGCTGCTATTTAACAAAGCCTCGTCACCAGTGACCATCTACCAAACTATGATTACAACTGGCCTAAGTAAAGAGAAAGGAGGGACAGAAGAAAGAGCACAGGGCAGGGAGGATCCAGGACACCGCTGTGATCCCTTTCAGATGGCTCCCACCACGGGTTTGGCAACAAAACCACGGGATCAGAGCAGGGATTGTCCAAGCAGGACAGATTGAACTGTCTTGGATGGTCACGCAATGGGGGATCTGCTCCTCAACTCCTCCAGCTCCAGCAGGAAAAGTCCCAAGTGTTGAAGAAGTCTCCAGGCTGGCAAAGCGACAAAGCCAGTGGGAGATGCTTCCCAAGGGACAGTGGGAGGCTGCTTTGGAGCCACACTCGTTAAAAAGCAGAGATTAAATATCTAATGGACGAGTCAATGGAGGAAATCAATGATGCGACAATAGCTTCGATCATTCTCAAAGTATTTGCACAGTCTGCATTCAAAGGTTCTCTTTGGGGAAAAAAACCCCAAACAAAACAACAAAAACTCAAACCACACCACAGATCAAAGACCTGCATTATTAAAAAATAGAGTAGGTTAGCTATTGAAAGTTTACCTCTACAGATAATCACCAACTCCGTATCTCCCACTCCTGCAAACCGTGTCCAACCTGGAAAGAGTCACTGAACTGAAGAGTTCAACTTTTCAGGCCTTTTCAGTACCACGTCAGTAGCAAATGAACTAGGAATGAAGATACCCAAGGAAAAGAGCACTGAGACAACACGGCAGTTTGCTGTAAATTTGTCTCCAGAGATAGTCTTTATTTGGGAGCAGGAGTATATTAATTTTCTATGTTTAAATGCCGATAGAAGTTCCACATGTCTGCTCTGTTCTTGCTTTAGCAAAATTTAAACCCCAGGGGAGTGATCATTAACTGCAGGCAGTTAAAAAACAATATGCCATTTTCTCAGCACACTTCTGGACGTGTCAGTGGTTCTCCCCACACCCCCTCCTTGCTGTCCTCTCTCAGTCACAGCACCTGGGAGGATAAGGCCAAAAATTCCCCCTAAAATAAAATCTACACAGTGACAAGCCTTTCTCACCTCTTACTCAATGAACAAATTAACTTGGATGGAATTTATCCACTGCACTCAAAAAAGAAAAAAGGACGTTTTAATTTCTGTCAACAAAAGGTTTTAACAAGGAAAAATTTGCAGATTATTCTCTTCTCTGCCACTGTCTTCCCTCCCTCGGGAGGCAGACAATTTTCTGCATAAATGTGCAACAAAAGATACAGTAAGGATTGCTTTGGAGCTGTAATTTGAGCCAGACAAAAAAAAAAAAAACTTATAAAAAAAAGAAGCTAAATGCAGAAGATGGGAAATCTGAACTGAAAGATGAAAAAGAACTGCACAAACTGGCAGTGAAGGGGGAAAGCCTTTGTGGCTGCCACACAGCCCTGTGTGCCAGGCTGGCACATCTCAGCGACAAGGAGCTTTCAGCAGCCTAATTGCCTCCCTGAACTGCCGAGGGAATAACCCGGCACCCCGACAAACAGGAAATTCACTGGAGACCCAACAACAAACTGCCACTGGCTCATTCTGCAGGTCAAGGTGCTTTTAAATTAAACGAACTCTGAAGCGTTCACAGCTTCCCAATCAAACCACGTGTGTGAAAGATGAAAGGGAGGAAAGAAAGGGGAAGTCTGGGAGAGTGAGAATGGGATGTAAATACACAAGGTATCTACAACAGATAAATGGAGTGAAATGTGCACTTGGGTTGGTCCTTACGTCCTCTCCTGGTCCTCACACAGGACTCTGCAGTCCTGAGCCCAGCATGAACAGAGCTACATCAGCTGGGAATGGACACAGCACCTCTCGAGAAAAATAACTTTGGGGTGTGTATAAGATAAGCATTTCTATAACCCTGTGTCCAGGGTTATAACAAACCAGGGTTATTTAACAAAATGCTGTTTGCACCTGCAGGAAGTCCATCTCAGTTCTGATCCCTGTTACCACACAGAATCACAGAATATTCCGAGTTGGAAGGGACCCACAAGGATCATTGAGTGCAACTCCCAAGCGAACACCCACTCAGGGATCGAACCCACAACCCTGGAGCCATGGGCACACGGCTGTCCCCAGCTCTTGCCACTGGCTCTGGTGGGAGGAGAGATGAAAGACTGTGTTGTCAGCAGCCTCCCCTGCACCTCTCCTTTCAGAGGAGGCTTTCCAGCCAAAAGATGCTAAAAAGACAAAAGACCCAATGTCCCCTCACACAGTTTACTTGCTGGCACACCACAGAGTACATAGTTCATTAGGGTGCTAATAAATTTCTTATTTCATTGTGGGATACTGCCAAGTTAAAATAACAAGATAGTGCTATGACTCTGTTAGTGAGCTACCTTATCTTTATGAATAACAAAACATGCAGTTAGCTGACAGTAATTGCAGCTTTGGCTGCTCTGCAAGGTACAAGAGACTCAAAGGTATCCATTTCCCTCTCTCTCAGTCACTCCCTGGTGATATCAAATTTACTCAATGCAGCTCTATTGGTAAGTCTGGAACAGGTTTATTGCAGATGCCAATTCAATAAGAGGAGGATGAAGATATTAATCTTCAGCATAAAGGTGTTTTTACCAAGAAGGTCAGTCAACAAAAACAACCATTTTAAAAAACATCCTTTCTTTAACACAGAACAATTTTTCCTTCCTCTCACCTGTTGAAACCAGTTCTTAAAATACTAAATTCCTCCCCTAAACCTTAAATCTAAGTGCCTAAAAATGCAATAAAAAAGAGCCCTTTTGCCTTTCCAGGGAAGTGCAGCCTTGACACAGCTCATGGCCACCCAACAGTTTGGCCTCTCCCAAAGGAAGGAGACCTGCCCTCTGTGCATCCCAACACCTCACTCAAGTCACTCCTCACTACTGGAGCATTTCTCTGCCTTCCATCCCTCAAAAACAGGGAATGCTGAGCTCTGGAGAAAAAGCTCTGGCAGCGAGCTGTGATACTTGGTGTAGGAATAGTATCCAACCACTCCAACACAAAATAAACAGAGGCAACCCCAAAAGGCACCGTGGACTTGCAAGAGAGGACAGTGGGGATACTCCTTCCCCCTGGAGTGATCTTCCCAGTAGGAATTTACAGACTACAGAGCAAGGTCCTCTGAGAACAGCAGAAGAAATTTGCCAGCCTGCTTTTCTCTTTCTGGGATCTCCTTCTTCCCCCACCACAGGCCAGACACATTTAATGGCTGTGAGTGAACATGAGATTGTGCTGTTGGCAGACAGCTGCCAGAAACACACTCCTAATCCCGAAATTTGAGCATATTCATAAAGAAAACAGAGGAGTTCAGAACCACACGAGAATCTTGTAATTTGCTCTCCAAAATAACCCTCAAACCCATGGCAATTCACAGGCAAAGGACCAAGTTTTCCCTCGTAAAACCTCAAATGAACATTTCGGTCCCATGTCATCATGGGAACTAAAACTGCCCCTTCTGAAAACTCACACGTTGGCCATATGAACATCTAAAAGCCCAGATTAACGAAGCAATTGTTTTCCCTTTAGCAGAACAGGGGGGCAGTTGTTGTCAATTGTTTCACACAACTCTTCCTCATCAGTTTTCCCAAGGGATTTTTACACGAGCACACGTCTCTACCCCACTTGTATTTAGAGCATGCAAGAGAAGAGAAAGCTACAAGGTATGGGAGCCCAGAAAAATCAAATCACATCTTCACATCAGATTCCAGCCGTGTCACTAAATGAAAACTCGTGAAGTTTCCCTCCCACGTGCTCACAGTCCCGAGCTTTTGTCCGAACTACAATTAGAACAAGAAGAAAACCCAGAGACCTTCCTCTCTTTCCTCATCTTCACACATTTGTCCGGAGAGGCTGAAAATCTGCCTTTATGAGATGCTAATTTTACTGTAGAGATGAGAAATACCTTGAAGCACGAGCCACAGCTGCTTTTGTTTATTGAAGCAGAGTTGACCCAAGCACTCGTTGCTTCCTTGTGAGTGCAACCAAGTCACTGCCAACATCAGGGGGCAGCTGATGTCACACCAAAGTTGCTCAAGTTTTTCTAAAAGGGGGAATGGGGAGTGTAAGTCAAGACATTTGACAGGTTCTTGGACCACAACCAGTGAAAGCAGTAGGGTGCCAAAAATTCAGTTCTCAAGAGAGAAGCCCCTTCTCCACCAGCGTAAAATAGCCCTGGGATACCATTTTTGTGCAAGGCAAAAGGCACTTTGGACTCCCAAAGAGTGGTTTCAAATGCTAAATCACCCCTGGCATGTCAATAACGAGTTAGAATCATACGTGCAAAATGGTTTTACATATAAAGAAAATTGTTTGTTAGACTCACAAATCTTCCTGTGCTTTTACTCCTCTCCCAAAAAGTACAAAAACTTGGAAGTTGAGTGAGGGGGCAGCAGAGATTGTCCCCTTGGCACAGTATGCCACACACTCTTGGTCTTTTAGGGGCAGCAGCTGCAAAACTTTTGAATTCTGCCACGAAAAAGAGCAGAGGTAGAAGATATCCTAAAGAACATTACCATATATAAGAATTTCAATACAAAAATCAGCAAGAAGGTACCAGTGCTGCATGTGGAGCAGCAACAAGGAAGGGAAGCACAGAGAGAGAAGACAGGAGGAGAAACACCACGAGCTACACAAGAGGGAAATGAGAGAGGAGGAAGATGAGACATAATAAAGCCAGACTGGCTGTTTTGGGAGAACAGATGAAATATAGGAAGCGTCATAAACCAAGTGGATATTACTGTTTCTTTCTTATAAAACCATAGGGGACAAGATCACACAGGTATTTTCCACCTCAGCTAACAAGCACATATCCCCAGGCTAGCAAGTGCCAGGTGTATTTTTCCAATGACTCGAGGAAGTGCTGGTATTAAAATTAAAAATAAAAGGGAACGCTCAGTTAATCTGCTCTGCAACCTGATCCTCCACTTAGAAATGGCAGGGGCTGCAGACAATGAGAAATTGCTAGATTACAGAGCCCTCTGCAATGCAGCGAGCAACAGCTGAGGAGTAAAGTTGGAACACCACCAGTGGCCTCAGAATGCCAAATTAAGTTTGCTTGCACAGTTGTTGCTAATAAAAACCACAAAGCCTCTGCACTGCCTCATTCATCCCGCTCCATAATGCTGAAACACAACTAAAATCATAGAAAGAGCCTCCAAAAAAACCTCCCTGTCCAGTATTCTCCAGAGTGGCTGCCAAGCCAGGTATGGCTTCACCGAGGAGGTTTGGGGAAGCCCATTCCCGAGGCAGGCAGGAGTTGTCACTCCAACACATCCCAAGGCACTTCCAAAAGGTGTCATTTCAAGCCAGTGAAGTCATGACACACAGTCAGACAGGAAAATATTTTCCTGCTATCTCAGGTCTGTTGGGAGCTACAAAATGATTTCTCCACTTTCTAAGGGCGTCAACTCCTCGCCAGACCCGAAGGGCTGCCCTGAGATTCCCAGAGAGCAAATGGAAAGGGATGACAGCACTGAGCTACGGCAACTGCTCTGTCAGAGCTCGGTAATTACATGAACGAGTTGATCTATTAACAGTGAGTCTAAATACAGCCCCCCCAGGGGCTACGACTCAATAAATGGCGTTTTGAAAGGCACAGGGATGGCAGCAGGGAAGAGCAGCCACGTGGTTATCAGCAACCAGGCAGTACCTACTTATGGAATAATAAATTGTGCTATTTAAACCAGAAACACTTTACACTGCAAGGAACTCCATTTCACGCAGGCCACACTGAGAAGTGCATCAGTTTAGTCTAATTTGCCTTTATAGAGCAGATTAGCAATAAAGATTCTCAGCTTGCCTCTACATCGAAGGGTTTCCCAACTGCATTAGCAAAGGGAAAAAAAAATCACGGCCCTGTGCCTCCTAACAGTTTTATTGCTGTGCCAATGATTCTGACTTCCAAAGGCAGCAGTAAGGAAGATGTGTCAGGGAATTGCTCAGCCCAGCTAACCCCACCAGCCACCCTCCTCCACGCGGGAGCACAAAGCATTCTGCAGAGCAAGCTGATCCCAGGAGCCCCCTAATAACATTCTGTTGTAGCCTAAAGAGTCATTTTTCAAAGAAACATGTGTTCCTGACTGCTTTCTCGTGTAAACAACACCATGAAACAGATATTTACCTTCTCAGGTCAAGCTCACTTAATCACATAAAATATGTGCATTTCTACAACTTCAGATCAACTCCATTTTATCAGAGTCCTGCACTTAAAGACTTAAGAGAAAATACTTGGGGAAATACTTAACTTGGCTAAATAATATCACAATCTCTTCTTTTTGCAAGCTATGATGAAATCCATGCACGGTTCTCATCCCTGGTTAAACACTCCATGGCACAACACACGGACCTTCCCAAGTAACAGCCCTTTCTGCATCCTGGACATGTCCTGGATTGTTCTGTTCCTCTGATAGTGGTTAGAAAAAAGGAAATGCTTCTCCATGACTCAACTCTCCTCTTTACAACAGGGAGGAGGACAAAAAGCCCCCAGCAGGAGCTGCTCTATCTATATTATATCTATGCAATGCACAGGAACAGCCCTCAAAGCGGGAGGGTTATTTGCACGCAGCAGAGCCCAGCAAGTCAAAGAGCAAACCTGAGGAAGGCTGCACAGTCACTGAGGTGATGCTGCATTCCTCAGAAATACTATCATTTTATTGCATTCCACTTCAAGGAATTAGGCAAAGCTGCAGTGCTGGTGAAGACGAACAAAAGGAAAAAAGGAGAGAGAAATCAAGGTGTGGCAAACCACAGCCAGAACCAAAATTACTCACGGAGACATTTTCATAAATAAACACGCTTTGTTGCTTGCTTTTTATTTTGCATCCTTGACATACTTCTCTGCTTGTATTCGCAGATATGTTTGGTTTTGCTTTATTAAAAAAAAAAAAAAAGAAACCTGCACACAAGCTCGGATTGTGTCTATGAAAGTGTAATTCTGTACGAGCAGGGAACAGCCACAGGCCAAGTCAGCAACTTTGCACACAGCTGGCATCAGGGATTCCACACACTATGGTCCTTTTGTTACCAGAGCTGGGGGACATCAAATATTTCCCTCGTTCGACCAGCACATGTTGCTCTGCTGCACTTGGATTTTCTGCAGTCTAAGCTTTCTGTCTGAAACAGAGACGAAGCTTTTAAACTTTCTAGTTTTGTATTTCCAAGTGAGACCAAAGGATCAAACATCAGTCCACTGCAGCAAACAGCCTGAAATGATTGCTCTGATAAGACAGATATTCTCAATTCTTTATCATCAGGTTCGTAGTAAAGCAGGATACTTGAATTATCATTTACTTCTTTTTAAATCATCTACTTTTTATAGATTTTCTCCAAAAGCAAACCAAAAGGGGACAAACCAACCAAGAATACGTTTGAAATACGTATCAGATATGAAAGCAACAGATCTTAAAGGGAAACCTTTTAAACGAGCAATGCTGATTGTAAATGAAAATCAAAGTTGACAGAAAAGTGTTGCTATACACTGTCAAGTGTTACTTTATGTGAACTTCCACCAGTAAGAGCCCTGCTGCAAGGGCAGACTCTGCTCAGACACCTCAATAACCCCCCACGGCAGCAGGTGCTTGCAAAGGAAGAAGCTCTCACTCCAGTCCTTTGTGTTTGCAGGGAGAAAAACCACCACAAAAATCACTTCCTTTCTAACACACTCGGTGTCAGTGTTTGTAGCAAATAAAGCCATAAACACAAAGGCCATTCTTTACGTTACGGAGAACTACCCTCTCCACACGTAGTGACTTGGCACTGGAAGCCACAAACATAAATTATACGTTTATTAAACACGCTTTCCCTTTTATCCGCTGCACCACCATCCAGGGTTCCTTGGGACATTCACACTCCAAGAGCCCAGGGACTCTCCTACAGTCCCCGAGGCTTTTCTCATGCACAACACAATCCATCATCCTTGGGCCAAGTCCAGCCTTCTTGCCCTGTTGGCTCTTGCTGCACTAAATCTAGACTGGGTTTAAGACACAATAAACATAAAATGCATAAGGAAAATCCCAACTTGAAGTCTGAAAATGGAATTCAAGATAGCTGTAAGCATGAGGGTGAAACGATAAGGATGAGGAAGAGAAAGGGGGATGAACGTGTCTCTGAGGCTAAATATCCAGGGAGGTTCTCCTTCAGTGCAACCCCTCCTCGGTGCACAGAAACACTTCAAAGCTGAGCCATCACTCGCTGAAATTCTTCAATTAAACTGGAGAAAGTATTTTGCAATGAGCTTCAAATTACAGAGATTGGCCCTGAAGGCTCCTTGTAAAATTACTTTATTTAGATGATCAATAAAATAATAAAGAGTGGAGAAAAAAATGGCAAGAGTAGCACAAAACCTACTTTAAAAAGAAGGCACACACAAAAAACCCCCCAACAAATCAACCTACAAACGCCCGTATTTTGGCCCCGTCTCTCACACAGGAGACCAGGGGTTCGATTCCCACCAGGTGCTGTTTAAGAGTTGGACTCGATGATCCTTGTGGGTCCCTTGCAACTCAGAATATTCTGTGATTTTAGCCTTCAGAAGTCATCTCTCTGCCTGCCCTGGAACAATAGGGCTGTGTGTTCTCTTTGTACTGCCGAGATGTTTTATTTCAGCCACCACACCCAGTTCTGGGAAGGGCACCACCACCATTGCCGCTGATTTGTTTGCAAGATGGTGCAAGGTGAAGTCAAAGTTACTGTTCCTGTATCCTGTTTAATTTTTTTAAAATTAATTTCACACTATTAAATATGGAGACAGAAATCACTCACACAGTAAACAGAACAAGGTGGATGGGGTAAAAGCCACAGTAACAGTGCAAAGGAGCACAGCAGAGCCCATGAATAACCACGGGCAGCTGCAGGAAAAAGAGAGGAGCAGAATCCCTTGGGATCCCTGGATTCTCCAAGTTAACAGGGCACAGGGCATGGAGCCCAGGCAGCAGAGCTTCCACCACGGCACCCCCACCAGCTCAGCCTTAATTGGCAAAAGCTTCAAAGCCAGGCAGAAATTCTTCCCTCCATACATTCAAGCCTGAACTTTTGCAAAATCAACAAGCAACATAGAACTGATCTTCAGGAGGGAACAAGCCCAAAATCAGATTTTCTTTGTGTTTAATACCCTGAGCTTATTTTCACTGATGACCTAGATAAATTATACAACCCCAGACTAAATCAAAATAAACCGGCGCAGGCGTTGAGGGCGTGTGTAATATTTGAGTTGTACCTCACGTGGTACATCAGAACCCTTCACCTGGACTGAGGAGCTGAAGAGGACAAGCAGATAAGTTTTTACAAGTCCCTCCTCGTGTTGTGATTCCCCAGGCTGGCCACTCAGCTAGAACAATAAAAGGATTTCAGCCAAACGAGCATTGCTTCCTCCAGACCTCTTTTAAAAATTAAACCCCGTAAAGATAACAGCAGTCATGCTCACAAGCTAATTATAGCAGGAGCCTTAGAGTGGCTAAAAATGCTAAAAAGAAACGGTGGGAAAGGAAGGAAGGTGGTTTCAAGGGGAAAAAAAAAAAATACCCCAACAGGGAATGGCAGAGCTGTCATGTGTCTGTCACCTTCGTGCAGAGCTCACAGGGAGAGAGGAGGGGAGAATCAAGAAGGGCTGGGGACAACCAAAGTCCCAAACCCTGAGGAAGAGAGACAGGCTGAAGGCCCACGAACACTGCAAGAAACCAACAGACACATGAGCAATGTGCGAATTAAGTGGAAAAACTAAGACAAGATTCTCAGCCTGGGTTTTATCCCAGCTGAGAACTCTCCTGCTCCCACACTTACTCCTGGCTTTCAAAGCCCAGCCTGGACAGGGCACAGGGACTAACTCGGCTGGGTTATTTTAGGCTAGAGAAGAAAGTTGCACTCAGGAGAGATTTTAGCTCCACAATTGTAAACCTGAAGAAATCCTAAAGCCTCCGAGCCCCATGAGGAGCAGCAGAACGTGCTGCCAGGCTCCCGGAACAGCTGAGGAAGAACCTCATTTCCATGTTTAATCTGCACTTGCGTTTTCTCGCTGTATCATTTTCTTTCTAACCCTATCATCAAACCTTTAGAAGCCACTTTGACAGCACACATACTACTTTTTCCTTCTATTCCTAAACTTTGGCTGGTAAACAGGTGATCCAACAAGGGCGGACTAGTCATTTGTTTGGGAGTGGCAAATCAATGAACGGAGCGGAATTCACAGCACCCTTTGCCCAGCACTAAAGCAAGGCAGGACCTTCCCTTCGAGCAGGTCTGTGTCCTTGGGGAACCACCCCTTCCTGGGAACAGCAAGTGTGAGAGCAGTGAAGGATCAAGAGAAAAATACGAGCCAATAATTAATGAATGTGCATAAATTTAGCACAGCATTGACCTGCCCAGAGAATCCAGGCTGGAGGATGCAGAGTCATCCAGCACCATGAAATGACCATGGAAATAACTGATGCCTCCCTGCCCTCCTCCAAAAATCATGGAATCATTAAGGCTGGGAGAAAACGCACTATTTTTTCCTGCACACACGAGTGGCTGTGAATTTATAACTTCTCAAACCCACGCACACCAACAACTGTCCTTATATAAAAGATTCCTCACAGTTGCTACAAGCCAGGAATAAAGTAGATAAAAAAAATACTTCAAAAAGCATTGCAACAGGAAAAACTGTCAGCAGAAATGATCCTCTGGGCCTGGAAGTCAAGGTGTAAGTCACTTTTCCCTGCACTTGGTCTCCAACAGCAGGTGCTGCCAGCCACGAGTCCCTGATAAAATGCTGTTTATCCCTGCAAATACTAATATTCATCAATTCTCCCTGCAGATAAAACACTAAATGTTTGCTTCCACAAATGGAGGGAACATTATTTAAACCATGAGACTATTCTGGTAAATCCCAGACAGATGGGCCAGGACTGGGGGACAAGTGAAGTCGCCGTGTTGATGATAAGGGAATTAGAGGGACAGAAAGGCTCTGGCTGGAAAATGTGGGATGTGGTAGATTTACACTTGTTTCTTAATAGGCAAATGTTCTCCAAATACACCATCCAAGGGCAGTGAGCCACAACACTTTTGAGGGAGTGGGTCAATCCTAAGAGAGGGCACCTAAATTCCCTGGTAATTCGACAAAGCACCAGCCACAGAATGTGGCAGGTCACTGCAGGCAAACCTGAAATATGGTTTGGACATACCCTGTTTACCTTTTGGTGTCTAGAAACAGTGAGAGACTGGGGAGAAAATAACCCATGCTCTCAGATCAAAAGCAGAAGAAATACAGGAAAAAGATATATTCCAAGTTAGATTTGAAGAATATTCTTCTTTAGCATATTAACAGAGTGCCCATGATCCACAGATGCCAAGCAGACACAGAGCAACTCAAACTTTTCCATCTCATATCATCAAAAAACCTGTTGAAACGAAGACAGGATGAAAATGTGCTGTACCTTTAACTCCAACTTGGCTCCAGGTTGGTTCAGCTTGAGTGTTTTTAAGCCAGCAAAGAAAGAGTCAAAGGTGTTAACAGAAAAGTGGACCTGGTACTGTGACTAAGGAAGCAAAATTTATCCCCTTCAGCAAATGTTGACAGAGCCATTACTCAGGCAAGGCTGCAGATAAGTCACTCCTGAAGTCTTGAGCCCAGACATAATTCAGGGGTCCCTGCTCTTGGTCCATCTACCACAGCTGATAACACACTGGGGGAGAGAGGAAAAATAAAATAAAATGAAAAAAAAAGGCAAGCTCGCTACAAAAATATACTACACTGAGATGTTAAAAGCCTGGCCTTTTTCTAATGAGCCTGAATATTTTAATGCTGCCATCTGAAAGAGGGATCAGACTCACAAGAAGAAACCAATCACAAGCAGCTGCCAAACTTTACTTCAAACGTTTAACTGGACAAGGAAATCTGTGGTCAAATTTAACCAGGACAACTTCAGGCATAAGAGATGCTCTGCATCTTCTTTCCACCCCACTTGTCAATCAGCTTTCTAATTGTGGAGCTTCCAAAGCCCGGCATCAGAGACTGCTGAACTTCCGACAGGGCTTTTTATTTTCCCAGTTGTGGAAAATATTTCAGCACAGTAACAAAGTAACTCCTTTACACTCTGCCTTAAGCAGCATCACCCTGTGAACTTCATTCTGCTGATAATAATAGCATCAGTATTACTAAAGGCTTAGAGCCTGCAAGAGGAAAGATAACTTTTTTTTTTTTTTTAATGTGTTTGGAGTAAATGAGGAGGAAGCTGAGATATTATAAATTGAAACCGAGCACAGAAAAAAGCATGTGCTGAATAGCTTAAAATAAGCAACAAAATTTTGCTTCTTGATGGTCAATCTTCAAATCCAAACAGCACAAATAATAATAATAATTTTTTAAAAAGGCTCATTCCAATAGGAAATGAAGGTCAAAACCACCAAAATCAACAACTTAACAATAAACGTATTATTATTGATGTTGAGAAGGACAGGGTCGACAGGCAGAGGCAGCTTCCTACATCACTTGTTAGAAACAGGGCAAGTTGAAAAGGCTGCAATATTTGTAGGAATTTATGTCTTCACTGATTTTACAAGACAATATTACAACTTAAATAAACTGGAAAGCCAACGAACAGCTCATGCTTAGTGAAACAACCTCCTGAACCTGCTTCCTTCACATCTCATGGCTGGCATGACATGTCAGAAGCAAACGAGCTGCTTCTTCATGTAATTACCGTGTCTCCTGCTTTATCCCTGCCTTGTCCTCCAACACTTGGAAAAAAGCAAAACGCTGCTTAAAATGCAAGTGCAAGAAGCATTTCATCTTCACAGCAAAACCTGTTCCTTCTGGTCTTATCCCTGTTTTCATTAGAGGTGCTTTGAGCTCCTATCTTCCATCTTTCCTACTCGTACCCAGGGTGATGTTGAAACACTTTCAAAGCCTGTAGCAGCTTAAGCTGTGCTACTTTCCTCCTCCATTTTTCCAAAGTTTCTTAGAAACAAGTTCCTCCTGCAGCAATGAACACGTTCCTCTGCATCACACCGAAATTCCAAAGCCTTTGTTGACTTTCTCATTTGCACACAGTCCCTCCACAAACACCCCCTCCCTGTTTTCAAACCAGTGCAGATGTGGGAGCACATAATTTCTTGACAAGCTGCCACTGGAAAAGCCTCGTGATAGCAATATTACTGTCACTTACCAGCAAGCAGGTAACTTCAAAAATGGGAAAAAAAAAATAAATCAAAGCAGGTCTAGACTTTGCTGTCTCTCGTCAGTACCAATGGGTCTAATCACTGCAGAAGTGTCACACATTTTATCCTGCCTTTATTTCTGTTACAGAGGTTTTCACAATTATTAAATGATTCTTCTGTGGGTTTCTGAGATCAGTAAATTTAGCTGCTGCTCTTAATGCATATTCCTTTAAAAATAGGTGCCCCACACCCAAAGCCCAAATAGCAGGGCCAAGGAAAAGGTGGGATGGGAGGGGGAACTGTGGGTGGAAAAGAGACAGGTGAGAAAAATCAGTTTTACATCCTAGGATTGGGGATGAAGTCAATATTTTGCTGCAGGATTTTAATTTGATTTCTAGTGCTTCCCTAGGCTTCCCACCCCCAGCTTTCAGACCAACGTGCTGCAGCTCCTCTACTCACTGACGATGAGACAAAAGACACCTGAGCAAGTGGAGGAATATTCAAAGCTGCTGTGGGGAAAAAACCTGAGGAATCAGGAGCTGGAGCAATCACAGACAACCTCCTGAACATGAGATTGTTATGGAAACAGAGCCAGGAACAGAGACAGGCTTGGGAGGCAAAGGATATAACCATCACTAGAGCAGTACAGTATTTTTTGGCATTTCCAATGTGGCCCAGGAACATTTCTATGTTACAGCCTGAAAGCTCAGCAGCCTCAAGAAACCAACAGTAATTTTTGGTTATAGAATCACAGAATGGATGTAGACTCATCGAATGGTTTGGATTGGAAGGGACCTTAGGACTCATCTATTCCCACCCCCTGCCATGGGCAGGACCTTCCACTATCCCAGGTGGCTCCAACCTGGCCTTGGACACTTGCAGGGATGGGGCAGCCACAGCTTCTCTGGGCACCCTGTGCCAGGGCCTGACCACCCTCACAGGGAAGAATTTCTTCCTAATACCCAATCTAAACCCACCAATATCCAATCTAAACCTACTCTCTTTCAATTTGAAGCTGTTTCCCCTTGTCCTGTCACTCCAGGCCCTTGTAAATAGTCCCCCTCCATCTTTCCTGCAAGTTCTCTTCAGGTCCTGGAAGGCCAAAATTATTTCATCTAGAATTGGTTCATCCCAGTATTCTCTTCTCCAGGCTGAACCATCCCAGTTCTCCCAGCCTTTCCTCCCAGCAGAGCTGCTCCAGCCCTCTCAGCATCTTGGGGCTCCCTCTGGACTTGCTCCCGTAGCTCCATGTCCTGCGCTGGATCCCAGGGCTCTGCACAGACCCTGAATCCCAAAACATCTCTGCAGTTTAACTGTGCCCTACTCCTACTTTCTAGATTCCCCCAACATTTCAGTCACAGCATCAGCATCACACATTATATACATTATATATTATCAGCAAAATACACACGCAAACCAAACCAAACCCAGCAGCACCAACCTTGTTGTCTGAGGTGTCACACACAATTCTCCAGACACTTGAAAGATTTAAATACAGTAAGGTGTGATGGTTTTTGCACTGACTACCAAATAAAATTAGAAATTCGAGGGTCTCACTACTCCCCAAGTGTTTCCTGGGAACATCCCAAATGCACTGAGGGAAACCGCTGAGGCAGCACAACCTGGAGCACAAAATTAAACTGGAAATACCTACAAGTACTCTTGTAAACAGATCATGCACCACTGAGGGGATAAAGGCTGCTGTGAAAGACCAGATAACCCCCTGAAATATTCAGCTGCTGAGGATACCAGGCAAGGAAAGCACATTATTAAAATGTTTATTATGGTAATCATAGAAATTAATTTGAAAAAATCGGCTCCCACTACACAAGCCTCATAATGAGCTTATAGCCTAAACGCTGATGCTCTGTCAGATTAAACAGACTTTCTTCCTTTGTGTTTTATGACATGATGTAGTTACATGCTGGGTTTTTTCCCTTAAAAGACATCCCCTTCAATATCCTATTAATGTCTGAGAGACAGAAGTGTCAGCCTTTGAAAGGCAACAGGATTTAAAAATGAACTGAGGGGGGAAATTGTCCAGTTATCTGTTAATAGGAGACCTTTTAAATATTTTTTTTTCAGGCAAGTTAATGTCATTTTACAGTTCAGAACTTGCCTGTGTTGGGTTACAGAGATAACGGGATTTACATGATCATGACAATTTTTAAAATAACCCATCACTGTTACTAAATTTTCCTTGTCCTGCAGACAAGTCAAAGCAATTTTCTACTTGTCAGAGCTGATAAATCAGTTGTCTGGTGACACTGACAGGTGGATTCGTCAAATATCCCTTGAAGAACTTCAGTCTCTGCTTTCAGGCTGCCTGTGAACTCCTGAGAGTGCAGCAACACGATGGAATAAGGGAGGGATTAGGAAGAGGCTGGATTTTTAGGGCTGCTGCCCATTTTCCCAGCTCCTTTCATATTTTTTCCTTTTGCTTCACCGTCAAAGTGAGTGCATAGCACCAAGCTGCTGCTGGGTTCTATTCTAGCACTTCACCCACAGAATTCCAGCTAAAAGCAGAAAAGTTTTTTAAAAAACACAACCAAACCACAACCTCCAGGCCCTGGAGTAATGAGTCAGACCCTGGAGCTGAGTCTGACCTCCAACACTTGCTCTGCTCCATCTCCAGGACACTGCAGGTCCCTGGGATTACACAGAGCACTGCTGCCTTGGCCAGGTCCTTCCATTGCTGTCAAATCCCAAGAACTGGGAAAAGCAGCAAGGAGTTTTCATCCTGCCACACAAAGTGTGAGCTGCTCCCCAACTAATAAAAGCCAACTCCCCACCCACAAGCCTGAAACACCTGAAAAGAATCAGGTTTTCCATTTTATTTTCTCTCTCTCGGCAAGGAACGCTGAAGAGTTCGCAGGCTGGAGTTTGGCTGTGTCCTGGGATAACACTTTTACTGTTCCCCTACATTTCCACATCAAATCCTCAAGCTGAAGGACATTTTTATACCATTTGGACAAAAAGGGAGCGCATCCCTATTCCTCAGCTGTTTGAAAGCAGGTCTCTCTCTCTCCTCAATGTACGATAAGTTGGGGAAAAGGCATTTCTGGATGCTGCCAGAGCCTGAACAAACGCACTCAGATCTCTGTATCCCCATTTATGCCGGGGCTGAGTCAGAGCTGCCTTTCCCCACAGTAAGCAGACAGTGTGGAAACGATGACAATCTCTTTGGGAGGCTGAAAGATGAACTAAGACCTTTGGCATCGGTGTAACACAGACATCATTTTAATTCTCAGCAAGTCATTTATTGGAGCTGCCAAGTGCAGCTGTTCTTCCCACACTGGACTGAGGGCAGCAAGAGTGAAACTGAGGGGTGAGGCAAAGAAACCCAAGTGGGGAAATGAAATAAATCCTTTGGAAAACAGCTTGATGGTAAAACGGGCAGCCCTTAGGCTGGACAGCCACTCGAGATCCCACTGTTTTACATGACCATTAACTGGAATCTAATTGCCATCTGGGTAAGCAAGTTACATTTTAAAATACACATAAATTAATCTGTAGCCATTGCTAAAGATGAGCTGCCACTGGAATGATACTCCTGGCCAGAGAATCCAGAGCAGAGTTGCTGGCAGCCTTTAGAGGCAAAAAGTTGTTTTCCCTGGAAGTGCTGTGGTTCCTCAAGAAAAATGTATTGAGGATTTCTTCCTCGCATGAATAATTTATGTGCCTTGGTCCTCATAATATTAGACACAATTATGAACAGAACAGGAGATAACACTTCCATTTTCAAAGCTGCTTCTAATTCACAGGCTTCATTTGTAATGTGGGGGGAGAAGATTCATTCTTCCCACTCTCCTCCCCCCCCGCTTCTGCTTGTCAATGGGAATTGAGCACAGCACAGAGCCAGCCAATATCTCCTTTAATCCTAAACCAACAGCATTCAAATTGCAGGATGGGTTTCAAAAATACAAAAGGGAAAAAAAAAAAAAACCACAGAGGAATAATACCCACGGTGGCTTGTCAGAATATTAAGGAGATTGCAGATTGTCAAAGCTCTGGAATCAGATGCTGATAATTCATCAGAGCCCCTGCTCAGCTTCCAAGAGACAAAATGCATCTGCACGTGCTGGGGAACACATTTGCATTCATTGTTTCCTCTCTGCTGATGAAGGGCAAGATTTACAAAGTGAAGGTATGAAACTCAGTAGCTGTCCCTCATGGCTGCGGGATATTTTGACCAGAGCAAAAGAACATCCCCCCCAAAACCCTTACAGACCACTAACAGCTTTCACATGCCATGCCTCTGGACTAACATGGGTTCCAACAAAAACATCACCACCCCTCTCTCACCCAGCATCCTGCTGGCAAGAAACGTGGAGAAATAGCTGATGTATCCAGCAAACCTCTGGGTAACTACCTCAGCTTGGCACCACACTGCAGCTGGCACCCGGAGGGTGCTGAATTTGGCATTTTCTCCCCAATCTCACGCAGCCCCTTTAACCCCAGAGCCCTGGTAACGCTCAGCCCAATGCCCCAGGCTGCCTTTTGAGGCACATTACTCTGATGCAGCTACTTTCAGCTGTATTTTTAGCCCCTCAGACTCTTCCAGACCTCCACCTCCATGTGGATACCACGAGGAAGGCAAGGAGGATTGTGACTTTTACACCAGTGGGCTACAAGAACCACCTTCTCCTCCGATTTCTTGCTGCCTGCAGCACCACTGAACGTCCCTTGTAGTTGAAGGTCTCCATTCACCTCCTGGTAAAGGTTTGCCACAGCACACCCAACACCAGTGGAGCAAACAAAAGTTCATCTCCACACCTTCGTGGTTGCTGAATGGCACCTTGGTTGAAATTCCTTTGACATCTACGTGCACAACCCCAAATTTCCCTCATGGTTTGCTTTGCTGTTCCAAACAGAAAATGCTCATTTTATAACAGAGGCCCACATATACAAAAAAATTAAATAAATAAATCTGGCTACTCTTTGCTGGAAACCAAAAAGCCCCCAAGGTTCCAGGAAAAGGAATGGAGTGGATTTTAATTTATATTTTTACCAACATAACAGGGGCAAGAGCAGGTAGTTTTACGAGATGATGATTCCAAACACTACATCCACTTGGTGCAATTACACAAGTGAATTGGTTTTTTTCCAATGAGGCATTAATCCCTCCAATATCAGCTGAAAACTGCCCGTGTACCTCACAGGAACTGGCTTTTCAGCGTTCCTCCTGCCCCAGATAAAGAGCAAAAGGCACCACTAACCGAAGAGATACAGGTTAAGCCTCAAACTGAATCACTGTGAATTCACTGGGGAAACTACAGGGGGAAAAAAAACCCAAACCCAGGAGTAACGTGGAGGAAGAACACCCAGAATGAGTAAAAGGAGTAAGAAGTGGGATGTTCCTCCCTCCAGCTGTGCAAGTGGGAGCACATGACACCCCTGCAATGCCCTGAAGTGTCACAGGGCCAACCCGCTCCAGCCATGAGTAATGGGAGCTCTGAGGACATAGAGGCATTTCCCTCCCTAATTTTCCAAACACCCACCACCAGGGTCTCAGAAAGGTTAGCAACAAAAACGCTCAAGAATCAGTCTGTCATCTGCCCTGGGTGTGAGCAGAAGGCCACTGGGTCTGGTCTGAGTTTTCACCTGCCAGCATTAAAAACTGGCCAGTGAGCTTCCAGCATTTCTCATGGAAGGGAAGGGAAAAAAGCAACTTCAAAGCAGTGAAAGTGGGTCACCAAGAAGCCACATCTGTAAAGCCTGGAAATAAAACAGGGAGGGATCCTGTGTCACCTATAGAATTGAGGGGTTATTATAAAAGGAAATCAAAAGTACAGCTAGAACATTTCGAGTGGTAAACTGATGAAATGGATGGAATTTAAAGAAGTGCTTTTCCTTTGTAAGACTCCTGCAAAGCTCCTCTAAGTTTTAAACTCGATTGTGTGGCTTTTTAGGCTGAACTCATGATAACCCTTCTCAGCTCCATCCCCAACAACCTTGCCCTGACAGCAAAGATTGATGTTGTTGGGCATCAACACTCCTCTGTCACCACACCTTCCATTCGAGATTCAGCCCCAAGTTATCTCAGAGCCATCGGGGTACAGAACGACGTGTAAACAGATGTGGTGGGGATGTTCTACAACTGGATATGTCAGCCAAGAGATCTCATGACACCTCTGGTAATCCTGCAGACTTGGCTATGAAAAACCCGGGCCCAGCAGTCTGTTCTCACCCTTTTCCCCCAAAACATTAATGAATAGTTATTAACAATCAGCATTTTCTTACTGGCTGGTACATGAAATAATTATACATAACTGACAATATACCATTATATCACCATTATATATAAGGATCAGGTAAAAGGTGCCAAGAGAAGCATTAAACCCAAATTACCAAAAGGTACAATTTGAGATAACTGCCCAACCCCCCCCCCCCCACAAAAGCCAGGANNNCACCCCCCCCCCCCCCAAACAAGTCAGGATTCAGAGAACTCTGAGCCACAACCATTCAGGTGAGTGCTGCTCTGACACCAAAAGTGTCTTTATCTTTGACAGCCACACCGCATTTTCAGGCACTCCTGTATTTTCACCCTTTCCTGGTTTTTAACACTGAAAAAGCAAAGCATTCTGACAAAATTAAAAAAAAAAAGCAGCAGAAAGTCGTGCCAGAATTGGGAAGATTAACTATTATTACTGCATTCCTCTCAACTTTTTTTCCAGCAACGTTTCAGACATATTTTGACTTCTACAACATGAAAATTCCACATTTCCAGCACCGGTCTGGAATCAAAAAAATATTAGTTTGCTTCTTATCATCCTTCCTTTCTCTCCTACACATTCATCATTTTGGAGAACAGGGGCTGTTTACTTTACATTCCTGACTTCACTATTAGTAAGTCCAAAAATAAAAAATAAATAATAATTAAAAAAAGAAATTAGAGCGGAAAATGTTTCACTTCCGTCTGGGCTGACAAAGAAAAAAAAAAAGAGGCTTTCTTCCTCAATTTGATTTAATGGCTATAATGATTTAATGTTTATAAATTGAGAAATTAGCAGCCACTGGAATCAAAATGAGGCGAGTTGAGTTAGAAATGGCCTCGGTTCACACTGACAGGACTTGACATGAACAACTCCAGGAGCTTCTTGGAGCAGAGGAGTCGCCAGCCCAGGGTATGTGAGAGAGAAGTGACATAAATATTTATGGCGAGGCCATAAAACTTTTTTTTTGCTCCTTCACTACGTGAGATATAAAATTCATTATCTCCAGGGAGCTGAGGCTATTTGAAAACTCCGGTGAGCAAGGCCTTGGCTAATAATGGAGGGAGTTAAGGAAGGAGCCCATGAAATCCACCCAGCAGGGTCATCAATCACCCCACACCTCACTGGCATCCCAAGCAAGCGCTGCCACAGAGAAAGAGACCTCCTAAGCCTGTGCCACCTAGAAAATAAATCCTCTCAAGCCTGGTTTAGGAGGAAGTTGATTTCCTCCCTGATTTCTTATTTTTCAAGATACCCATTAACTATCCAGCACCCTGAGAAAAAAAAAAGGACAGAAAATAATTACAGAAACACACCTCAAAATAGGAAATACTTGGCATTATTTGATGAGGAAGTCTAATGATTTCCTAGCAAGTGTGTGCACATTGTGTTTCTGGTGCGTGATGTACGTGTTCCAGTAGATTGAAGCGAGTAGGAAACCCAGGGAAGGCAGCAGCTTGTCTGTCCAGCCTCAAGTACAACCTCATAATGTAAATAAACATCTTCTCAGGAAGCTTTCTGTCTCCACTGCACTCCCAAGTTAAAATGCCTGACTGACAAGGAAAACTGCCACGGATCTGTGGAAGGTTGGCAAAGCCAACCAGTGTGTGTTACACAGTGGCACCAGATCTCAACTGCCATGGGAAGGATGTTGGAGCTTCAGGGGGGTTTAATCATTGGTCTGTGGTTTTTAAGCCTTAGTCTGTGACATATTTTCCTCCCCTAGTCCACAGTGAAGAGTTCCCTACTTGAAAACGATGATTTAGGCAAACACCTGGTCCTGACCACAAATTACGAGCAGTTAATCATTGCTGGCTACCCAAACCCCTCCATACCAGTGGTCCAGCCTGCTATCCCTGTAAAGAGACAAATTTATTACATTTCGAAGGTTAACACAACTTTACCTTCAGCTTTTTAGGGGGAAAAAGACAAAAAAAAAAAAAAAAGGGAAAAAAGGAGCAAGATGTAACCACCTGACTGAAGTGTCTCCTGTGAGAGCATCTTGCCCTGCTAACCCACAGCTCAGGGGGTATGTGAGAGGATTACTGACAGTCACAGAGGATCCCAGCACAGCAGCAGGGTTAAAGGCACCCCAAACGTGAAGCAGCACAACCCAAAGCACTGTGGGTGTCTCAGGAGGTCCGGCTTCTGTTGCCAAGTTCCTCGTATGCCCTTGGACCTGATCTACCTGTGCCTGGTTTCCTCACCTCTCAAATAAACTCCTTAATGCTCTGGATGCACCGGCCCAGCAAAGCACTGACCGGTGCAAGTGAGTGGAAAGGATCCTTCCTTAACCCTGCCAGAATCGTTAATACAGCAGTCACCATTTAGCCAGGACAAAGTGGAACAGAAAACTGAAGCGAAGGGATCATTTAATTTCTTAATGAGACTCAAGGGCTGGACTCAGCTCTCCCGGCCGCCGCTGCTCTGCAAACATTCCCCTGGAACCCTGGTAGCACAGGGTGTGCTGACTGCGGCAGCATCTGTGCCCTGTCTTGTCGAGGCTCTAAGAGTCAGCTAAATGAGGGTGTGAATTACCTCCGCTTATCTCCGGCCAATCCACTGACTCAGGTAATGAGAGCCCGAAGAAAGCGAGCAGGTTCTGAACTCCATCTGCCATGGGATGGAATACAGATGCCACCTCTGTTTCCTCCGGACTCTCACCAGCAAGAGGGAAACACACACATTCCATGTAGCCACTTGAAGCTCTCCTATGAAAGGTACCACAAAAAATGGGCACGTCATGAACCTCCAGGCTTTTCCAGCTTCTTCAGCTAAACCCGAACACTGCTGTTCCAGAGCTGGGCAACACCAGTGCTCTCGCAGGAGAGCTGGAAGCTGCTGCTGGTGCAAACTGGGTCACCTTAGGAGCCTTTCCTCCCTGCTTCCAGCCCACGAGATACCCTGCAGCTGATCCAAGGACGAAGCTAGAGGTGCTGCACACACAGAGGCAGGGCTAGCACCAAAAACACCCCTGAAACCAGCTCTGACACAAAGCATCCCCTCTTAGAGCCCTCCATGGTGGTGCTGGGCATCCCATACTTGTTACACACGGATACAGCAGACACCAGATGTCAACTCCCACTAAGTTTCTCTACTTGCTGGAAATTTCACGTCAAGTTTCTCTCTCCTTGTGGTAAATTTCACAACAAACATCCTTTTTTCCCAATATCCCGCCTCCCAGTACCTTGCTTCCATTCCCTGTCATCAGAGTACAAAAGGCTCTCCCAGAATTACGCTACAGTATCTGTAAGAGAATTTTCCACGCTTTTTTTTCCCCACCCCACACAGACTGGGAACAGGACTGAGGTGGAAGAGGTTCTGCTGAATCTGTCGGCCTGTTCCATGAGAGGCTGACCCTGGGCGGGATTAAGTCTGAGATCATTTTTAGCCACAGATTCCTCAGCACTTCTCTTCCTCTCCCCACTGCACTGATTTCCATTCCCACACCTCCCTGGAAGCCAGGGCTGAACACACACAATCCCCTCCCAGCTCCTCATACTCCACCGTGGAATCCTCCATCCCTTTCCAAACACATTTGTCATTTTCCGTGGGTTTTTAAATCCTTTATCCTCCAGTCCAGGCTACAAGCAAAGTCTGTACCGCACCAAGTGAACACGAAACCAAAATGAATTCTCTTAACACGGGGTATTTTCAATTAAACCATTAATATCCAAGAATGCAGACACAGCACCAGGCGAAGAAAAAAAAGGTGCCTGCAAGTTTTAATCACGCCAGAAACTCACAGAGGAGCATCTGCATTCTTATGCAAATCTCCCCCAGACACAGCTGCTGAAATGGGTGTCGTTTTCCCACAGTTTGCAGAATTAATGTGTTTAACTAAGTGCCTGCCAGTGCTTGCAGTGTAAGAGCTAATTTCTAATAGGGTATTCCCAGTTGTTAAAAAAAAAAACCAAACACAACAGAAAACACAAAACCCTTTAGATAATAAAGGATCTAAATCCAGGACTTGGGTTTACATTTACTTAATGCAAAGACCCCCTTCCCCTCCAAGAGCTCATTACTCGCACTGCTCCAACGTGCTTTATAATTAAAAATAATCCCGATTCTTGGAGAAGAGCCTTTCTACATTTTCTGACCTTTTGAAGCCCCATTAAAGAGAATTAACGAACGCTATTCCCTCCTGATCACTTTTATAAAGGCTTTCCGAGACAGGGGGGGTGTCAAAGCATACAAAGGACTTGGTGAGAAGTTTACAAACCAGAATGCAGCAATTTTTCATTTCGCTTGCTAACTCTCCTTGCGGATACAATTTGTATTTCCGTGATTACTGCGTGTCCTCACAGAGGGTTTCAAAAGAATTCAGAGGAGAGCTTAACTTCTGACCCTGGGGCTAAAAAGGCATATATGCCAGAAAACGCTGAAATCTCAGCTATTTTGTATAAAAATCTATAAATATCAGTTTAAAGGAATCCGTGATCTCATAATAAGTCAACGGGTCACAGTTATGCTCTTCTTATCTTCCCTTTTTTTTTTCCCCTATTGTTTAAAAATAGGAAACAGCAGCACATGAAAATGTTCAGCCAGAGATAAATTGTGTGACTGAAACACAGGAGTCAGGAAACCGGTGTTTGAAAAGAATGCCATCCTCGTTTTCCCCAGCACACTCTAGTATTGTTGATGCCTCCAAATATTTAAGTGACTTCACAAATTAGTAACCTAGGCAACATTTGCCACAACACAAAAAGCCCAGCTAAAAACTCCTGCAAAAAAAATAAATTAAAAATCCATTTGTGCATCAATTACCATCAATGCTTCTTGAAAAGAGGAAGGGCAAAGAGTTTGAACGTCAAAGGGCTAATTTTGCAATAAAATTTGGGAAGAAACCAGGCTGTGTCCAGCCCTCAGCTGCACTCCAAACCACCACTGCCAGGGCACAAGAAAACGAGCAGAGATTCAAGAGCTGCTCTGGCACAGAGGGCCCATAATTCACCCCCTGCCTGCTTGGAAAAAATTCCCTCGAGTCAGAAAGGTGTCAGAGGAGCTGTCACAGAGCAGGCAGGAGCACATCACCTGTGAAAGCACTTCCCTCCTGCTTTGATATCCCCCTGCTGCTGCTTGGCAAGGGCACGGAGCATCCCTGCCCACAGCACACTGCACTGGTTTTCTTCTTTTCAGTCACTTAAAACCTTGTTTCTGATTAAACGCTGCCTTTTACAATGGGGGGCCGACTAGAAATCACTGTCACTTGTCATCTCAACAAAACCAACAAAGCCTTTATGCCTTCGCGACTCAGTGTTTGTCCTTAATACGGCACCTGAAGGCCACGATAAGGGCAGATATCACCACAGCAGGCATTGTCCAAAGACACAGGAAATGACATTTCCCGGCCCAACGAGGTTTATCTCCCAAGCCTGCTCGAGCACCAACTCTCTGGGCGAGTTAAAAATAATCCTATTGATCAGCAGGGAAAGAAAAGCTCGCAAAAACACTTCCCCACTTCCCAACACAACACTGCTCACACACACTGGGCAGCCCTCCTTCCCTTCCCCCTTCCCAAGGGTGAAGGTGCAGCGCCCAAATCCCTCCTAAACAGCCAATGTTCTCCCGCAAGCAATCGCAGGAACTCTCAGCACACACAAAACCCAGCCAGGCTGACTGCACAGGAGGGCAAACCCCCTGCACAGCCATCTCACCAAGGGTGTTCCCACTGGTCAGCCCATAACCCAGCCCGTGCGGGACGGGGGCAGGACGCGGTGTCCCGGCGGGTCCCGCAGCAGCGCAAGGAAGATGCCGCCACCTGGTGGGACCCGCAGGGGCTCGGGGGGGCAGCCGGGACCCCGCGCACTCCACATCCCGCATGGATACCCCGGGAAAAGCCGGCTGGCAGCACGGGCACGGCTGCCACAGGACACGGTCTGCCGGCAAGGGCAAGATGCTGCTCGCTGCCGAAGCCGGCGGGTGCTCATCCCTGGAGACATGGTTTGGGAATGGGGAATCTTCCTGGGTTTAGATACAACAACTGCAGGCAGCGGAATAAAAGAAGAGGGGAAAGGTAAAAAGCAAAGGTAAGTATTGAGCGACACACCAAGCCATAACGAGGCAGACTGCAAAGAACTAGAAACCCCTGAGAACAGTCATTGATCACAGAATATTCTGAGTTGGAAGGGACCCACAAGGATCATCGAGTCCAACTCTTAACACTGTGTCCCTGGCGGGAATCGAACCCGGGACTCCCACACGCCAGATGGGGACACTTACCACAAGGAAAGAGGAGGGCAACAGACTGCTGGAATGGATAACACCCAGAAATTGGGCTTTGGAACTGAATTTCGCCTGATTAGGAGATGCTCCTGCTCAGTGCCCAAGCCACAGCTACTTCTCAGTCTCCACATAACACTCCGTGCATCACCATGGCTTCAGTCCTGAGCCTGATATTTTCTGAGGGCCAACACTCAAAAGCCTGGAACTCAGGTTTGAGGCAGCCAAGAGACGTTTCTGTCCGGTTACATGGGGTCTACAGCTTTTCCTGGAGTCAGAGGCAGTCAAGTTCTGCCTGCCAGGCTTGGAGCCCTCCTACCCTGTGTTTGAAGAGCCTTCTTTTTAAGGGAGGAGAAAGGGGAGGTGAGGAGGCTCATTCCAGCAGCAAGGAATGTCTCCAGGCTGCCCACAGGATTAGAGGACAAGGTGATGAAAACGTCCATGTCTGATCTGCACTCGAGTTGGTACAACTACCACCACCTTTTAGCACCGCTGCTAAAAGGGAAAGACATTTCCTAATGCAGCTAAAGCCCCAGAGCAACAATGTCTGTTCGTAGGACGAACATCCAAGAACAGACCCTTCCCTGTGCTATTTCTGCAACTGTTCTTCTGCAATTTTAGCAGAGGAGTATTTGCAGTGAGCTCAGAGCAGTGTTCAGAAGAACAAATCTGACAACCACTGTCACAGAAGTTTACAGCCCGTTTAGACACAGACGGTAAATCGGGCAAAAAGCGATTCTGCCCCCATCACATGCAACATTTAACACCAATGCTGCGGTGCCGGCTTTAGAATTCATTCCTACAAATCCATGGATGCTCACTCAGCCACACCAGGCAACGTAATTACTCTGTTTTCACAGTTAGCACTGAGAATGCTGTGAAATCAGTTATTCCCCTGCCTCCTCCTCCTCCCCCCCCCAACCTATTTTAAAGGGCAGAGGAAAAAAAAAAACCACCTTGAAACACGGATGGATGCTTTCAAAAGTCAGTTATCCCTCGTAGAGAGAAAAACTCGTATCATTAATTCAGGCAAGAGACCTCTTCCCTCCTCCCCATTAGACACATACCACAAGTCTGAATGGAAGCCGTCACCCAGAACACATGTCGATACATATTTTACAGAAACATTAGCTGTGTGTCAAAACCAGTGCTTGGAAACATCATCTAACAGCACTCACATGATTTGTGTTTCATGAGCAATTAAACCTATCACTCCAACAAGCCAATCTGCTGTTCCTGTCCACTGTTCCAACACCAGGTTAGAGGAAACTATTTATGTTTCAAACTCTGTCCTTGGGTAAGGAAACTGTATCTCTGTGATACTGTGCTGGCTAATTCACTAAAGCAGAAGCTGCCGAACCTCCAGAACACCGAATGAAACAGCCACCCTTGGAACTAGTGCAGCTAAGGCAGGAAATGCAAAAATAGCCAGACTGTGATTTAGATCTCAACAGTGAAGTCAGACGAGACCTCAGCGACACACTGAAATCACATCCCAGACATTGTAAAGTCCTACTGTATTCACATCACTGTCATGCTGCTGGCAAGCCACAGAGACCAGTAATGACGGGACTTCACTGCTGAATTCTTTGCTCTGTGCCTACAGACAAAGTTTTACAGGCTCTGCAACCAGACCAGCTCCCCTCATGCCAGTAATTACCTCCCTGGACAGAGTAGATGGCACACCACTGCCTAACAGATGCACAGAAATACACAGCCGTCAGTCTTGAACTAGTTTTCTTTAAAATACACGTTTCCACTACTTGGGTCACCGTTCATTTGGTCCACACTCATGGAGGCACATGGAAAAGAAGTGCAGTGACACCAAGAGCTGCATTTCTTGCCACACCAGAAAATGCTCTTCGACTTTGCGTGCTCTGGATAGTCCTTCCCTCCCCCAGCCATTCATGGTGAAATAATTAGTGTTAGTGTTCTCATTGTTTACCAGACAACACAGACAATAAGGCTGAGCTTTCTGCTCCTGTTTTCTTTTGCTGCGCTGCTGTGGTTCCTCAAACAACTGGGCAAGGCTTTACTTTTAATCCTATGAATAACACTTGTCACTCAGAGGTTCGTAACCCATATTGAGCTGTGCGCAAACATGGCACAGTTTCAGCTTGATTCATTGTCCACAAACTTCTCCAGATGTGCTCAAGCAAGGAAAAAAGGCTGATAAGGAGGAGGAAACAACCAAACAGCAGCTAATCCCACTGCAATTTCTGAGGGAAGGAGACAAGACACTACCACATCAGATTCTTTATGAGGGAGAGGGATAATGAGCTGTTTTTAAACACAGACTAGGAATAATTAGTTATTGTCCCTGGGCTATGAGATGTATTTTTACATGCTTGAATTCTACAGTGATTTTTATAGCCTGTGAGCTGGCTGGGCCCTGTCACAGGGAAATTTTCCCCATTTATCTACACGTTAGTGTCAGACTACAAACACATCACAACATATGACTTTATCAACAAGCAGTTCCTCACCGTGGCTAAATTTGAAACCACATTCCTCGTTCCACTCATGGAAGATACAACCTTGGGTAACAGATAGGCTGGGGCCAGACATCCTCTTCTTAAGTACATTCTCATTTTACCTTTAGAAAGTGTCCTCAACAAACAAACAATCTGAAGGCAATCTGCTTTCTTTGGAGCTCCCATTGACAACAGCACAGAGAGATTTTTGTAGATATTTTATAGTCTCAGCTTTAGGCGGAGTTTAACAAAAGCAAGGCAGACAAGAAGCAGCAAGCTTAACACAGTGGAAACCACTAAAAATCCCAAACTTCTATCACAATTAATTGTGCTAAGTGTAACTTTGCTCATTGATGCACCAGACAGAAAGCAGACAGGAAGCCCCGTCCCACTGCACCAGCTTTTCAAGCTTCCAAAATAAACACAAAGGTCTTTGAACAGACCACGCTCTCCAGAAAACCTGGAGCCTGATCTTCCTCATTTGATATGTGCAAAGGCTCAGGCGGGTGGTACTCACAATAATTACCTGTCATCAGGCAAGAAATGCAGCAGAGTTCTCGCAGATAACTTATTCATGTCATCTTTGTGTTTCAGGAATGATGCACCAAGTAACAGATCAGTGACACAGTAACAGAGAGCGTTTGCTTCTAGTTTTACAGGCCAGCGAAAACCTGGAGTGTCTCGTTGGGATTCAACAACCAGCGGCATGAGGTACAATAAAAAAAAAGTGGTTTTACAGGTTCTCCATTATCATAGAAACATGGGTTGGGATGGACCTTAAAGCTCATCTCAAACCAACCCCCTGCCATGGGCAGGGACACCTTCCCCCAGCCCAGGCTGCTCAGAGCTCCATCCCGCCTGGCCTCGGACACTTCCAGGCATGGGACAACAACAATAATGTATTAGACAAAGGTAACACATGCACACACCACAACTGCTGCCTCTTCAAGGCTTGACCATCAAATTTGTTACAGGAGGGAAAACAAGGCACTGCCCGCAGTGCTCTTCACCCCGAGTAATTATCATTAGATTACCAAGACAAACAAGAGCGAGAGACAAGGAAGAGATAAAACAGAATTTCCACTATTTAGGTGCTGATCGAGAGATTAAGCCCGACTGCACTTCAGCTGGGAGCCTAAACAAACCAGAGGCCCGGCCACATAAATCAGGCTAATTTTACAAGGTTACGCACCAGGGAGAGTTTGACAAAGAAGGGAAAACAACCCCAGGTCCCTTTTTATGAATAATAAACGTGCCAAATCAACACAGACCAGTACGTCTGGGGCGACAGGACCCGCCGTATCAGCACCTCCCAGGCCTTCAGTACCTCATTAATACTAATGAGAGGCGGGAGCGCTCAGCCCCGGCGGCCCCCGCACCCCGGCGCTCCGGGCACACCTTTTTTCTGGCGGCGGATGCCGGCACCGGAGCATCCCGCAGCCCCGCCGAGGGCGAACCAGGGGCTCCGGGAACGCGGTGGGGGCCACGAGGAGACTCGGGAGCCTCGGCAGCGGGGAGAAAATANCGGCCCTGCCCCCGGCCCCCGGTGCCCTCGGAGCCGCCCGCAGCCCTGTCCCCTTCGCCCGCCATCCCCGTCCCGGGGCCGCCTCGCTGCCTCAAAATGGCCCCCGAGGTGTCCCTGCCCTCAGCCCCGCCGGGGGAGCGGCTGGAAGAAGGGGAGCGGTGGTTTGGGAGCAGCGCCCCGGAGAACAAATCGTCTCCAGCGGCCCCTTCCCCGGGTAACGTGACGGGAGCGATGGATTTACGGGGATGGGATTTCCCAGGCTCTGGCTGCACAGCACGTCTGATGGAGACTGATCAATCTTTCATGCCCTTCACACAGTCTGCTCCTCGCAGGTACATGAAAAGGAGAGGTGCTGCAGGGAAAGGAGGAGGACTGGCTTGATTAAATCCATTTCATTTAGGGGATTTGCAGGCTCATTTGTCCTGAGTGCCTATTAACTGATCTCCCCGAGTACACCGCATTTAAATTTTTTATTTCTTTTTCAATTTTGGTGGAGTTCCCAGTGCTTACGGTACACGTTATTTAAAAATCTGGACTAAAATAGCTGTGAGTGAAGCGTGAATCCCACAGCGGCTCTTAAATCACAGCACTGTGACTGGAATTTTCAGGGAAGGTTGGCAAAGGGGTTCAGCTGGCTTTGGGTTCCATCCCTGGAAATGTCCTGTCCATGATCAGCATGACTGGGTAGGTTCACTCAGGTGCACAGATTCAGTGATTATCCCCTCTATCCAAAGGCTCATCTCTTGTACACAACTTCTGCATCAATATAAAGGCACTGTAGTTTTTAATTCATTGAAGTAGAAATCTCATTACTGTGGACCTATAGCAGTCGTGTTTCCATCAACTGCTTTGAAGCAGACACAGCTCCCACACCTTGTAACCACGCTCATGTCAACTCGGTTTTTTTCCGCCGCTCCTCCCCGCCCCGGCGCCCCTCACCGTAGACGCGGACCCAGCCCTGCTGCTGGCACACCGACNGCGGCCCCTTCCCCGGGTAACGTGACGGGAGCGATGGATTTACGGGGATGGGATTTCCCAGGCTCTGGCTGCACAGCACGTCTGATGGAGACTGATCAATCTTTCATGCCCTTCACACAGTCTGCTCCTCGCAGGTACATGAAAAGGAGAGGTGCTGCAGGGAAAGGAGGAGGACTGGCTTGATTAAATCCATTTCATTTAGGGGATTTGCAGGCTCATTTGTCCTGAGTGCCTATTAACTGATCTCCCCGAGTACACCGCATTTAAATTTTTTATTTCTTTTTCAATTTTGGTGGAGTTCCCAGTGCTTACGGTACACATTATTTAAAAATCTGGACTAAAATAGCTGTGAGTGAAGCGTGAATCCCACAGCGGCTCTTAAATCACAGCACTGTGACTGGAATTTTCAGGGAAGGTTGGCAAAGGGGTTCAGCTGGCTTTGGGTTCCATCCCTGGAAATGTCCTGTCCATGATCAGCATGACTGGGTAGGTTCACTCAGGTGCACAGATTCAGTGATTATCCCCTCTATCCAAAGGCTCATCTCTTGTACACAACTTCTGCATCAATATAAAGGCACTGTAGTTTTTAATTCATTGAAGTAGAAATCTCATTACTGTGGACCTATAGCAGTCGTGTTTCCATCAACTGCTTTGAAGCAGACACAGCTCCCACACCTTGTAACCACGCTCATGTCAACTCGGTTTGTTTTGCAGAGCAGAATAGGAGGGTTCACACGGGGAGTTATTGCTGCAGAGCAGTAAATTCCCTCAGAAAAGGCTGTAACTCCCTGAGCTCTGCAGGCTGGCAGGTCGTCATCAGCTGCCTGAGCCTGAAGGTTTGTCTTGGGAATTCCCTCTTCCGAGCTGAGGACTTGGAACCATCCCCTCCTGAGCCACCTGGATTGGAGTGCCCTCACACCAGTATGGTTGTGCCCATGATGGAAGGTGTATTAACTATTTCAGTGGAGCAAAAAAGTCCTGCCAGCCCTATGATTAATTGATGAAACCTCATTTCCTGCGGGTTTCTGTCTCATGCTTGGCTTGAGAGCTTGACCTGAATCTTGCCCTACAATTGGGTCATTCTCTTCCCGTTTGGGAGAGAAACGGGATGAGTTCACATCACGCTTTTCCCACTGTATAGTGGGAATACACATCCAGACGGCGATTTCCAAGCTGAATTGGAAAATGAGGAAACTTCTTCCAAGTGTTGGGCTGTTTCATGATTGGCAAGACAGATGTGGTGCAGCTTCCCACAGATTCACACCTCTTGTCTAGCACAGAGTGGGTCCCCTTTTCGTTATTCCTGCAGGGATTTATTGGACCTTTGTTTATTGGACCCTCTGTTTGCTTTATTTGAAACTGCCCAGCGAGCTCAGCACTTCCTGAGGGTGTAGGGGGTAAGAGACAGGATCTGGGGAAAGAGAGATCCTGTGAGCTTGATGGTGTCAAGCCTCAGTTCTTTGGGAAATAAGGACTTTAGTATGTCCCTTATATCCAAGAAGAGTTAAACCAGGGTGAAATATGGTGAGGATTTGTTCCCCCGCCACTGAGAAAGGAGTGTTTCTGCACAGAAGCAGCACACCCAGTAACCTCTCCTTGCTCTTTCCCACCCTAAAACACGTTCTGCATGGTGCTCTCCAAAACTCTGGGAGCTGAGGGCATGCAGGATATTTCTTCCAGAGCAGACATCTGCATAAATTGCCACAATAATTCCGTAAATCACTAGGAAAAACAATTTTTCCCTCCTACATTCTCTCTACCCTTGCTCATTCCCACTGCTGCTGATAACATAACAACATACATATTCACTCATTTAGGGGCACAGTCTGATAAACTCCTCCTCCTTTTCCATTCGGCTCTCCCCAGAGCCCCCTTCTTGCCCCCAACCTCCCAGAGACTTCTCCCTCCTTTACAGAAGTCTGGGATCTTTCCTTGCTGTGGAAACCTTGCACGAGGGGGGAAAGAGGGACGAAGCTGCTTGGAGAAGCAGGAGAGGAGCTGGCATGATGTGAGGGAAGGATGTGGCTGCTAAACTACTGCCAAAAGCGGCGTTTTAAAAAGCTGCTGCTGACATTTACACAGGAGCAGCACAAGGCACCAGCAACTGGTTCCCATCAAGGGAGGACTGGTTGTATCTGCAAGTATGATCAGGCCATTCTAACAGCAAGGTCTGGAAGGACTGGCTAGTGTGGTTTCTGAAATTCACACGGCAGCAGGAGACTAAATCCCTTCTCCTGCCTTTATTCGTGGGGTTTGGGGCAACACAAACAATAACAAAGAGCAGGGATGACTAAAATAGGAAGGCTGGTTTTGCAAGCATGACAGGAGCAGAAAATAGACATATTTTATAAATAAAGATGTCCTGGAAATTAGAGACTCCCAAGTTTCATGCTCATCAGTTCAGCTGTTCTGGCTGCGGGTCTTCTCCAGCAGCAGTGCAGCAGGGATTTGTGCAGGAATAAATGAGCAGTAATATAAGCACATGCATGAAATTCCCTTCATGTAAACCAGACCCATTAGTTGATCTACTTGTGGCTGTCGCTTGAACCCACAAGATCTAGATAAATCAGGGCTGGAGGTTTGTTCAGAACAGGTTAAATCCAAGAGTTTGAAGAGCTGCACATGTTTTTCCATTAAGCTCTAGACTGTATGTGTTGTAGGAGAAATTGAACTGCGCTGGTCTGACTTGGAGGAAAAAAAAGCTTTTGAGCTGACCTTCTTCCAGGAGAATGAATTCGTGTCTTCTGGAGTAAGTAAGTCTCAGTTCAGTGAATTTGCCTCTAAAAGAGGCAATAATAAAATGGGAAGAGACACGGAGGAGTGCAGTAAGGACAGTGATGAGATAGACACCACATGAGGAGCAATGAGTAGAAAAACAAGGACACTCTGGTTTGGAAGAACAAAACCTTGGGGCAAACAAGGAAGACTGAAAAGGTCAAGAGAGGTTTGGTGTAGACCTGGAATACTTTCCCCCCCCCTTTTTTTTTTCCACAGTACAAGAGCAAATGAGCATAGAGAGAAATGTTCAGGAGCTGGGTCTAAAGCAGACAAAAGGAAGTACTTTTTCACACAACACATAATCACAGTGTGGAACTTCTTGCCAGAGGATGTCATGGAGGCCAAAAGCATAAATGAAATAAAAAAGACCCAACAAAAGGGATTACACGAATTCATGCAACCTCCGGCTTAGGAAGTCCCTCAGCTGCTGATTACCAGGAGCCAGGAGGATATGCCGGAGGAAGGATCACTTTATACTCCCCCTCTTCCGATAGCCCTTCCTAAACATCTGCAGCTGGACCCAGCCAGGTTGTTGCCCAAGGTGGACGTTTATTCTGAGCCAGCCTGGCAATGCTTACATCCTTCTGGGAACTCCTGATGGATGGAGCCCTAGGGACCAGAGGTGTCTTCTGTCACGATATGACCCCTAATTCTGTTACCCAATGTGGTCACAGCAAAGTCCACCATGGCCACTCTTTGCTGATTTAGCCTCGTGTAATTGAGGCCAGATTGAACCTTCAGAGAGGCTCTTCCGCTTTCCCTGTCCCTGGGATTAAGGGCTGAAATCTCGGTGCTAAAACCCTCTTTGAACAGGGATGGCAGATAATGCACAAACTGATTAAAAAAAAAGAAAAAAAACATCACCAGGGAAAGTTAAATATTAAAGAGCCAAGGCCCAGTTTTAACTGCTGCTGCCATCCCTCCTTCATCTCGTGCCAATTGCCTCCAGGATACATGTGCTGACACTGAATTTCTACCTCACAAAAGCAGTCGCAGCATGGGCTTTAAACTCAGCCCATTATTACCAGGATAGGAAGCAGAAAAATAGAACAAAGGCGGCGAGGGGCTACTCCAGTTTGCACCCACTGCAACCACGCCCAACCCATCCCTACAGCATCACAGGGCACAGTTCCCCCCGTCCCAGCGAGGCATTCTACCCCTTTCACTTCCCAACATTAGCGGGTCTAAAACATTTTGCTGCCCGCTTTGCCCTGCTGTAACTAAACGGTATTTTTCGCCAGCAGAGAAGAGGGATTTGGGAGAAACATCTGGTCTCATTTCATCAGGATAACAGGTCCGGCTCTATTTATACACAGGCTGGGATCGTTGTAGCGCTCAGCTGTTCTTCTGTCCACAGCCCCTCGGGTCGAGGCCAGGCTGCTGCCCCAGGAAACAGGAACCAGAGCAACTCCACAGAAAAATGTGGACTTGTGAGAGCTTGTCCTCTCCACACTTGGCGCTTGCTATCTGCCAGGCTGGTGACAATGTGCCTTGATGGATGGTTGCTCCTGTCCTTCCATCCTGCTGCAGAGAAAACAGCAGACAAACAGTCTGACAAACCTGTCTGACTAAACAGTTTGTTGGAACTGGATGATCTCTAAGGTTCTTTCCAACCCAAACTGTTCTGTGACTGGGAAAATAACAGCGGTTTTCTCAGGAATCCCAGAGATTTTGCTGGTCAGGGATCAGGCCATCAATTAACCAACCTTGTTGGTCTGAACACACTGACATCCATGGTTTGATCACACTTGGAGTTTGGAGGAATATTCAGAGCACTGAGGAATGACATGCTGGCCCTGGCTTCTCTCTACAAGGTGTTAAGAAATAAACTGTGACCCTGCAGAGATTCAGGAGGGTCAGAGACTCAGCTTAGGAAGGCTGCATGTCCTACTTAATCCACCACAGTGGGAAAAACCCACTCTGCTGCCTCCAGGTCAGCGCTCACAAGACATCACATCTCATCCAGCATGTTTAAAAAACCCTCAAGTCAAATGGCCAAGCACCTGGAAAATTACCACACCACACGTTCAGCAGGGCAAGTGCCCCTAAAACACACCAATTTTAGCATCACTCCCCCTCCTCTTTTCAGGAGATATGAACTGTTTATTAATTATTTTCTGACTCAGCTCGAGCCTGAGGCACCACTCAGATACACGAGTTTTTGTAACCCAAATGAGACCAGCATTTTCAGATATTACTATTGATTGCACTGAGGTTGCCAACTCCCTGGAGCAGGATTGAATTTCCCCCTGATGGGATCCTGCCCCTTCAATCTACTCCTTCAGAACACTCTTCTCAGCTGTGACCTGAGGTTGAGTAGATCAATATTTGTATATTCAGCTCAGGGCTAATTTTCATACTCACTTGGTAATCCATGTCCACCCAAATGCAACAGAAAGGGCCACTCCTGCCTGTTCCATGAATCACACAGAAATGTGGACCCTTCCTGCAGCACCAGCCTTCCAGAGCAGCCCTTCAGGCAGGAAATATGACTCAGTCTCAGGAGAGCATCATCCAAATATAAACCCTGGTGATTCTGTGGACAGCTTGGTGTGCGGGGTGACTGACTGAGCCCTTGTGAGCTCTTCACTTCTAGAACTCTTCTAACTGGGAAACATTTTTTTCCCCATCATTTGAGCCAATCTTTTGGCAGCATAATCAAGTACCTTTACAAAACATGCCACAAGTGCACCAAACCAGCCAGTTTCTGCCTAATTGCTGAGAAATGTTCTGTCCACCTGAGCAAAACTACTGAGAGGAGACTAAGGCAGCAGTCTGAGATAACAGCACCTGGTCCTGCCAAGGGGATGCTTTCAAGGAGGAAATCTGTCTTCATCCCAACCCCTTTATGAAAAGCAAATGTGAAGGCATGTGTAGCACTGATTTTTTTTCCTTTTTTTCCCCTCTCATGGGATTTGTGGTGGAGGGAAATGAAGAAAGGCTGGTGCCTGGAATACAAAGTTCTGATTTTGGATCCCTTCTTTGGCCAAAAAGCTTAAGCAGTGGCTGGATGTGGCCATGCCAGGGTACCTGAAATGTGATCAAAGGCACTCACAAGTCAGCACAGGACCTTTTGAAAAGAAGGTGGAGGTTCCTCTGTCTGCTCAAACCCTTTGCTCTGACAACATCCCCTTGCCTTGCAGGTCAGGAATATCCAGACATAAATCCTTCAGCCTGTCAAAAGCAGTCAGCTGGCTTTAAAGCCAAAATGATGTGGCTTTTCCTTTTTTTTTTTTTTTTTTTTAATTTCTCTCTGCTGCTGCCCTGACTTTAAAACAAAATAACCAGCCCCCAGCAACCTTCAGAAGAGATCTGTAAAACTCTCCAGCTGACTCTAACAAGCAAAGGCAAGACTGCGATAAACCTGCCAGCTTTCTCTTCGTGGGTTGGATCATCTTCAGAGAGCCCAGGATTGGCATTTAGAAGTGTAACCTTTGAACCAGCCCTTTTTTGGGGCTAAGCCTGGTCCCCAGGACACTGGGGAGGTAACGACAGCAGATGCAGTGATGAGTCAGTGCGGAGAAGGTCGTGGGATGGACATGGGGTCACGGGACGGCTGCAGTTATTGGACTGTGCTCAGCCAAAAGAGGTTGGGTTTTACCTTGGGGCTAGAAATGAGGCCACCAAGGAAGGAATGATTTATTTGTCCCTATTTTTCTTGTCAGTTACATGACTTGGCTTGAACTTTGGGCAACGAATAATCACTAGGTTTATCTACAGCTCCAGAAACACAGGCATCTTTCTCTAGGCTGCCTGTATGAAGAATTTAATCAACTTCTTTCTGCTGTATTTTTGTCTCCCTTGCCCAAACAGATGGGTATCTTTCCTTCCCTATTGTGAGCTGAGACAGAAGCAAATAAATAGACACTCGTGCTCTGTTGTGTGGTTACCTAGAGAGGCTGTTGTTTGCAAACAGAGGCTGTACCAGGACACAAATATCCTCATTTGGTGTAGCCTGGACATGGCTCTTCATTAAAAACACTGCCTTGGGCTCATCCTTGCTGCACTTCCATATTTACCTTGGGAGCAGAGCTCAGAGGCAGTGGGAGCATCCACCAAACAGGAGTGATGCTGACATTCCAGAAAAAAAGGATGAGCAAACTCCTCCACTCCCCTCCCAGTCCTCCAACCTATCGTTACTTTAGATGTCTGAATAAACAAAGGACAAACACTGCTGTGGAGTTCCTAACAGGTCTCAGACACACAAAATGCAGCCTTCTCCCCTGTGCTGTGAGCAGATCCTGACAGTTGATGCACATTCCCTGGCACCACAAACAGGAGCTGCCTGTGGTTTTACAGGGGCTGGATGCTCGTCCAGGGAACTTCCTCCTGGACCACACAGAAGCAGCTGACTGTAGCTGCCAAGTCCAGCCCTGCCTCTAACCTGCACCTGCCAAGATGGTGGGATGGAGCTGCCTGTCGCCTGTGAGCCTCCTGGACCTGCCTGATGGTAGTGGGAATCACAGTGACATCAGTAAGATGCTCAGCCCCTGTTAAAAACAGAGGTCATTAAAGCTACATGACAATGCTTGTACTGGTTTCAAGCTCCACTTAAAATTTAGGAATCCCAGAACTGGAACAAAATAAAACTGAGTCTCAGAGCAGGAATTGCCCTTGTGATGAAAAACAGCTGCATGGTGCTGGTCACAGCAGCCCTTCAGGTCAAAGAGTGCATCCAGGATTTAGGATTGCAAGGAAGAGATTCAGGGCAGTGGTGCAAGGGCAGGGTGAGAATCAGGAAAACATCTTGGGCACCTGAGCAGAAACACCTGAGCAGCAACACTCACACTGAACACGAAGTTATAACCACATGAGAATTACAGCCACCATCAGATCAGAGATACAGCTTCGCCTTTCTGAGCAGCATTCTCTCCTCGTGAGCCTCAGGTCTCACTCCTCAGGCCTTTGTTTAGCCTGCCAGGATCTTCATAAGGATTTTGGTGCTCCCTTCCACTGGGTGAGGCAGTACTGACACATTGGGTATTTATTTCAAGAGATGGGCAGCAACATCTTCCAGAGGGTCCTGGCTGCTCATGCTGTGCCTACACAGCATTTGGGGCATCAGGTGTTCTGCCTCAGTCAATTAAAAGATAAAAATAGTGCCATTTCCTTTCAGCTTTTCCAGGAATAAAGCAAACAGTTGGAGTGCAGGTGACAGCAGTCCTCTCTGTACAGGAGAGAGTTGAGCAGACCAGAGCAATGCTCAGCTGCTGCAGCTCAGAGAGAAGACAAGCAAAGGATGGTACCCTTTTCATAGCCCCTATTCTGCCCTTAATTACTAGATTAAGTGATGGCTAATAAAGATGATCTAAAACAAATAAATTAAGCTGCTGCTCTAATTAAGCAGCTTTTGCTGCATGCAGTGAGCCAGACCCATCTGTGTCATAGTTCAGCAGAAAGCCAGGAGGGTTACACGAGGGATTCAGCTCAAGTGCATCTGAAGTGCTTCAAGGAGGAGCTGACCATCCTGTTTCCTACACTGCCGGCCAACAAACACTGGTCCACCCTCCAGACTGTCATCCTGGGCACAGGCACAGTCATTCACAGACATTTATGGTGGTTGCATCAGCCTTTATGGCAGGTCCATTAAAGTGAGACTCTCCTTGCTTATGGGAGGGAAGCTGGAAGCTGTTGAGAAGCAGCATTAGTTCCTCTGGCCACAAAGTACCACAGCAATGACACTTCATGGCCATGCCCCTGGTTTTTTAAGCAGCTCCATACAACAGAGACAAGAAGCAATTACTACCGGCCTTATGCTCATCTGATGGATGAAACGAGCTGACAGACTCCCGGTGGCAAAGTGCAGCAAAAGGCTTTTCAAGTTGTCCACTTCAGCTCACAGGTAAGGGCTGATGCCTGGCAAGGGCAGATGTGAAGGACAGAGGATATGGAGAGAGTCCACTCCACGACTGCCTTGCAGATACACAGCTTTCATTCCAGGAGCCTGAACTCCCAAACCACAAGCCTCCACTCTCCAGGTGTGCAGAGCCTGGTCACCTCTGCAGGCACAGTCCTAAATATTTAGTCATCTCCATGCCTAAGTGCAAATTTTTGCCGGAGAAACACTGAGCATCCAAGAGAGATGTAGAATAATTTTCCTCCTGCCACTGTATTTTCCATGGGTGTGAATCTCAGCACTATAACTTCTATTTTAGGATTCACTTGCTCCAGGACAGCCAGTTCATGATCCTTTTGCAGGATTCTGATCCAGGTTGTGCATCACATCTAGTAACAACATGGTACATCCAAACCCAGTACCATCGTGCAAGCCTGAGCCTTCTCCCTCCTCCTTCACATCACCACAACACACCAGGGCTCATGACCCCAGTAAGGAAGGCACTCTCTCCCTAGGCTACTAAAACACCACTTATTGAAGCTAATCCTAGAAGGAAAATGGGAACAGATAGAAAAATCTCACATCTATTCCATTGCAGGGCATCTCACATTATGGCAAAACATCAGAGCTCTGCCCAGGGCACAGATCCTGCCTCTCAGCCCAGAGCTGTTGCACGATTTTATTAGAGGAAATAGTCTTTCTTCCTCATCCCAAGTGCCAAACAAAAGGAAGATCACATGCAAACACATTTCTCACTTGAAGATAAAGATGTGGTGATGAAGATAAAGGTGGTGTGAACACTGCTGCCAAGCAGAAGCTGTCTCCAATACAATCAGACAGCCAAGCTTAGCCTGTGCCCAGGAACAGGCATGGCAGGACATGGGATGGGCAGCCACGTAGTCCCTGCAGCACAGCACAGCCCTGTGCCTCTGCAGGGCACTCTGATAGTCACAGTGACTTCTCCAAACCTCAATTTGTTGTCTCCTACTCCCTCCCCCACACGCATTCCCATCTGCCTTCCGGACAGTGTTACTCCAAGATGCTTCAGGCCAAGAAACATTTTCTCTGAAAATAGTTTTCTCCAAAAATGACGCGCAAAAGGCAGCACAGCTTTGGAGCACGAGATCCCCTGAGGGGAAGAGGATGAACTTGTGGTTAAACCATGGGACAGAGAGTCAGCAGATCAGGCATTCTCATCCCCATCACTCTGTGGCTCCCTGAGCTCTGACTCAACCCACGGTCCCTGCATGTTTGGTTTCCCCCTCAGGAAAACCAGGCTGATGACACACTGTGATAGCAGCACGCAGCCCTTTGTTGCTGCTGGGAACCACCACATGCTTCTGCAAAGGCACCCTCTCTCACTGGAGGAAAAAAAAAAAAAAAAATCGAGCCTCTGGAATGCAAAATGCTTCTCTACAAAGTTTTCCACCCATGTGGTTCACCGGAGCTGCAAAGATCTACTTAGGCACTTTAAATATTTACCCAGCATTTTTATATTTACCCAATATTGAAGGTGTCAGGCAATGGCCAGTTCCCTGTGGATGCACAGCCATGCCCTGGGAGGCTGTGCTGAGGGCAGGACTGTCAGGAGCTGCAGCAGCCCTGCTGCCTCTCAAGTCCCTCTGAGGTGTGACTTTTCTTTTCCTCCATCCCCTTTTCCCCTTCAGCACACACGATGTTCCCCAGCTGTGCCTGCAGCTTAGCCCACAGCAGGGCTTCCTTCCCCTCCTCCTCAGGCCCAACACTGAAGAGCTTTGCTCCCACACCACCACGCTGGAGCATCCCATAGATACTCCTCAGCTTTATTTGGGAGGACTTCATGAAACACTGCCCTAGCAAGAGGATGTTAAACTCTTACCTCCTGCCAGCTCTCGTGTTTCAGGGTGGGCATGGTGGGACAAGCCTCCTGGAGAGGAGATGTTCAGGGCTACCAAGCTGGCAAAGCCTCTGCTTGTGTGGAACATCTCACCAGGTACAGCAATCACTGCCAAGGCTTGTGGCTTTTCAGGGATCCCTGAGAATAATCTAAACATCCTTACACTGGCCAAGTAAATCAACTCATGTTTCTCAAGGGAGCTTGTACCTGCTGCCCTCCCTGGTCGTGTCTCCAGGATTTTCTGTTCCTCTGCTCCCCTCTTTCAGCTCAGATAATTTCCCCCTCTTCTTTGGATCTCTCTTGTTTAATTTTGTCCCTTTGCAAACATTACTGCCAGGGCAGCAGCCACCAGCTTCACACACCAAAGCAAGCCCCGCTCTGGGAATGTGACAGTGTCTCTAGTCCCCACTCCTCATCCTCTGCCCTGTTTGCCCTGAAACTCTCCCTGGCATGAGGAACTGCCTCTCTTTGTAGCATGGGCAACACTTCCCAACAGCATAAACCCAGTCCTTTAACTGCCACATTACCAGGCAAGTCACCTCTTCAGGATCTTTACAGAAGCGAAGAGGATCTTTGCCTCATTTTTAGAGGTGTCGGGACAGAGCACACGAGTAACTTGTCCAAGATCTTCATGTAGAGAAGCAGAGCAGGAAGATGTTTTAAGTCCCATCCCAGTGAAGTGGCCCAAGAACAGGACACAAAAACAAAGGTTACATGCAGGTTGCGAAAGGTGTAGAAGACTGAAGGAAAAAGGAATGTTACATCCAGGACACAAGGCAGTGTGAGGTTCAGATCTCCCTCCCCTCCCACATGTCACTTCCAGTGTCTGCCAGCACATCCCAGCATGCAACCACTCCACAGGGGTGTGCACAGGACCTTTTCCCCACGTCCTAGAAAGGGCAAACCTCAGAAAAAGTGTGCAGTTTATTTTTCCCCAATTATTTGCCCTGCATTAAGGAACGACAAGCTTAAAATCCACAGGGCCTCATGTACCTACACCCAGGAGCTAAAATCCACAAAAATTTCCTCTAATGGTCAAGAGAGCGAAAGAACCAACATCCCAAACTGAAGCACAGCACAAAACTGTCCCAGCCCCACAGCTGCTCCTCAATGCACGCTGCCCATTTTCCAGCAGCTCCCATGGGACAACATCCCACATATCAGGAAAACCACGCTTAAAATCTGCTGGGCCTCGTGTACCCGCACTAGAGAGCTAAAATCCACACAAGTCTATAATGATCAGCATAGACTGGAAGAACAAACCTCTCTCAATGCACGAGCGATGCTTACATGGTCCTTGTTGTACCAAGCCTTTGGTTTTCCACTCCAGGAGCAGTGTCTCTTGTGCCTTGGTCAAAATCATGAAGCCCAAGGGTGTGAAAATGTCCCTTTCCTCTGCAAAAGCCTCTGCCCAACCAAAAGACATCACATCCTGGTGAAGCCAAGCTGTTTCTGGGCTGCTGCCGCCATCTCCTGCCCGCCTGGTGCTTTGCTGCTCACAACTTCCACAGCCTTTGGCCCGCCTGGAAAGTAAAGGAGGCAAGAACAGGCAGGAACACAAGAGTTTAGGAATGGGCTCGTGGTCCCTCAGCGGGCACTGTGGGTGCAGATCCAGGTGGTGCCACGGAGGTTGCTCAAGCCTTGGCGTTGTGGATGCGAGTGAGGGATGCCGAGCTCTGCCAGTGGAGAAGGCACAGGCTCTGCAAGAGGAGACACCTCCAAAGATGAAGGGGGCAAAACCATCCCTGTAGACAGCATGAGCTGTACACGGTTCTTCCTGAAAACATAATTCAGGGAGAGCAGCAGGACTATGTGATTTCTCTCCCGATACCCATCCAGTAAAGGGGTTTTTGGCAGGGATACAGAGCAAGGGGTGTGACTGGCACTACAGCTGTGGCAGTCATTGATCAGGAGGTAAGGATTCAGAGCCTTTGTTTCCCAAAATTGCAAAGACATTTGTCTGTGTTCAGAACTGGGCTTTTGCATTTTGGGTATGGCTGTGGGGAAAACGGGGCAAGATGCTCACCTGGGCCAGAAACTCCAGGCTCTGGTCAGAAACAAGAAGTGGAGATTTAATTGCCTTTCAGGAAATGAAATCTTATTTCCTGACCCACTGCAGTGGTGTTATGGTGAGGGGGAAAAAGTAATCAGTTGTGGGTTGCACAACACCCAGGTGGGATGTAGTGAGATTTAGGGAGCAACCCTGACCTGTTGAATTTCAACAGTACGGAGTTGTCAGGGGCTGCAGGAAAGGCAACTCTTACAAACTAAACCCACACGGATACAGTGAGAACTTGAAAACTGCTCAACACCAACTTTCTACAAATAATTTGACATTCCTGTGAACCTGCTCAGTGCCAAGAGCCCACATTCACTGGCAAGTTAAATCCCCATTCCCGTCACAAGGAAGCATCCCAAGCAGGCACTGCCACAGAACTGTGAGCAGAACTTTTCACTTCACTACATCAAAACTTGGTGCTGGGGCAGAGGAGAGCAGGAGACCTCCTTGAACAGCAGGGATATCCTGGATATTCCTGATGGCACCGGGACTCCCATGGCCTGGAAACATGTTGTACCATCAATGACATGTTTTTCTGCTGTGCCATATTCATATGAACATTTAAATATATACAGAGAAAGTGCTGGGTCACTCAAATTCCCATTTGCTATACATAAAATGAAAAATAAACACTCCTCCAGCCTGGGCTGGCCTGTGCCTCTGAGGAGATCAGCTCCCGTGTGGGGCAGTGGGTATTCCTTTGGTCTCAGGTGGCAGCTGGGAATGACACCAAATATGAACTGGCTCTGAAGACAACACCAGCCACAGCATGAACTGCAGCTGGAGCAGGGAGAGGAGGTAAAATACTCATGGTACACCAAGTCAGTTCAAAAGGCATCAAGGCCATCGATGGGAACGAAATTAGACAAGTTTGGGTTGGAAGGGACCTTAAATACCTCATTCCAAACAATTTCCATGGGCAGGGACATTTTCCTACCAGGAGAAAGAAAAGCCAGTAGTTTCAGTGTCTCAGGTACAGACAATGGGCTGCCCAAGGCACTCTACAAGCAGCAACATCTTCCTGTCCTGGCACCTTTTCTGGGGAGGAATCTTCAGCCATATTCAATTTTGTGATGTGGCAGCCCCAGCTTCTCTGGACAACCTGTGCCAGGGCCTCACCACCCTCACAGGGAATAATTTCTTACCAATATCCCATCTAAACATCTTCAAGGCAGCTCTGCAAAGTGGCACACAAATAAAAGCCCTCCTCAGCAGGCAGGTCCTACCTCAAGACTAGATGCAAGACGTCCAGTAGATGCATCTTCTTTCCTCCCTGTCCTTGCAGGTTGGCATGAGAGGGCAGGACTGTGGGGATGGATTAAAGAGCTCCCTCTACTCTGCTGCTTCCAAAGAACCCGTCTATGTCCTCCAGTCACCAGTATTTCTGGGAGGGAATTATCCCATCCCTGTGTTGGAACACTCTCCAAACCAGAAGAGGATTCCTCAGAATTATTTTAGCAAAGCTCCTTTTTTTCCCTGTAGAAACAGGGTTTTATGTGCAGTTAGCCCCCTGGCACAGAAGTCTCCAGAATCCTGGTTCTCTCAGAAACAAATTTTAAATCAAGAAATCCCATTTTCCCCTCACCCTTTTTAATCTGCTTTCATTGGGTTGGAGCCAGGGAGTCATTAACTCCTGGTTGGGTCCTGCAGGGCCAGATTTGCATTGTGCTTTAATGGCAATGTCATAAACCCCCACTCACTCCCCCACCAAAGGGCTTGTGTTCTTAAGGAATAATGTGTTGGGATAATACCAGAGATATGGATTAATGGGTCCTGATGTGCCTTCATTTGCATTTCTCCCCTGAGCACCTCAGAAGGTGTTCATATAATTTTTTTACTCATTTGGTGGAATTTTCACCTTTAAGAAATGGCTTAGCTCCACAGGAATATTTACACAGCCACCATCCAGCACACTCAGGAGTGCAGAACAGAGGAATACCCAGGAGCTGGTGTGAGTTATTTCAACTCCAACAGTCCATCCCAGGAGTGGAAAGCCCAGATACGGATTTCTTCCCAGGCATCATTATACCCCTTCCTTCCCTGCAAAGCCTTGTGACCATCACCATAAATACCTGTGACTGAGTTTGCAGCTAAATGAAGCCTTAAACCACCTGCCCCAGCACACGACCACAGGTTATCTCCAGGTGTGAGCTGGCTTCTTACCCAGCTTGTCCAAACCCCTCAGGAGGCCATGCACCACTTGTCCTTCATTGACTACAGCCTAATGCCCCGTGTGGATTCTGTGATTCTTGGAGATTTATCAAGTTCCCCTTCCTGCTCTTTCATGCTCACTTATTTTCTACACTTTGCTATGAGGCTGCCACCAAAAGCCTTCCAGAGGTGACTTTGCAGCTCAGTCACCCTTCCACACTCCCACACCTCAGATACCCTTCATGCACTGCTCCCCATTGGCCATTTCTTCCTATTCCCCAAAACTCCTAAAAACATACCCCAAACTACCCCAAAACACACTTCCCCACTCCAGGATGTCACAGCCCTGCCCAGTACCTGAGCAGCTTGACAAAGGTCTGACCTGAAATGAGGCCCAGAATGATAGAAGGTGAAGGAGGAAAGGTTTGATATGTGAATTTTGAACAGGGAATAAAGCCATTGGCACATCCAACAAGGAAGGGAGGCTGCTCTCCTGCCTTCCCCCCACAAAGCTCTCCGCATTCCCAGGCATTTTTGCCTGGGGAAAGGAGCGTGCTAATGATCCCGCATCACAGAATCACAGAATATTATGAGTTGGAAGGGACCCACAAGGATCATCTCAGCCCGGCTTGGTCCTGAAAGAGTCGATTACAGACACGATTTCCTTTACGAGAGCGACTGCAAACAAAAGGAACATGAAACCCCCCTAACGAGCTGGCTGTAACTCTTTGAAGCTTAACGAGAGAAACTTGAGCTACAACGGTCTGTGGAGTGGCAACAGTCACACCATTTCTTCTGACAGCGCTGCAATTTGTCTGTGCTGTGCCCCGCTGTTCCAGCAGCACAGACTCGGCCACACGAGCGGCTCCCACAGACCTTCCTCTGCTGCAACAGCCCTCCTTGGCATCCCTTTATTGCAGCCTTGCCTTAGAGCCTGGAGGATGTTATTTAACCCCCCCCCCCCCGTCCTCTAAAAGCTTTGCAAATTCATCACATCACGCACAGCTTCTCGCTGCGGAAGAAAAGAAGCGGGGTTTTAGCCTATATCACCGGTAATAGCAGAAAATGGCCTATTACAGCAAAGAATTTGTCCAAATAAGCCATAGCGTTCCTGCAGCTCGTTTTAATGTCCTGGAAGCAGTCTACAGGTACCCACTATTGAAGCATCATCGTGCTTTAGATAAATGTGCTGCTTAGAGATGCTGTCAGCACAGACTGCAGAATAATGCCTTCATTTCACAGGCTCAAGCTGCCCCCAAGTTATTGGCAACACCTCAAGTCAGTAATCGGACAGGAGGAAAACAGGCAGCGGGCTGGTGGAAGAGCAAGACCCCGACACTGTGGCACCCACTGAGCTCCCAGCACTGTTTAGTGGCTTTAACACATTGCACCCAGCTCGCTGCATTTATTAGTCTTGCATGTCTTGGGGGCGTTCAGGTCATACCCCAGAGGGTTCCACAATTTAGTTACATGCTGCAGATACAGAACATCTAAAATAAGCTGATTTTCAGCCTGCCTAACAACATATATTCTTATATATGATTACAGTTACAACAAGTAATGCTGCTTACCTCTGCCGTGTTTTCTCTTGATTTTCTTTTGCCTAAATAAAAGAATCTTTAAGCCTTAAGAGACTGCTATACTTTATAGCCTTATCTCTTCAGGGACAAACAAGCCTTCTACAGCCTCTATTATTTTCTCACACATACTTATTTAAGGCAAAATAACAAACACTTCCATTGTCTCATAACTCTGAATTATTTTTCTGGTCCTAATCCCTACTTCTTGATCTGATGCAGTCGTCAACAGCCAGCCAGATTTACAGCATAGCCCCAGCTTCTCCTATTTCCCCTTTCCTAAAGTCCTTTCTGAAGCCTCTAAGTGTTTTTACAAGTTTTGAAGGCCCTACCTGACCTCACCTGAGTGTCCTCACCCATGGGCTGGGACTCTATATAAGCTCCACCTGGGAGCTTTTGTTATTTACTGAGTTAAGTTGTAGAAATGGTGGTTCCTGTGTGCCCAGTCTGGTCTTGTATCCTGTTTTTCTGGCTCTAGCCAAGTGTATTTGGCCTCGATGCTTTCTCTGGACATGATTCCAACCTATGGACTGACTTGCCAGCTGGACTTGAGACCCACTCTTATCCCTACAGAGATGTCTGGACCTGAGGGCTTTCTATCTACTGGAGGGAAACCCTTAGCTTTCTCTTCTCATGTTAGCAATTTACCATAATTTGTTGCTCTTTTGAATATTTTCTGCTATTTAGGTGGTTTCTGCACAGCCTCTTTCCTGGAGGAGTGGTGTTTACTTCTCCCAGCATTTTCCCTGTGATAGAGCAGTGACTCTGTGGGGCCTCACAGATCTCTGCACCCACAGCTGGATGGCAGGAGTTATCCTGGGCATCTGTTTTTTATCTGAACTCCTGCAGCCAAGACCCGGCAGCCTGCATGGAAGCTCCTGGGTGCTGTGAGAAGGTTGTGCATCCCAGGCAGGCTTTGTTCAGCTGAGCTTAGGGGTGTCAGTCAGCTGGTTGGGTGCAACGGTGGGTGTCTGGCCCTCCTTGCTGAGCTGGGCTAGATGAGCAATTTGGGAAAAGGAGGCTGGTTTTGGCCAGGCTGTGTCACCCCCTGCTAGGAACAGTTAAGTGGTGGTGGGGTGATTGCCCTCAGGGTGTTGCCTTTCTCAGGAACTGTGAAGGACTTCTTTAGCCCTTCAAAATGTCTGGAGTTTTAGTACTTACAATCAGCAAAAATTGGAGTGGAATATCAACAGAGCACAGCTTTCAGAAACTCATTTGCTTTTGCTTTTTCGAGCTGACAATAGGATTTTAAGAAAAACTTTGAATAATGGATACACTTTTGAATAATGGATGCTTCACAGCCAAAGTCCCTTGACTTTTCTCTCTGTGCCTGAATGAGAAGCCTTTTAATTGCACAACTCGTGGCGAGGAGGTACAAAATGCTTTGTGTCTTGTGCTGCTTATTAACTGATGCATATGCTCCCATTAAACATTCAGAGAGGGCTGAGTGTATCCCAGCCTGGAGCTGTGTGCTATGCACGTTGGGTTTTTATCAGCTAAGGATCTGGCACAGGTGTTTTGTGTCTTTCCTCCTCTCTGTCATGGCTGCTCATAATTATCCTCTTTTTCTGGATGTTTGTGCTTTGGATCCCTCCTGCTTCTGAGGAGGGGGGTTTTCCACATGGAGACCTTCCACCCCGTGTGCTGTGGGGTCACCTTGTGAAGGGAAGAAGATTCCTTAGCTTAGACCATGGAATGATGGAATATTTTCCAAAAGAGCTGTGCTTTTTGATGAGAAATGATGAAAGAGCTGCGTGGTGCCTGTGCCAGGCTGGGGGCTTTGCCATGGTGGGCTGGAGGAGCAATTTGAGCCCCTTACAGACTGGCAGTGTGGGATGCAGGGAGGAGAAATAGCAGGAACAGCAGCAATCTGGGTCTTCCTTACTCCTACTCCATGCTGTTGTCTGTCTCTGGAGTTGGCTCTTCTCCAAGTTAATTCAGCTTTCATGAAAGTTTAACTCTGCTGCAGAAGGGAAAAGGAAAGCCCCTGTGCCCCTGAAAAATGTAAAGGGTGAGTCTGGGGTCATGGTGGGGTTTTTTTGTCCTCAGTTTCCCCAGTTCTTGGTGCTGTGCCCAGTGCTTTGAGTGAGCCCAGATGGGCTCAGCAGGGCAGAACCTTTAGTACTTCTTTAACTTCTGTCTGCACAGAAAAAAACTCCTCAAACAAGAAGTTATGATCGTGTCAGCTCCCCTGATTTGTTTCCAAGCACAAATCCAGCCCAGGGACCAAGCTGGGGGAGTAAACTCTGCTGGAGCCCGGCTCTGTCCTGCTCTCAGCCCTCTGTGTTCCAACTGGGGGGGATTGCAGTGAAATCCTGTGAGTTTGGACTATTTTAGCTCATGTAAGACCTATGGAAGCAACCTGGGGTGGCAGAGAGGGTCTACCTCCTATTAGGCTTTTCCCTTTTATGTAGAGATCTTGGCGCTCCTTGCCTCTGCACACCGTGGGATGCTGCCAGCCAGGATTCTGGCTTTAAACAGAGCCTCTTCTCTCTCAGTTTTGCAGTTTCTTGCCTTAAAGGACAGCTGCAATTTAGCTTTATTTCGCAAAATTTGACATGACTTGAGACTGTGATTTGCTGGCCTTGGAGGATGTGGTGTATGTAACTGTGGAGGGCATAAGTGGCTTTTCATGGTAGAGGAGTCATAAATTGAGATGAAAAAAAATGAGGGCAATGTTACTGTCCAACTTTACAAGGTGGCAGTAGGAACAGGACACAGGCAAGTCATCTGTGATTGTCATGGGTCTTTATTGTACCTGATTGTGTGTAATAAAGCTCCTGAACGGTCCCAAATAGGAAAGCAACCACTGTTCAAGTGTCTGAAACGACACAAGATGGCAATGTTTTCACAAGGACGCCCTTGGAGTATCCCAGGGTAAAGATTTCAGAGTGATCAGCTTTCCTTACTCTGGCACTTGGTGGAGACCTCGGCAAAGGGTCTGTGGCCACCAGTAAAGGAGCCTGAGGGCGAGTGGGATGAGGTGGAAATCTCCAAGGGCGTCAGCACGAGGGAGGCTGGCAGAGCTCAGCATCCCTCCCGCGCTCCTTCAGGGCTCAGACACCAGGAGGTGCAGGAGTTGTATGCACCACTGGTGTTTCTTCCGGGGCTTGTTTTGGCCTCTCTTTGCCGTCTGTCCCCTCCATACCTTCCCACAGACACAGATCCAGAGAGACATTTCACAGAGCAGGGAGACTTCAGGCAAGGCATAACAACCTCTTTCTGGGTTATTTTTTCTTGCTCGATGCCACAAAGCAGCAGAATTCATCTCACTTGAAAATAAATTCTCCCTGGTTGAGCAGGGGGTGGGGTGGGATGGGTGGAAGAATTACCTCTGCTTGGTTTTCTGCCTTTGCCCGACAAATATTTCCAGGTCCCTCGGTTTTCTATGTTAATTTTCAGCTTAAAGGTTGTAAGGCATCACAATGTGGCAAGGCAACAGGGGCGGTGTGACAGTTTCCAGGCTGCTCGTGCTCGTTTTATCCGCAAATGGTTGAATTTGCAATGTGTAATGATCTCTGTAAGGCAGTTAGAAGCGAGATAAACATCAATTTTATGGCTGGGAAAACATAAGGGGTGTTGCTCAGGAAAAGGAGAGGACCTGAATACTGAAAACTCTCCGGCCTCCTCAAGGCTGTTGGGTTTAGCTCTTGTTTTCCGTGGTCCCTTGTGCATGCCAATCCCTTCCCGTGGTGGGTCCAGCCAGGTGGGATGCTGCAGAGCCTCATGGGGATGGGATGCAGGGGCAGCACAGCTTTTCCTTGAGGGGTGGGGGATGCAAATAGCAAAAACTTGGTATTCACAGCCAAGGCTTGGGGTTTGGCTGATGTGGGCATGAAGTAAGCTGAAGACTAGGAAGTTTTTTGGGATTTGCTTTGCAACAGGAGTTCATGGAGAACACTGAGGTTGCTGTTCTGCTGCAGCCAGGCCCGGGGTGTGCTTTGATTTCCACAAAACCCAGCTTTTTGCAGCTCTGTTTCATCACCAGGTATGATGCTGGTGTATAAAATGCTTTTCCTTAATATTCTGGATTTCTCTGGAATGCAATTAATATTCCTGCTTAAGTCTCCAAAAATTAACAGGCGTGTCTGGAGGCTGCTGAGTGTGTGCATGGGGCAGGTGGGGGGATGGTTTAGTCCCTCCGAGCCTGAAACAGCCTCATGTGGGGAAGAAATGTGGAAAACCCATGGATGGGAACTTCAGCTCCCGAACTGCAGGAAGGTGCGGAGGGGAGGCTGGATCCCATCCACACGATGGTGCTGATGCAGTGGCCTGCAGGTGGGAGCAGACACCTTCCTGCCAGCGCTGTGTCCCTGGCCTGGGAAGCTCCAAATGCCACCCCCAGCAGGAGCAGGGGCTCTCACTGCTCCTTTCCTGTGAGCCTGGGAGGGGTGATCAAGCTAATGAGCTAATTAGCTGTCATTGAGACTGATTGAGGATGAGGGCTCTCCCCATGCTGGGGCAGGTGCACAGCCTGTCTGGGAACCTGGGTTTCCTGGGTGGTTTTGGTTTCCTTGGTCTGTGTGACACACTGTCAAACATCTTGAATGCTGGCAGTGTGTTCAGGGCTGAGGTTTTTTGCTGTATAGAAAGTTTAAGATGGATTTTGTCACATTTTATGTAGCTCATTTGCTACTTGCATTTCTGCCCTGCATGATGCTCCAGCCGTCTCCACAAAAAAAGAAGCGTGGTGTTTTTATATGTATCTCACATTTCTAGGGGACTAAAGCACAGAGATGAAGAAAGCTTCCTATCAATGCAGCTTAAAAAAAGAAATCTCATCTCGGAACCAATTTGGAACAACATAAATCACCTCAAAATAGCTCCAGGTTCTGAAGCCACCTGGATTTCTGCTTTTAGGTTACAAAGGTTTTGGCTAAGGTTGGGTTTGGTTTTGGGGGGGACTGACCCGAATGTCTGGGGCTGTCTGTGATCAGGGCCCCAGTGATCTCCACAAACACCTGGAGGGCACAAAAATGTTTTCCACCTAATCTTGTTACTGTGACAACACCAGCGAAATCTTTTAAAGCAGTAAAATGTGATGGTTTAAAGTGATAGCGTTGTTCCTTCAGCTCTGTAACAAATATTACCCACAGCATGTGCTGCCTGTGTCACAAGGGTCCTGTGAGCATCATGGCAGCCCTAGGACACAGAACCTGGATTTCCAAGAAAGAAATGAGACCTTCAAAATAGACATTTCTTTGCTAGAAGTGATGTAATGAAAACGTTATCCTTTTCTTTCCTTTTTTCTAGCCCATTGTATCCTTTTAGCTCTGTTTTTTTCTCCTGACACTTTTCATTCCCAGCTCTATCCTCTGACTCTCTCCTCTTCCTACACATTTTCCTGCTTTTCACCTTAAAATCACTGTCCCATTTTAAGCCACTTTCGCTCCGAGCTTGACATTGCTGGTAGCATTTCTTATATCTTCTTCTTGAGCGTGGATCAGAACAGTTTCCACCCATTTCAAACACAAGCACCACAAGTTGCAGCTGCTTTTGTGGAAGTCTTGCTGGCAACAGCAGCCTGAGGATCACGGAATAGGAGTAGTTTGGGTTGGAAGGGACCTTTAAAGGTCATCTGGTCCAATTCTCCCTGCAGTGAGCAGGGACATCTTCAACCAGATCAAGTTGCTTGGAACCCTGTCCACTCTGACCTTGGGTTTTTCCAGGAATGGGGCATCCAGAGCTTTTCTGGGCAACCTGTGCCAGACTTTTACCATCCTCATTGTGAAAAGCTCCTTCCTTCTATCCAATTTAAATCGACCTTCCTTATCAACGTCTTCACGTGATGCTGATTGAACCCTGTATCCCAGTATAGATTTGTGTTGTTGCTAGAAAACAGGCTGAAAATACCCAGCAATCGCCTCTTGGCAAGACACCTAAAATTATTAGTCAGAAATCAAGTGGAATTACAATATTGATGTTTATATGTATGAAATACCAAATCTATTTATCTATTTTAAAAGTGATTCTCATGGTCTGTGATTCTCATGGCTCAAAAGCTTTCCCCTGAGACCTGGTCTGTCCGGAACAGACCTTCATTTGAAACCTCCCAAAGTTTTGAAGGGCAGCTGTGAAATGGAGAGGAGATGCTTGATTTCCTTCTCCTGCAGCAGCTCAGCAGCAGGAGGACGGTGTTTCCCTGGTTTGTGTTTCTCCCAGTCGGATCTCGGTACGGCTGAGTGCTAAGGATATTTTTTTACTTGAAGCCTTGAATTCTGCCGAGACTGAGTCTCATTTCTTAGGATCTTCAGGGAAAATTTCTTAGCTCTCCCAGTAGGGTGGAAATTTCAAGGTCTGAAGCTATAATACGTGTCGTCTTTCAAGATCATTAAAAGAGGGGTTTTCTGACAGAGCCACCGCGATGCAAAGCAAACTCTCCTGCCTGTGAATTCCAAATCAATCAGTGCTGTGGTGTCACGGTGGAGGTAATTTGGAAGTGCTGGATAAGGGGGAGAAAGTTGCACATCACTAAACTGCTGGGTGGCAGATGACAGATCTTATAAGTAGCTTTTACTGCGCTTTTCTATGGTGCTGTTTGCCTTAATTTAGTGCTTTTTTTCAGTTCTTAAGGTGCTTGTGAGAATTTGGGGAAAATCCTCCAGTCAGAAAGCCCCAGTTGGTTGTGGAGCAAGGCCATTGTAGTGCTATACTGGCACAGATGAGACAGGGCTGGAGTAGACCCAGCTCCATCCTGAGCAAGTTCTGGCCATGGCAGTGTATGGCGGCATGGATGTTAGTTGCTTGACCTGTGGCTGAATCTGAATTAAAGCAACAACTCAGCCAGCAGGCTTTATTTATTATTTAAGGTGAGTAAGGATGTATAGAGGAAGATACTTCATAAATTCTGAAGTGGTTTGGGTTGCTCATCCCATGAGCCGTGGGCAGGAATGCCTTCTACTATCCCAGGTTGTTCCAGCCTGGTCTTGGACACTTCCAGGGATGGGGCAGCCACAGCTTCTCTGGGCACCCTGTGCCAAGGCCCTCCCCACCCTCCCAGGGAAGAATTTCCTCTTAGCATCTAATCTAAATCTCTGCTCTCTCAGTTTAAAACCACTCCCCTTTGTCCTTTTGCTACCTGCCCATACTTACCTCATGGCAATAAAACAACTCCATGGAAGAAGTATACCTGGCTTTTTTTGAGCCTGAGGGGCTGCAGGCTCCCTATCTTGGGTATGAGGAGTCCCAAGGGCTGGGGCAGGTGAGGGTGGGGATGTGGGCAGCACTGTGGAATCCCCTGGGAGCCGAGCGGTCCGTGTGGGGCGGAGGAGCGGGGCCTGCCCTTTGCCCCCACAGCGGCCGCCGGCCCATGTGGCATTGGACTTTGGAAGTGGCGACAGGGAGTGGAAGAAGGGCCCCGGAGGCCTCTGAGCAGGTGTGTGTGGCTGCTGGGGGTGGGGGTTGGATGGTGGTGGGAACCTCTGGCTGAAAATTAGGAGGGCCATTGGTGGGACTGATGAGGGCCTGGATGTTTGTGCCTGGGGTCTGTTTAGGACAAGGGACCTGGATTTCATCTAGAACTGAGTCACCTCTGCTCAGACCTGCATGTCTTCCAGTCCTGAAATTACCACAAAGTGCCTTAAAATTTGGTTAAGCAAGGTGAGGAGGGGTTCAGATAGTATCTGACCGTTGCCTGGGTTGGGGAGGGTGTTTAGGCACTAGTGCTGCAAGAGGAGACGTGAGGGGCTTGGGTGTGACAACCCTTCCCGGGAGCTGAGGCTTCATTCATGTGATGCCCTGGGCTCTCCCTAGGATTTCCTCTTCTGCATTTTCCTCTTCTGCATGGGACTGTTAAAATTAATAGTTCTGGTGTCTGCTTGGAATCCTTTCTGGAGCTGAAAGGCAGGAGGAAATCTCAATTTCCACCCCATCCCATAGCACACAAGAGCAAAACTCCATTCTCCCTGCCTCTTTCCTTGCTCATTCCTTTGAGCATAACTCCTTGTCCTGCTCAGTTTTTCAATATCCCTTCCCACAACACATATAAAATGGGGTTTCACAGAGGTGAAGGTGATTTCTCACCTGCCTGGGAGGGTTGTGAGCACTGGACCTTTGCAGCTGGGCATGCAGGAGGATCCTACTTGGATGCCACATACATGAGGACCTTGTAAGGAATAACAGGAACGAACTTTATAGCATGTCCTGTAGTGATAGAACAAGTGGTGATGGCTTTAAACAGAAAGAGTAGATATTTAGATCGAATATTTGGAGGAAATTCTTCCCTGTGAGGGTGGTGAGGTCCTGGCACAGGCTGCCCAGAGAAGCTGTGGCTGCCCCATCCCTGGAAGTGTCCAAGGCCAGGCTGGATGGAGCTCTGAGCAGCTTGGGATAGTGGAAGGTGTAGGGGCTGGAAGGGGATGTTTAAGGTACTTTTCAGCCCCAACTCTTCTATGATTCGTGTTGCTCCAGGAAGAGCTGGATGACCATTGCTTTCATGGTATTTTCATCCTGGTGTTTTAGGGGGATCTTCAAGTTTAGGCAAAAGTGGAGATGTGGTGTTTTTCTTGCCGTCAGGCATTTTGGAAAGGGTGTTGAGTTTTCACCACATTTGCAAAAGCAGAGAGTAGATTGCAATAGTCTTCATGGAGGGCTTTGAGAGCAGTGAAAATCAGCTAATCAAACACGCTGTGACTTACCATTGCAGGCCACTAAGCCTGGGACTTAAGCTCCCCCAAACCAGAGAGGATCTTGCTGGCAAGCTTCCAATGGACCCCCAGGACCCTGCCAGGCTTCCCCAGGCCCAGGGGAGTCCAGCAGCCTGGGGGACCTGGGGAGAGGGGCACCATGGCCCCCCGCCACCGCTCCGGCGGCAGCTCCTCCGTGCAGGGCACCCACCTCGTCCCGGCTCCTGGGATGGGAGCCACCTCCCTGGCCACCCCCGGGAAGAGGGTCACCACCCCTGGAGGGACACACGCAGACCGGCTTCCCGGGCTGAGCACCATGACAGCAGCTACCCCAGCCAGCTGTACTCCAGGTGAGAGCTGCTCCTTCTGATCCTTCTCCTTGGAAACCTTCCTGAAATCAGAATTGTCCATCTCGATGCTCATGGGTCCTGCCCTTGTGACTGCACAGGGAAACAGCGTGTCAGCAGGTGATGTCCAGCTATTCAGGCAGCCCTTGACTTCTGTATTTAAAGCTGTAGAAGTTGTAGCTCTGATTTCTTAACACTGTGGCTTCTGTCGTTGCTGTTTCGCACATTCCATCTCAGTCCCAAGGCGCATTTTTCCTGCGGATTTGATTAAATGCAGTTCTTTTTTCCTAAGTGCAAGGTGAACAATAAAAATACAAATGGTAATATAGGAGCAAGAGGCAGCCTGCAAGCTCAGCTGCTGAAGCAGTGGAGGGTGGATGGATAAAATGTGAGCTGGAGGATGTTGTCAGTGCTGAGAAAGAGCTTCAGTGCTCCTGCAAATCAGGGTTTATCTGCCTGAGTTATTGCCCTCGGTGAGTTATGGGGTGGGCATGGGGGGGTTTGTGCTGAGGTTGTACCATCCTTACAGAGGGGGGTTGGACAAGGGCACAGGACAAGGGGGAATGGGTTTATACTGTGAGAAGGCAGGGTTAGACATGGAGTGTTGGGAAGAAATTCTTCCCTGTGAGGGTGGGGAGGCCCTGGCACAGGGTGCCCAGAGAAGCTGTGGCTGCCCCATCCCTGGAAGTGTCCAAGGCCAGGTTGGAGCAGCCCGGGATAGTGGAAGGTGTCCCTGCCCATGGTTGGAATGAGATGACTGTTAAAGGTCCCTTCCACTCCAAATCATTCTGTGAAATCCAGCAGCATATGAAATGGCAGTGGGGATATGAAGGTATCCAAACCTCCTACTGCTGCTTCCAGGTGTGATGCTGGACCAGTTACTGGCCCTGCCACTGGAGCAGGGGGCCTGGCTTTACTTCCATCACCCTTTCTGCCTCCAAATGTCCCACTCTTTGCAAAAATGTGGAGCAGAGCCCACAGTGGGGCCCTTTCTTGCTCAGATTATTTTACTGTGTTGTTTTTCAGGCAAGGGTACGAAGACCCCCACTGGCAGTATGTGGCAGCCACCTACGGGAGTGACTATCCCTACCGAGGCCCCCAGTGGCAGCCGGTGGCCTGGCAGAATGACAGAGGTACGGGCTTATCCTTTGGGCCTGGAGATGGGGGCAGCTGGCTTGGAGAGGTGATGGTTTCTATGGGGTGGGCTCTTCCCCATCTCTTTCTTTTGCCCACAGTCCAGGGTGTTACCATTCTCCTTTTGCAACACGGGCTCCCAGTTGGCATTTAGGGAACAAGAGCAGGAGCTGGGTGCACTCAAGGGATCCTCATTTCCATGACTAATTATCTCTGTTATTCCTGGTTTCCAAGCTGAATTTGGTGATGTTGTTTCCGGCCTGAACAGAAGGGGAGGGAGGAAAGAGGAAAGGACACGAGTGCTGTGTTGGCAAATGTATGAGGCTTTTTCATAGATCCAGTGGTTTGGGATGATTTGGAAGCAAAGGGGGTGCGTGTAGCAAATTGCCTGACTTGTGGCTTTTCTTTTGCTCTGGAGGGGCAAGGCTAAATCTTGATCCTCTCCCTAGACCTGAGACAGGGAGAGCTTTATGCCAAGAGTACCAGTTACCGGGACCAGCACTACTACAGGGGCTACCACCCCAACTTGGCCACGGGCCCCCCAGGGCACGACAGGTAAAGGTGGGGAGTCTGGGCAACCTCCTGCAACCATGTGCTGCAAGATTAGCAGGTTTTTGTGGCTGGCTCCAAAATCTCTGACCTCCAGAGTGCCTCCCTTTGCTCCCATCTGCAGGACACAGACCTATGACTCCTACAAGGAGAGCTACACCTCGGCTGCCAGGAGGGAAGGGGCAGGGGGAGAAACCCTCGGCAGCGATTCAGGGGAGGCTGGTGGCCAATCCCAAGAGGTAACCTCAGTATGGGCAGAGACTTGGGAAGGTGGGGGCTGGCCTCTTCTGCCAGGTAATATGTGATATGACAAGAAGAAATGGCCTCAGGTTGCACCCCAAGGGAGGCTTGGATTGGGTATTAGGAAATATTTCTTCCCCCAAAGGATTGTCAAGCGCTGGCACAGTGCTGCCAGGGGAAGTGGTGGAGTCACAGTCCCTGGAGGGATTTAAAAGATCTGTAGATATGTCACTTGAGAATGTGGGTTAGTGGTGGACTTGACAGTGCTGAATTAATGGTTAGACTCAATCTCAGAAGTCTTTTCCAACTGAAAAGTTCTATGATTCTGTGATTCTCTTCTCCCTGGGTAGCTGACTGATCTGTGTCAATGCCAGCTCTGTCCAACAAGTCCTGCTCTATCATAATTGTGACCTGATTGCTGTGTTTTGCCAAGAGAAAATTAAAATTTCAAATTGAAATAGCAAATCAAAGCTCTGGTGATGATTTTGCTCCTGAGTGATGCTTTTTTGGGGTTTCCAAGCCCCATCTCGTTGGCTGTATAGAGGAGCCAGCATTAAGGCCTGGAAAGCTGTCAGACCAGACTGGTGGCTAACAGAAGTTATTTTTTAAAGCTGTTGGATATGTGCCAGGATGAACCCAAGATGATGCAGCTCAGATGAGATTGGCTGCACTGCTCCTGCTGAGCGCTTTCCTGGAGCAGCAGAGCTGTCCCACTGCTGTGGGAGCAGGAAAGCAGAGGTGTCCTGTCCCTGGTTTCTCAGGCAGGTTTGTGTTGTCCCATCCTTGCAGCCCTCGGGCCAGCCCAGCCTGCTCCTGCAGTACCACGAGTCAGGGCTCAGCTCCAGCAGCCACGAGCTCAGCCAGTACATCCGGGATGGCACTGACCAGTATGACCCTCTTCTTCCAGGGCCCTGGAATGTGGAACAAACAGGTGAGGTGTGATGGGGTGCTCTGATTACGGGGGACAAGGGAATAAATGGCTGGTGGTAGGACATTGGCCGTCTCACAACTTGGTGTGCTCCTGGAGGAGGTGGCACAGGGCACAACTGGGGGGGCTGCAGGGTGGGGATATGGTCTGGGGGCTCTGCCTGGGTGGGTGCAGGAGCTGTTGTGCACAGCTGCTGCTTTTGGGGACAGCCCTTGCATGGGGGGCAGGTCAGGGGAGGGCTACTTAAGCTGTGGGACCTGGTCATGTCCTCCATAGGGGATGTGAAGTGGGGGCAGTGTGAGGGGACTCAGGGGCCTGTGTCATTGCAGGAGGGTCTCTGGTGTCCACTCCAACCCCGGCAGTTCCCCTCAAGTTCCCACAGCCACATGTGCCCCTGTGCTTTGGAGCTGGAGGCCAGCTGGTGCTGGCATGTCCCCACCACCCTGCAGAGGGGCAGAGAGCCCTTGTTGAACTGCACAGCCTGCAGGTATGACACAGCCTGGACACCCAGACCCTCTGTCTCCTTCCTGGAGTGGTTCCTTTTGCCCTGAGGGATGCAAATACCATTGTTCAACCAAACAGCCTCCTTAGCAGCCTTCCCATACCCTCTTCCCATCTTCTCTCTGTCCCACATGGACTTCCAAGTCTGTATCGTGCCAGCCTGTGCCTGGGTGTTGCTTCCAGCCTTCAGCTCGACAACCCTCGGCTCCTGTGACCAGCTCACAGTGATCCCTTCTCATGGAGGGGGACAGATGTGGTCTGTACCTGCCTGAAGGAAAACTCCACTCACCTTTCTGAGGTGCTCTGCCCATCCCCTGAGTCTGCCCCAGTGTTCCAGTCTCCTGTTTTGCCTCCTAAAGGTGGCATTTACCTTCTGGTGATGTGATGGCTCAGGGTCTGTGCTCTGGGGTTACCCTTGGGGACAGCACAGGGAACAAGGCCACCAGCACCTTGGCCAGGGCATTGACTTTGAGCTCACCCAGCTGGGGCTGGGCTGATTGCTGGAGCTTGGCTGTGGAATTTGCTTTTGTGTTTTTTAGGCAATCCTTCATGGCACAAAAGAGCTGGAGGAGCTACAAGCGTTCCCAGGGCCCCTGGCCAGGTATGGTGCAGAGTCCTCCTGGCTGTCTTCATTTGGAGGAGACATGAGCTCAAGGCAGACTGTGAGCTCCCTGTAGTTTGGAGGTAGCTTTGAAGGCCATGTCTAAGTTGAAGTTGGGAGCCCAGCCCCTTTGGTGCGCTGTGGGTTAGTTTGGATTGTGAGAGATGGGTGTTTTTGAATATTCATAGGGTGTAGGCTCTGTGTGGTTTGTATATCTGACCTTATTTTGTACTCATGTCCCAGAAAAATGATATTTTGGCATCTCTTTGTACACGTAAAGACCTGGGGTCAACCTGTGGTTAAGCTTTTCCTAAGTTTTTTGTCCCCTGAGACTACTGAGCGCAGCAGGGTCAGATCCAGTGTGGGCCTGGGGATGAATCATGGTGTGTTGCATCAGGGTGTCCTCTATAACATATTGCTTTCACCAGTGTGTCTTCTGGACACTCATAACCAAAAACAGGGAGAGAAAAATAAAAAAGAATGTACTGGGCAAAACAACTGCATTTGCCCAGAGGCTGGGTCAGAGACCTGGAGGTCCCCCTTCACTCTCGTGAGACCTCACCTGGAGCACTGTGAACCCTTCTGGTGTACCCAGCATAAGGACATGGAAATGTTGGAGCAAGTCCAGAGGAGGCCACAAAGTTGGTGAGGGGACTGGAGGCACCTCCCTCGTGGGGACAGGCTGAGGAAGTTGGGGCTGTTCACCCCAGAGAAGAGAAGGTTGTGTGGAGGTCTCACAGCAGCCTCTGACTATGGGAAGAGGGACCCACAGGGAAGCCAGAAAGAGATTTTTCATCAGGAATTGTAGTGACAGGACAAAAAGGAAAGGGCTTCAAACTTGAAAGAGCTGGTTTAGGTTAGGTATTGGGATGATAATCTTTTCTGTGAGGGTGGTGAGGCCCTGGCACAGGTTGCCTAGAGAAGCTGTGGCTGCCCCATCCCTGGAAGTGTCCAAGGCCAGGTTGGAAGGAACATTGAGCAACCTGGGATAGTGGAAGATGTCCCTGCCCATGGCAGGCAGGTGGAATGTGATAACCTTCAATGTGTCTTCCAACTCAAACCATTCAGTGGTTCTGGGTTACCCCTTGTGCCTAAAGGGTACGTTGGGAATTTCCATGTAATATGTCGCTATGGTTGAGTCAGGGTCAACACCCCCACCCCCAGTCCCTCTCTGCTGTCTCATCCATGCTTTCTTTCCAACTGTCTGGTTGTTTTATTGTACAACAACAGTTCTGCCTGGCTTGTACATGCCTTAAAGGTTTCTGCTTCTGTTTCAGTCCAGAAGGGTTTCTGTGGCCACAAGCGTGACCCTCACTCTGCCAGTTAAATAACAGGTTGTGCCTGCTCCTGCAGCCTTGGACATGGATGTAACAGCAGCACAGCAAAGCAAAACTGATGTTCTTTGCAGAGGGAAAATATCAGGAAGGCAGAGAGAGAGAGTTTGAAATACACTTTGGGTTCCTGAAACACAAACCTGCAAAGAGTCGTAATAATCATAAAATTTAAGCGTTTTTGAGATCAAATGTGATAGGTGGTTATTGATACTTCTGTCCTCCAGCTCTTGCTTTGGAGTCTTTGGCATTCTCATCAGGAACCTGGGGACTCATTAAGCCTGAACGTTGTCCTAGATTGCTTTGGCTTGGGTTTCCCTGATGCCTTTCCCTGGTACTTTAGGGAAGATCTGCACAAGGTGGATGTGATGACATTTTGCCAGCAGAAGATAGCCACGGGCTGTGATCTCTCCACACAGAGGGGCAGAGATTCGTGTCTTCTCTGGAAACTCCTGGTCCTCCTCTGCCGGCAGAATGGGGTAGGTATCCCATGGATCCCTTTGGATCTCAGAAATGAGAGACTTTCAATGTCTCTTGGTTGCTTTTTGATCCAGTTGCTATTTTCAGGGAGGTGTACCTTAAAAGAATCCCATTCCCAGAGCACTATCCAGCAGTTTGATGCTGCCTGGATATTTGGAGCAAATCATTCAGATTGCTTTTCATCCCTGAACTACCAACAACCCAATGAAAGCGGCCGATGCCACCTTCACTGAGGAGCCAGCACTTAGGTAAAAAGGGGGTTATTCCTTTAACCCCTGGAAATCCACCCAGTCTTGTTGGAAGCAGCTAGATAAGGTGTTCAGAGCAAATGCTGTGAAAATCCTCCTAGTTGTGCTGAATCCTTTTGCCTCCCAAACTACATGGTGGGTGGCCAAGGCTGGTCTCTCTGGGGAGGTGTGCTGGGATAAGGATACAGGTGTCAGAGTGTCGGGTTGGAAGTGCCACAAGCCTTTGCTCGTGGGGCAGTCTCTGAGTGCCTCGTTCCCCTCCTTTCACAGTCCATGGTGGGTTCAGACACAGCTGAGCTGCTGATGCAAGACTGCAGGCGCCAGGAGAAGTACAAGAGGCAGGAACCTGCTGCCAACCTAGTGGGCCTGACAGATGAGGAGTGGGCGTCGCGGCAGGCGGGGACGCTGGACCTCATCACAGGGGAGGTCCCTCCCATCGTGGAGACGCAGGCACAGATAGTGGAGAAATTCACCAAGCTCCTCTACTATGGCAGGAAGAAAGTAAGTGGTGAGTGGGACCCAGGGTATAGGGCTGAGGGTTTGGGTTTGGCCCCTTTGGCCTCCTCAGGCAGGTTTTCTAGGCAAGGGTGGCCAAGAGGTGGTTGTGGGATGAACCCTTCAAGTTGTCTTTGTACAACAGGGTTGATGGCAGTGACTTCCCACCACTGGGTACTGGACCTTAAAGATCCTCTAGTTCCAAGGCCATTTGCTCCATCTATGTAATCTCAAGGGATACCAAAGGCACTGCAACAGAGGAGAGTTGGATGCAGGGAAGCCTGAGTGCCCAGACCGGAATTCCACAGCAGTGGAATTGAGAGCTAGCAGGCAGCACTGACCTGGAAATCAAGGAGTGACAATATTGCCATGAAGATTCAAGTTCTTGTAGTTGTTCAGCAAAGAACTATAAAGGGACCTTTATGAACACAGGAGAAATTTTTGGAGGGAATTAGTTAAATCCAGAGCATTTATTGGCTCTTACCTGAGCTAGGAGAGCAGAGACTTCCCTGGCAGTGGAGAAGGGCAGGGAAGCAGAGCTCCTGAAAACCCTTTTTCTCCTTCACATTGGCTGCAGGATGCTCTGGTGTGGGCCATGAGAAACCAGCTGTGGGGCCATGCCCTCTTCCTCTCCAGCAAGATGGACCCTCGAACCTACAGCTGGGTACTCACTGGGTAAGTTGGAGAAGCCAAAGCAAGGTAAGATGCTCCATGGCTGGCTTTGCCAAGCCTCTTATCCCTTCAGTGCCCTCAGCCCAGGTGCACTGGAAAAAGAGCAATGATTCCAGCAGGAACCTTTCAGAGGGAGTAAAGGGGAGAGGAGGCATCCATCCAGATGGTCCTGAGTCCTTCAGGCTTCCTGATGGACGGGGGAAAGCAGGTGGCACCTGGAAAACAGGAGAAAGCTGTTCCCTGGGGATGTGGGGTTGATTTATTCAGAGCTTTTGGCTTTGCTTTTGCTGCCCTAGCAAAGGCAGCCATGGGGCAGGGGGAGCTGAGCCATCTTTGCCATGATCCAGCCCGGTCCCAGCTGTTCATCCCACTGGTATGAACATTTTCTGGTGGTATTAACATACTTAGTCTGAATTGGGCTGATGCCTTCAGGGAGAGTTAAGCAGAAATTTTCTGTCTTGTGAAACCCAAATCCTTTTAAGGAGGTTTTATCCCATGTTGTCCTGGAGACCTGCCTGTTGTGGAGGTAATGCATATCATCATCCCTGTGGGCTGATGATCCCCTCTGCTTTCTTTTTACAAGGGCATGGATTGAGAACAGAAGGGGGAATAGCTTAAACCAAAGGAGGGTAGATTTATATTAGATAAACCAAAGGAATTTTGTGAGGGGGGGGAGGTGCTGCCCAGAGAAGCTGTGGCTGCCCCATCCCTCAAAGTGTCCAAGGGCTGGTAGGACAAGGCTTGGAGCCACCTGGGATAGCGACAGGTGTCCCCGCCCATGGCAGCGGGGATTGGAGTAGATAATCATCAAGGTTCCTTCCAACTTAAACTGTTCTATGATTCTCTGGGAAACCCCTCAGGACACCTCCTTCCTTGGTCATTTGGAGTATGGCCTTGGAGGTGGAGGGTTTGGGGTCCCAATCTCTGCTGTCTGCTCACAGGTTCACCAGCACACTGGCCACCAATGACCCGCTGCAGACCCTCTTCCAGCTCATGTCAGGAAGGCTCCCTCAGGCAGCACTGGTCCGTGAGCAGGAGGCCATCCCTGGCACCCCTTCCCCTCTGCTGTCACCTGCCAGTGACATTCACCTTGTGGGGACCATCTCAGCTCAGCCGTTCTCCTCTTTTCTCCCTCCAGTGCTGTGGTGATGCCACTTGGGGGGACTGGAGGCCCCACCTGGCTGTGCTGTTGTCCAACAAGGCTGGAGACATGGAGCTGAACCACCGGGCCATTGTCACCATGGGAGACACTTTGGGTGAGCTGAGGCCACTGGGAGCAGCTGTAGTGGGGCACCTGCAGTGTCCCTGTGCATGCCCACATTGCCATGGCTGCGGGTGGTGTTGGGAGGGATGGGCCTGTACCCCTGGATGCCTGTGTGGTGGCAGGGATGAGGTGTTGGTGGATCTTCAGCAGATGAATGGGGCTCAGGCACATCCAGTAGCTGCTGGGCCCAGGGAGGGTGTATGTAAGGGCAGGGACAGAGCCTTGCTCACACTTGTGGGATTTCATACCAATAATGGCTCTACAGAGTTGGATCCTCGTTGGGCTCCCCTAGTTCTACCTGAGGACTGGAACCTCCCATGTACAAAGAACAGTAATCAGGGGAAAATGGGCAAACACCAGGGGTAAAGGGTCTGCACAGGCAGGGAAGGAAAGCGAGGTGGTTGGGGTTGGGTTTTCATATGAACTCAAGGGCCTCTAATACAATGCTCACCATGTGGTGATGTCTCAGGACTCAGAGTTTGTCTTTTTCCTCACATGCAGCCAGCAAGGGAGCAGTTGAAGCAGCTCATTTCTGCTACCTGATGGCAGACATTCCTTTTGGATACTTTGGGGCCAAGGCAGAGCGCATGGCTCTGCTGGGCAGCAGCCACCGGTGAGCGGGCACAGGAAGCCAGAGGCACCTGTCCCACCTTCTCCCTATCCCTGAGATCTCCCTTTCCTGCAAAAGCAATCCCTGTTTGGTTGGGGGTTTTTTTTCTGCTGTTAATGTGAGCTCTGTGTGGCTTTTTGGGGCAGGGATGGCTGTTCTTGCACGCTGACCCTCCTCTTCCCTGCAGGCAGGCATTTGCCCAGTTTGCCAGCACAGAGGCCATCCAGAGGATGGAAGTCTTTGAGTACTGCCAGCAGCTACGACAGCCGGAATCCTTCCTACTCCCCTTTCAGGTAGCAGAGATGTTCAAATACATCTTGTGCAGCAGCTCAGATCTGCCCCAAAACATGCACCTACCCCCATAAGGCGGAGAATTCGGGCTGCTCCTGAGGCTTGTTCCCTTGCTGGGGGTTGGGATTGATGGGGAGGCTGCCTGGACACAGGGCGGGGCTCATCCAGGGCAGATTTTGGGGTGCAGAGTGTGAGTGATCAGTGCTAGCTCAGGTCTGATTGCCTGCCTGCATTCTGGCTACTGGATGGGCTTTTCCTGTGGCAAATTGGGACCTGAATATTGCTGCCTCAGGTGCTGTATGGCCTGGGAAGTGCTAAGACCAGGCTGGATGGGGCTTGGAGCAACCTGGTCTAGTGGAAGGTGTCCCTGGCCATGGCAGGAGGGCTGGAAATGGGTGATCATTAATGTCCCTTCCAACCCAAACCATTCTGTGATTCTATGAAGTCACTGTGCTCTCCCCACCTGGCTCAGGGAGAAGGGCTGGATGTTCCCATGGGGATCACAGGAAGTGTCCCCAAGTTTGCAGGTCATGAGATCCATGGTCCAAAGCACTCCAAGTCACACTGGGATGATGTGCTGTGGCAGAGGGCACCCACAGGCACCTCCATCTCCGTGCTCACCTGTGCCTGCCCTGCTTCCCTCTCCCAAGGTGTACAAGCTGCTCTACGCTTCCCGCTTGGCTGACCACGGGCTCCCAGCCCAGGCCCTGCAGTACTGTGAGCAGATCTCCACCCTGCTCCTGCTCCAGGACCCGGCCACCCACCCTGTCCTGGCCCAGCAGGTGGTGAAGGTGAGTCTGGTCCCTCCTGCACACCCTCATCAGGGTGTGGCATTGACTTGGGACCCGCGTGTGGGTGGGAAGGGCACTCAGGTTTTGCTGTGGCTGCTCTGAGCTTGCTGCCTGCTGTGTGCCCAGTACACCAAATCCAACACTTCCATGGGGTCTCTAATCCCCACAGATTTACATATAGAAAACAAAGGGATTAAGGTATGCTCCTGCTAAGCAGCAGCAGAGCGATTCAGGAACATGAATTCTGGAGGGGCTCTCTGAACTTGTAAATGGCACAGGCTTAAGAAGCTGGAGTGTCAATGCTTCAGGTTTCCCCTCCGGCACATCACCCATGACTCACACAGTCACAGAATATTCTGAGTTGGAAGGAACCCACAAGGATCATCGAGTCCAGTTACCTGCTGTGACAGTAAATAGGAGTATGTTCCAGTTTGTGGCACCAATCTCTGCTTCTGGGGCAGGGAGGGATTAAGGAAAAAGTCCCAGGTCCCCTGGGAGTGTTGGGCTCTCAGGAGAGCTGCTCTGCCCTCTCCATGCACAACACTAGGGCAGTGTTAAGGCTGCTTAAGCCTTCCTCCATCCTTCAAGGACAGACTGGAAGGGACACTGAGCAATCTGGGATAGTGGAAGGTGACCCTGCCCATGGCAGGGGAGGGACACTGGTTGAGCTTTAAGGCCCCTTCCAACCCAAATCATTCTGTGAGTCTATGAAAGGGGCAAAATCTGTGGTGCTGTGTGGTGAGGGGCAGCAAGGACGTCCGTCTGAAGTGAGTGCTGCTGAAATCACCCCAAACTTGGCTGGCACAGCCCCTCCCACCCCATCATTGAAGCCTATTTGCTGTGTAACAGCCTCTCAGATCTGCTGTTCTGCTGGGGATAATGCTTCTCCTGGGAGAAAACACTTTCATCTGAAAAACTAGTGCATTCGTAGATGCTCTGTCTTTGATGTTTTATACTGTGTTACAAATTATGATACACATTAGTGTTTGATTAAGACTTCCCCTCTTTTGAAGCTGGGGACTATATACAACCAGGTGCTGGTTCATTAATATTGGATCAAAGTGCACATTAGCTGTTGGATTAAACATTCCCTCCGTTTAGGAGTAATCATGGTTATAATTTCCTTTTTCCTGCTATTGATTTAGGATGAACATAGGTGTGTTTGTAAAGAGATGGGATAGCAGGCCTGCAGGTAGTGCAAGATCCTGGTTGGGTTACTCTGCCTTCTGTGGCCTGTCCCAGGCTGGACCTCAGCTGTGTGCAGGTCATGTCTTGCTCTAACCTCCCAGAGTTGGGAAGTGTTGTGTGCTGGTCTGGAGTTTGTTTTTAAAAAGTTCAGGAGTAGAATGAAAGGTCTGATGGGGATTGGTGTAGGAGGGATAGCTGAGACCTGTGTGGCTGAGCTGCAAAGTCACCTCTGGATGACTTTTGGTGTCCCTTGATGCAGCAGCCTTGCAGCAAAGTGTTGAAGATAAATGAGCCTGAAGATAACTTGATAAAACTTCAAGAAGTGGGTTGATACCAGTAAGAGAAAATTCAGTAAAGATGTGGATGAAGAGCAGTGCTTTGTGTCATCTCCCATTATCCAGCTGTCTTAAAACTGGATTCTTGTCCAAGAAGTTTCTCCAGACTTGGATTTCGTTCTGCAGGGAGTCCTCTATCTCACCATGGACTTTTGGGTCACCCCAGAAGAGCCTCTTGCTCCATTGGTGGGAGGTGGAGCCCCATGTCACCGAAAGGTCTGTGGCCAGGGGAGCAAGGACCCCTCTCTTGCAGGGGGAATGAAACACAGCAGCAATACTGTGGAGAGGGCCCTGGGGGAGATAGTGGAGCACAGAAAAATTACTGAGCAGCAGCAGCATAACTGGATGCTGATACAAAAGGAGAAAAAACCCTTCAGTGTTATAATTCCGGGCTGTGAGAGGAAGAATTGCATGTCTGAGCCAAGGAGGTGATAATCTCCTCATGCTGGGGTCTCAGGGGTCTTGGCTGGGGCACTGTGTCCGGTTTGGGATGCTGCACGTGGAGACAGGGCCAAATTGGAGCAAGTGCAGGAGTGGAGAGCTAGGGTGATAAGAGATTCAAGGGAAAATCACCTCTGAAGGAGGCCTTGGGGTTATTTCTTCTTGCAAGATATGCTGGGGGAGGAAGGGGTTTGGGGTGTGTGATAACAGCCCTCTGGTAGGCAGGAGGCAGCTCTGCGGGGACAGTGCCTGGCTGTTCCTGCAGCTTCCACAGGAGCAGGGATAGAGAGGCTTAATTTGTAGCAGGGAAGATCTCACTTAGATATTAAGGAAAAACTCTTTAGCTCTAAGGATGTTAAGCATCAGGACAGGCCTGGGAGGCTGTGAAATCTTCTCAGAGATTTGTAAGTACAGATCAGACAAACACCAGCTCCAGTCCATCCTCGTGGGGTAGGTGAGGGGCTGGTGCACAGCCCTGGGAACTGGGCTCTTTCCAGGGCTCTTGGTGGGCTGTCCTGCAAAGCTGGCAGTGCCCCGGGGCGGCTGTTAGAGGCGATTAAAGATCCTCGTTTGCCTTGAAGAAAAGAATGGTGATAGTTACCTGTGTCTTTGATGTGAGGAGCATCTTTGCTGCGGGTATTTTGCCATCTCTGTGGATCTGCTGAGACTCTCTGCAGGGCACAGCATGGGCCAGCCCCTCTGTGGTGGTGTGGGAGAGGCAATAAACCCTTCATTGGAGCCTGGTGTTACTTTTACTCCCACATTGGGTAAAAGTAATGCGATTTGCCCCTAAGCCCGTGTGCCCAGCCGTGTGCAATTGATCCCTGCGGATCCTGGTGATGATCCCCAGTGTCCTCCTGGTCCCACAGCTGGCCGAGAGGCTGAAGCTCTCTGACCCTCTGCTCCTGGAGATGCCGGAGCAGGATGAGACGCTGGAGCCAGACTGGCTGGAGCAGCTCCGAGCCTGCTGCCGGGAGTGGGAGGTAAGGAGGAGTGAGGATGCACTGGGACAGCTGGTCTGTGTTGTTTTGACTGTAGGAGCGTCCTACTCCTCTGTCCTCAACCTGAGGGGATGGGGATTCAAAGATTGCTGTTGCCCTGGTATCTTCTCTCAGTTTATGAGCTCTAAGAGGTGGTGTCTGCTGTGGGATCTGCAGCTTCAGCAGGAGCAGGGGACTCGCAGTACCTGGGGCTTGTAGAGCTTCACAAAGGGCAAAACACTCGTGGTTTTGGCTCAAGGAGGGCAGTCGGGCTGGTGGGAGGGTGATGTCCCCTTGAGGAGACGATACTGCAGAGGACAGAAGAGCACCTTGCAGGTGGGCTCCCAGGTCCTTTCTCTATGTCAAGTCCTTGGATTAATGCTTTTTGTTCAGGTTTCATGTCTCTTGTTTTGTGGCCTTTTCCATCTCCTTTCCCCTCCTGCCTGCTCTCAGTGGTGCTGCAGCTCCCCTCCCTTCCTGGGAAAGAACAGTGTCCATGCTGGTGTGGGTCTTACCTGCACCTGGGCTCCTGAGCCCCAGACCCGCAAGCACTGGCTTTGTGGCTTCCTTAGTCTTTGTTTCTGTCCATTTTACCACGTTTTTCCCTCTGACTCCTTGCAGGTGGAAGATGACCTCTCTCCAGAGGTGGCACCTGCTCAGCCAGAGCTCTCCTCTGCTGTTCCATCGACAGCAGGTAAAGAAGAGGAAGCAGGAGGTTGTGGGTACCACAGCATGTGTAATTCCATGTGTGGAATTGTGCTGTCATAGGCTGAAAAGCAGCTCCCCACTCCCTGGAATTTTTTCCGACAGCTAGTCCTTGCATCCCCCCAGAGTTCAAAGGCTGCTCCTACCTGGATGCATCCCTCAGAAATGGGCTGTGAAGTGAAGGGTTGATACTCATGTCCTGATACAAAGTCTGACGAATTTGGGCCTAATTACCACAGCTTCAGAGGTCCCTGTGGGTGCCATGGGAGGAGATGATGAGCTGGGGGTGGGTGCTGGATGAGGGATGTGCCTCCTGGCTGGGCCTTGGGGGATATGGCCCCATTCCCAGGCAGTCTTGTGAGGGTGCAAACTGGAGCTGAACTAAGGGGATTTTCACAGGATTTGGGAAGCAGCTCATCCTGCTCTGTGCCAGGCTGCAGGATGCCTGGTGTGAAGCCCCCAGTGTTTCCCCTTCCCTGCTGTCTCTTTGATCCCTTTGTTTTGCCTTTCGGTGATCCCAAGAGTCCCCTCCAGTGCCAGACCACCAAGATGAGGGACGTGACCCTCCTCTGGTGTCATGGAAAGGGCAGGAGAGCTTTCCCTTCCAAGCTGGGTAGTACGTCCATTGGGATGTTACACTGAGGAGAAGCCAGGGCCTGGTGACCCATCAGCATGGCTTCACATCCACCTCCATCAGCTGGAACCCCCTGCACAGTGTGCTGCTCCTTGCTGCTGCTTGGGTCTCACTTTCTGCTGGGAATGCTGGCACTGAAGGGTGGGGAATAGAGGCTGGTGCAGACAGGATGAAACATGACTACAATTCCTTCAAGCCATTTCTTCCTATCAGCTTTCCCTGATGCTGCCAAATTCCTTTTCAAAGAGCTCTCCCAGGCAGTCAAAAAGATCATCAATCCTGATTGCCTTCTGCTGCTTTCAGGGCTGAGGCTGTGATCTTCCTTTCCTGGAAGGAAGTTGTGGGTATGATGATCCCATTGGTTTGGCTTCTCCAAGCAGTCAGGTCTGCTCTGTGCGCTCTCTGCAGCTCACCTTGCCAATGCTTGGCCCTTTTCTTCATTGTGAAGGCCATCCAGAGTCACCACCTGAGGGACATGCACGCAGACAAAGCTGGCTTGGTGCTGAATCCATCCATCTTGGAAAGACAAAGGCCAAATCAGGTGCCAAGCAGGGATCCACACAGTGACAGCAGCCTCCCTCTCCATCCTTACAGCCTGGGCTGTCCTCACTGAATTTTTCCTGCTGAGCTTGCCAGGCAGCATCAAGTTGAGCATCCATCCTCCTCCCTGTGGATCTTGAGCATCTCCAGGCCATGTGGGAGCAGCTCATTGAAACCATCCCGGAGTGGGCTGGAGGCAATGCTGGCAGCAAAGCAAAGGGCTTGGTAGCACTGCGTCCAAGATGTGCCATCATTCTTCCCTACGGGATCTGAGTCCTGTGTGCAATGGCAATTGGGAGAGAAATTTCCCAGTTCCCAGTGTGCTTCTGGCAGGAGGCTGCCAAGCAGGAATAAACAGGGCACCCACCTGGGACCAATGTGCATGTTAAATAAAACAACCTCCACTTGCTCAACCTGCTTTTCGAACAAAAGCCCCAACCCTGAATAAATCTGCCTAAAACTCACCAACTGCTGTAAAGCGAGAATAAATCTTCCTGGTGAATTTTCTTTCCTGCTCTCAGGGTGTGTAGCAGGAGTGGAGGAACAGGCTGAAGGCCCCAGGCTCCCCTGAAACGCTGCTGCATTCTGCTTGTGGGCTCTTTGCTTCCCTGGCATTCCACTCCTGAGCTGGTTTGCAACCTCAGGCACATTCCCAGGAGATTTAACGCCTCTGTCTCTTCCAGCCCACCTTTCCTGAAGCCTCTGAAAGGTCACTGCTGCTGTGGTGTCCTACCTCCTCCCTCACATGATCCCTGGGGTCTTTCCTCCTTCCCCCAGCTCCTGTTGATGTTTAAGGGAGAAGGGGAGAATTCTGTGCAACAGCCTGATGGAATTACAAACACAATGAAAATTTTAAACTCCTGATATGTGTGGGTTTTGCAGATGAGCTTCCCTGGAGTGAAGGCTACCAGTATGACCAGTGGCACCAACCTGTGCCATCCCAGGGACCCAGCTCCCAGGAGGATGTGTCCCTCTGGTCCCCAGCACCTTCTCAGGCTGCAGCATCGCCACTGCTTGCTGTTGGGAAAGAGCTGCAGCCCCCCACGTCATCCCCAGAGATGGCCACTCCTCCAGGACAGGATTTTGCTGAGCCCCCTCCACAGCCAGTGCTGTCAGCAGGTAAGTGCTGTGACATTGTTTCCCTGTAAAAGTCACACAATCCCAGAATATTTGGGTTGAAGCACCTAAAGCTCATCTTGTTGTGACCCCTTGCCATGGGCACGGGCACCTTCCACTATCTCAGGTTGCTCCAACCTGGCCTTGGACACTTCCAGGGATGGGGCAGCCGCAGTTTCTCTGGGCACCCTGTGCCAGGGCCTCACCACCCTCACAGGGAAGAATTTCCTTCTTGGAAGTTCAGCCTTGTGTACCACTCCCTGGTGCTGGCAGGGACCAGAATGTCCTCTTGCATCTCTTGGTGGGGGAGCAGTTTAACCATCACAAGGGTGAATGTGCTCTAGGATGACAGAAGTAGAGGAAAGACCTCTGATGGATATATTTGGAGCTCCTTGAGTCAGACCCTGTGTCCTTCCCTCTGCTCTACAGGAGAAGCTGGAGAGCCCTGGGATGACCTGCTGCCCCCCAGGGGGGTGCAAACAGCCCTCCCAGCAGAGCAGGTGAGTCAGAGGGACATGGGAGACCATCCCATTGTGGGGAATTTTGGATCTGCTGGCTCATTCTTCTATGCACTGAACTTGCACAGAATTCCCATGTCATGGTGCTGGATGTCCCCTTGGAGAAATGGTGGCACTAGGGGAGCCCTCTCCAGCTTCCCACTGCTGGAGTGCAGTGTAAGGGATGTAGGGTTCCCAAGGGATGCTCTCCCCTGATCCTGGCAGGAGGAGACCCAGGGGCACTCTGACCATGCTCGGTGCAGCTCCTCTGGGAGCAGCACATGGCAGCTCTGATCTCTGACACCAGGAGGAGTCACAGACAAGGACTCGGACTGTCTCCGAGACCTCCACTGTCTCCCTGGATTATAGCCATCCTTCCTCGGACAGCGCAGCCGAGGACACTGCCGATGAGGAGGTGGAGAAGCTGGATCAGGACAAGGTGAGCCTTGTGCTCTGAGCTTGCCTGGTCCTGGAGCCATCCCTGCCCCTGGAAAGCGGTGCCCACTCCCAGGAGCTCTCTGGATGGCCGCGGCATCCTCCCTTCTAATCCCTTTCCACTGTTTCCTTTGTGACAACCTCGATTTCACAGAGCTCTGGATTCAGGTGGTTTGGCTGGTTTCGGTCGAAGCCCACCAAGAAAACTTCTCCCAAACCCGCATCCGAGACAGACTCGGACTCCCCCACATCGGGACCACAGGTAGGGGACAGAACACTGTCCTGGCCTTGGTGATGTGCTGGGTGTGGCTGTGAGGATGGGTGACACATCTCCACATCATCTGTTGCTTCTCCGTCTGGCTTCATTCAGAGGCTGTGCCACTGCCCAGCTCTGCCCAGCCATGTCCCTCTCTGTGCGGGGACACAGTGGGACCCAGGAGCCCTTTAAGCCTGAAAGTGAATCCTTGATTAATGATAATTGTAAATGTATAAAGCCTCCTCTGAGCCCTTGGTAAACTCTGCAGGGATCGCTTCCCCTCCACTGGAGCAGAGCACAGCAGCTGTGAGTGGCACTGCTCTGGCAAGTTTTAGGAGCCTGGAGGAAAGGAAAAACCTCTTTAATTGGAAGTGCAGCAGTGAGGGGGAAGCACTCATGTGTGGTTATCCCAGTCCTGGCTGAGTTCTAAGGGTGTCACATCCCTGACACTGGGCTTGGAGTGAGATCCTCTGCTGGAAGTTTCCTCCTACTTGAGGATGACCTACAGCTCCAGAGCCGGAAATTTTGGGATATGCGGGAGATGAAGAACAGAGGGGAATCCCTGGACCTTGGTGGGCCGTCATGCTGTGCCCAGACCTGGTGTCCAGCCTCTTGCATAACTTTGAGCTCTCAGAGTGGTTTATTTTTGTGGCAGGATTGCTTGCCATGACCCTGTAGCCCATCCTTAGCTGGGTTTCCTGCAGCTCCTGGGGCACCTCTCCAGCAGGATAGGTGCAGAGTGGGACCCCGAAAGCCTGGTGTGGTATCTGGCACAGGGCTCTTCTCATGACACAAGGAGCTTCTGCTCTAAGCAGGTGACTGTGGTTTCAGGAGCAGACATCGCCATTCCCACCCGATGCCTCTCTCACGGCTGGAACAAACCCTTTGGCTCAGCCTCTCTCCAAAAATCCTGGTAAATGCTGCATGGATCCCCTCACCCATCTTCTTATCTGCCTTTTAGAAGAGGCTCTTCTTAAAATTAAGGTTTGGGTTTGCTTGCCCTAGGAGGAATGCAGGGTGAAAATACCTTTGGATTTACTCCAGTGTCCTTGGAGGTGACAGGCTCGTGGGACAGGGATGGAGAGCAGCCAGCAGGACAGCAGGTGAGGAGAGGAGGAAAGCACACCCCTGTGTGGTGAGGGGGTGTACAGGACACTCCTGTGCTTGGGGTGGCTCTGGTGGGAGGTGACTGTTAAGTTTTTAATTTAACCCTTCCAGACTGGCCATCCTGGACCTCTCCCACCACTGGGGACGATCCCCCTCTACAACCCTGCCCAGTTCTCTCAGGTGAGAGCATCTTCCTGAGACAGGTGGTGCTGGGTGGGTCTTCGGGGTGTCTCCTGGATTTTGGGGTGATGCCAGATTGCAGGTGATCTGCTGTGGTGTGGGCAGGGGGGATTTAGGAGATACCAGCCCTGGGGTTTTATTAAGAAAATACACTGTGGGAGGACAGTGATGGGAGGGTGCAATGGATGAGAGAAATGGAGGGAGGATGCTTATGGCTGCATCCTGATGACAGCAAATCCACGTTTTGGGGTACAACCCCCCCTTACACCACCTCTCTCTCTCTCTGTTTCCTAGTTCACTGCCACTGCCCGACCCACCCAACCCAGGCTGCTTTCCCAGCACCGCTACCCCAACCCACTGTGAGCTGGTGGGATGCACATGCCAATTGCAGGAAGTTTGTTTTTTTTTTAACCAAAATGGTGTTTGTGGTTATTTTGGGGGTGTGGCAGAGGCTGGTAGTGTCTGCCACCTCTTTGGTGGGGGTGTTGTAAAACAAGGGAGTTGTGGGGGGTCTAAAGTCAATAACTGGGATGGGAATAATGAAAAAAGCTGTCTGGGGGCATGGGCACAGCGTCTGCCACCCGTTTGGTGGAGGGTGTTATAAAATGAGATTCGGTGATTTCAAGTCAGTACCTGGGGGAGGGAAGGGGGGTGTGTTTGACAGGAGGGGTCAGGCTGGAAGGGACCACAGTGGCTCAGCTGGTGCCACCTCCCTGCTCGAGCAGAGTCATCCCAGAGCACACAACACAGGGTCGTGTCCGGGCTGCTCTGGAACCTCTAGCGACAGGGACTCCACACCCTCTCTGTTTTCTGTTGCGGTGTGCGCTCACTTGCACAGGTCAGCAGCTTTCCTTTCGTGTGCATGTGGAACTTGTGTGCACCAGTCTGTCTGGTGCCTGTCATCTTAGTACTCGGCTCCCCCGAGAGAAAAGCCTGGTTCCATCCTTCCGGATGATGTACTTGGTCTTACACATTGATGAGATCGTCTCAAGGCTGAACAGAATCAACCTTTCCTCGCGAGGTGCTTCTCTCCCTCCACTGGGGGGTGAATAAAAAAGGTGAATCAGGGCGGGGACACCGAAAAAAGTGGTCCGGGGGAGAGTAGTCTGAATTGGGTTATGNCGCAGCGCTGGTTTCCTCGAGGTCACGGCGAGGCGCCGGCGCTACCCAGAGAGAGTTGCGGTATGTTAATCTGCGCCTGCCCATTGGTCGGAGGCGCAGGGGGGCGTGTCCCCGCCCTGTAGGCGGGAGGGGCTCGGAGGGGCCACGGCTGTGATGGGAGGGGTGGTCAGGAGGGGGTTGCAACGGGCGTGGGGCGGTGGGACAAAACCTGCCTGTGACAGGCTGTGGGGTTGGGACTGAAACCTCCCTGTGACAGGCTGTGGGGTTGGGACTGAAACCCGCCTGTGACAGACTGGGGGCCATGACCAGCCTGGGACGGACTGTGAGCCCAAGCCCTGTTTGCAGCAGGCTGTGGGGCCAAATCCTGCCTGTACAGTGTGGGGTTGGGACCCACCTGTGACAGAGTGTGGGGCTGATGCCCCATGGTGCCAGGCTGGGTCCCTGTTGGGGGCTGGAGCCCACTGGTGACGGGCTGTGCCAGGCTGTGGGGTTGTGTTCAGCCCTGGGGAGGTGCTGCAAGGGCAGGGGGCAGTGGGTGAGTGTGGGTGGTTTAACCTCCCCCCCACCCCAGACATGCAGCCTCTGCACTGCGGGGGCTGTTGGCTTTCAATAAACAGAATATCGAGGTCAGTGTGGATTTGGGGTGCCTGCCTGAACAGACACAGGTGCTCTCACCTGGCTTGCTCTCCTCCCGGGGCTGATTGTCTCCACGTCTGGCTCCCAGGACTGCAGAGCTGGAAGAGACTGGCTGAGCCCAGGGTGCTGTGCTGGGATGAGTTGAGTTGCCTGCAGCACAAAATTCTAGTGGGTTTCTGGGGGGGATCTTAGTTCTGGGCTTCTTCTGCCTTTGGGGATGCAGGGAGAGGAACCCCCACCCGGCTGGATGCCCTGACAGCCCTGTGTCCTGCAGCCCTGCACCCACACACCTTTATGTCTCTGTCTCCACTGCAGGACTCTTTAAGCTGCCCTTTGGGGAGGCCTTTTGGCCTTTGACAGGGCTTTTGTTGCCCCCCCGTTTTCTGAGTTGGTTTAGAGGTTCTGTGAACATGCAAATCTCTCACCTCAGGCCGTAAACATCCTGCTCTGCTGAGACTGAACATGGTCTGTCTTGTTGCTCAGGCAATACCTTTTTTGGAGGAAAATTATAAACGCAGGGGATTCTTGCTTGTAGAAGTTGCAGATGTGGCAAATAATTTTAGAGATAAATCCTGTGATTTTAGGATCACTGCTCAGATCTTTAGTTTGTCTCTATACTTGAGCCCCCTGAGGTTATAAAGAGTCAGACAGGAAAACTTTCCTGAAGTAGAATGTGCTGTAAATCTCCATAAAGGCAGCTCTGTGTGCAGCCACGCATGTGAGGTGCAGGAGGTTCCTTGCTTGAACGTGGCCCATTGCACCCTCCATACCAGGGGAGTTTGGAGATGAAGAGCTCTAAAAGGGTTTAGAGGCTGAATCAGCCTAACCTGATGCACCCGAGCTGGGGATGCAGCATCAGTGAAGGAACTAAAAACCAGAAGAGACCGTGGGTAATGGTGGTGGTACATCTCGTTTTTGGTGAGAGGTGATCTTCCGTTACCACCTTCTGTGGAAACAGGGAGATAAGGCGGCTGTCTCAACTAGGAGAGCTGAAGGAGCTGATTTTTCCTGGGCGTCCCTGTGGGAACCTGGGCACTTGGGAGATTTGCCTATGAGCTGCTTTCTTATGGCCTTTCAGTGAACTCGAGGTAAACCGGGACTAAGCCTCCCTTTTCCTTCCCCATCCTCTCCCGAGAGCAATGGAAATGCATTAACCTGATGCTAATTGTTACCGTGACTGATGGCAGCAATTAGGGTCTGTAATCCGAGATCCAGTCTCTGCCTGTGGAAGTGCTGCCTGGGGAAGCTCTCTGCTAAACACCCTGAGCTGGGATTGCTTCCAGGAAACCCTGGGATGCTCCGAAATGCGACCACGCTGAGAGGGAGGTGTGTGTGTGTTCCCTGGGCTGTGCTATCTGTGCCCAAAACAATGGTTTAATTCCAAATTACACACCTGATCCTGCGGGATGTTGCTTCCTCCAGCAGCATCCCACTGGTCAGAGCTGCTGAGAGGAGACGCTGCTGTGCCTGGCATTGCAGTTGTGGCATCCGTGATGACCCGGTCTCACGTGGGTCCCGCTGGGCACGGCACAGCCACCCTCGTTTAGAGCTGTTATTTATTAAAAGTGGTGCTGGGTGATGACCCTGTCTCTGTCCCTTCAGCTCCTGGTGACACCAGTGATGCGGCTGGTCTTACGAGGTCACTCATTTCCCTCCGTTTAATGATCTGCGGGCGAAAACGAGCTGTCTTTGCTCGCTGGAGTGTCACTGGGACATGAATATTAATGAAACCCGCGGTAGTCCCGCGGTGCTGTCACAGCCATGGAGGGCTCATTTGGAGCTGCCAGGCAGTGTGGGGAACTCCGTGATGGAGCGATAATGAAGTGTTGGTGAACTCTGCTCCGAGGTGCTGCTCAGGACTCGGAACTTGCACAGCAACGTGAGGCTGGGCTGATGTTTTCCAGAGTGTGGGCACTGCACCACGAGCATCAGCAGGGGAGAGAGATCCACCCCTCAAACATCCATGCGGGTGTTTCGGGCGCTGCAGGTGCCCAAAGATGGTTTGTTGGTTTCAACTTAAGGTGGCAAATGGTCTGGTTAATGCAACCTGAAGTTTTCCCAGGTGGAATTGAGGTGAGGGCAGATACATCTGTTAAAAAGGTCTTTTTTTTTTGGCTGCTGGTATGGAAGTCACCATAAGGAATGGGATGTGGCTGTTATATATGTCCAAGGGAAGAGCACAGTTTTAAACCTCACAGCTTTTGCTACCCTGCGTATCGGTAACAATTTGTAGCTTTTGTAAATAAAACAGTTGGGTTTTGGGAAAAATTAGGCTTTTTACATGCTAATGTGGAATTTATAATGCAGTATGCTGTGCCTTTAAAAACAGCTGTGCTCGAATGGCAGCAAAATTGGATGTGATGGAACCCTGGATGTGTTCAAGGGGAGGCTGGATGAGGTACTGAGTGATATGATCTAGATGCAGAGGATAGGTTAGTTGGATTATAGGTTGGACTAGATGATCTTCAAGGTCCTTTCCAGCCTTTTCCATACTGTGATACTGTGAAAATTGCTCCTCCAAAGATAAAGTGGGGGAAAGAACCCCAGATCTTGCTCTGAACGTGACTCCTGCAGTGAGAACCCAGGGCCAAGCTGTGTGGGGAAGATGCTTGATGATTTTTATTTTCCTATCTGTGAAAGAGGATTTGCTTCACTCCTTGCATAACACAGACCTGACTTGCTGTGCTCTTGCTTAGAGGAGCATTTTGCCCTTCTGCTTCAGGTGTCCCCTGGCTAGAGAGGCTGCAGGAGAGCCCTTCTGCAGATTTATAATGGATGGAGCCCATGGGGATTTGGCAGTGCCTGACTTTAGTAACAGACATCAAAATACATGTTCTCCCCAAAAACCTTCATTTACTGGTACCTGTAGGAACTGCCCTTTGCTGATGAGGTTTTTGTTATATTGTTGTGCAGCCCCTTGCTACACTGAGGGACCATTATAAACTCCTTTGGTCAAAAGGAACGCTGCCTTTCCAGCACATCACGTTGGATGTGGCACATGTGTGAGCTCATTTAGGCTTAAAAAATAAAAAAAAGTGTTGGCTTGTGTGGTCTCACATCTTGTGGCCAGTACAGGCTGTTGTGTCTTAGCAGTGTGAAAAACCTGCTGTGGTAGGAAGACAAAAGGGCTGCCTTTGGGAAGGATGCACATGGGTACAGTCAGACTTGATGGGCTTAGAATCATTAAGGTTGAAAAAGACCTCTATGATTCATACTTCTCATCTTGCTAGGGCACACTGGAGATCCTCTGCCCCCCTAAGGATTTTGGGAAATAGTGACCTATCAAATCCTTTCCGAGCCTGTGCCCATGTACCAGCGTTTCTGGAGCATAATCCTTATAAGTAAGAAGCAGGAGTGGCTGCTGTACCTGTGAGCCCTGAGGGATCTGTGCCACTGCTCTTGGAGATTTAAAGGTCTGAGTATCACTTTGATGTGGATTATATTCATGAAGAGAAAAAAGAAAAAAAAAAATTAGAGACCTTTGGGAAGGTAGGGTAAAAGCGTCACCTTTCCTGACATGTTTGTCTTGAGCAGAGATGATATCCAGTGGTAGGGTGAAGAGCAGTTGGATGATGTCTGGTGTTAATTACAAAGGGAAAACCACATGAAAATCAAATGAAACTGATTCCTACTGCATTTGATATTCCCCGAGTTGAAGGCCTTGGTTTGTCTCATTAGTTTAAAACCCCTGATGGAGAGAGCTCAGCTTCGAAGGGGAAATTGATATGACATTGAGACCTGGGAGAGGATTAGCTGCCTGCCTCAGAACCTGACCAGAGGAGTCGAACATGCAAATGTTCCCAGAGAAGCAGCTCCCTGCAAGAAGGATGCTGGATAATTAAGGCCCCTGGGACCACACAGTTTCAGTGAGGGAGGGAATAAGGTCTGTGTGTGTGTAAAGTCCTGCCACTGCCTTCTGTCTGTGAGGGAAACACTGCATGGGCTGCACAGACAAGGCCAAAACTTTGGGTGTGAGGGCTCTGCTTGGCTGCTGCTGTCTCTGAAACAGAGATGCTCTGTTACACTTCCCAGTGGGATTTGCAGGGGCTGGGTTAGGATTGAACTGTGCAGGGTATGACATCCTGGGACTAATACATTCACTCATCTGGCAGAGGTATCTACAAAAGGTGTGTGGCTGAGACAAGCCTTGGTTTGCCCCCAGGTGATTTGAGCTTTTGTGGTGAAGAATTTAGTTCCATTTTGGGACCCTACAGATGATACTGAGGGCCTAGGGCTCAATGCCCACATACATCTGGTTGCTGTGACCTGGTGTCTTTACTGGCGTGAAAATTGCAAGGCAAAGACAATGTGTGCAGAAAGCTGGAACTGCTTTTTGAGTCCTTGAGCTGGTAGGAAGTGTTTGCCGGGCAATGCAGGCTATGGGATGTGCTGTGCCTGTCAGTTTGTGCCTGTGAGCCCCACTGCTCTGGGTCCTGCTGGGTTTCCCCTGCTGATGAAGTGCTCTGTAACAGCCGTGTGCAGAGAAAGGATATTTCCCATTTTCTCCTGCAACCCCCAGCTGTGCTGTGTGCACTCTCAGGTGAGGTGCTAATGATGAGGAATCCATGACTCAGTGGCATGCCAGGGTTTTCAGCAGTACTTTGCTCCTTCTGAAAACAAAATGTGTTCGTGGACTGGCTGTGGTCTCTGTGGCAGGTGGAGCTTGCAGACCATACCAGCACTATCGTGTTTCTTGGGTACTGGGAGGGCAGTTTGTTGCTGGAACACTGCAGTCCCCAGGCAGGATTACTGCAAGGAGGGCTGGCAGAACCCACTGCTTCCAGCAGGGTGATGGGGGCTGTGGAAGCCTGCAGGGATCTGGCCCATCACCATGATGCCTCTGCTTTGAACAGAAACCAAGTAGCCAGGAGGTGACAGTCTGCAACCCTCCAGCACGAGATTCCTCAGAGGGAAATCTTGTCTCTAGCTGAAACAGTGACCTGGGGCAGGGATCCTCCTCTGCCTGTGCGTGTCCCAAGCCCTGCTTAAAATAAACAGACCTTCAGGTTCTCCATCAGAAGAGCAGCTCCAGTGAGGAACCCCAGAGGGGAGAACACTTGTCCCAGCATAGGGCATTGCTCATGGTGGTGTTGCTGCTGAAGACCTTGGTAAGAGCAAGGAGCTGTGCTTTATATAACTTGATGGTGTCATAACTCCCATCTGAGGGTAGCCTAGGTCAGGACTCACCAGCTTGGAAAAGACATCCATGAAGGAGGACTTGAGACACCAATAAAATCAACCAAGAAGGTGATTAAAAGGAAATTGTTTGTTGTTTCCTGCAGGGTAAGAAAATAATGGACTGCAGGTTTAAATCAAACAACTTTACATGCTCTGTGTGAGGGAACGAATTCAGCCCTGGAAACTTGTTGTCCTGGGATATCGTGGTGGCCGAGAAATATCATGAGCCTTTAAAAAGCAACTTGGCAATTTCATGGCAGATAACTCTTGATGATGGGCCTAAACCCAGCCTTGAAGTGATTTACAGCCTGGGAGCTGGTAAGTGCTGGCTGCTAGGAGCTGGAGAAATGTCCTGGGAAAACACCTCCACGTTCCACCTCCTGTTCAGCTCTTTCCATTGGCATCAACTCGGTTGCTGTGGGAGACCGGAGTCCGAGTTAGAGGGACTCGGAGTCTCTTGGCTTATAGCTGTCATGAGTGGGCAAGGGTGGGTAAGTGACCTACCACATGTCCTGTGAAGTGAGACCCTCCTGTTTGGGAGGCTGGGATCAAAAGAGCTGTTTCAGATCCAACACTGGCACTGTGAGTTCCTTGGATGCTTGAGTGACTCCTCTGGTGCCCACGCCTGCCTGTGCAGAAGTTGAGGCTGTTGTTTAGGGAGTTGCTTGGTGACAGTTCTTCTGGGCAGGCTTAGAGAATTAAACAGTAAGTAGGATTAATAAAAATGTATCAAAATATGTAAACATATGTATCACATCTCTTTGATAATGAAGGAGCAGTTAATAAGTATTTGCAATCAATGTTCCTACCTGGAAGCTTTCTCTGAAAGCATTTCTGAGGCTGCTCAAACAACCCATTTATTTTCATCATTATAACAACCTATTTTCCCAAGGCAATTGAAATTACGTGCTCAAAGAGCTGTCTCTCCTCCTCTCCACCTACGACATGCCCTGTTTTACAAAGCTTTTGCTCAGTCTCTGACTTCTGGCTGTGCCCTGAAAGGCTGGGGCAAATCCTGGGCCTGGTGCTGGCTGGGACCCTGCTCGGCTGGAGATGTTGGCAGGGCAGGTGAGCAGCCTTGGGTGACAGTGACAAGCTGGGTCAAAATCACTGCTGTGGGGATCCATACCTAAATGCCAGCTCAGATGGGTAGTCAGGAGCTGCCTTGATGAATAGCCTGGGTTGTAGGTGTGCACTGGAAACGTGTGTACCAGCTGGAGCTTGGCAGCTTTGTGAGCAGGACACTTCTTTTGCTGTCCTGCTGGAGCAATGCCTCCCACTGATGTGTCCCCAGGACTTGTAGTACACTTTCTCTTAGTCATCTGACCTCTGTGCCTGGTACTGTCAGGGCCTTGATGAGCTATTGTGTACATCCTGCTTCTCCTCTGGCATAGAGAGAGATCCAGGTCCCTACCTGCTGCTTCCAGGGATGTGTGGGCAACACATAGCCATGGATGACTTCTTTGGGCTGTTGGATCAATATTTCTTCCTCACAGCAGTGTGTGTGGGGGTGGATGGTTCACAGAACAATGACGTGCCTTCCTGAAGACTGACATTAGATGTGCAAGAATAGTCTAGTTCTCCCAGAACGTCTTGACCTGGGCACATCCCAGGGCAGGGCTTAAAAAGGTCAGTGCCAAAACTGGGGGATGATCTCTGCACATTCACAGAAGCAGCTTACTCTTGGCTAAGGAAAGATGACAGGTGATGATGAGAGCTTCAGCTTCCAGGGCTCTTCCTCGTGTACTTCTTGCCGGGTTTTCGGTTTTCAGTTCTCAGGCTGTGCTTATGCTTTACCTTTCCCTGGGGTTCTGGGAGCCATGAGGCTTTGGTGAGGAGCTCAGTGATATGGTCTATTGGCGGGAGGCTTGGATGGATGGAGTATGGTGCCCGTGGTTCCACACTTGTGGGGCTGATCCCTGGGTGGGTGTTCACTTGGGAGTTTGACTCGATGATCCTGTGGGTCCCTTCCAACTCAGAATAACCTGTGAACCTGTGTTGTGCTCCCTGTGGTTGTTCCCTGTCCCCTCTCTGAGGATATGTTTGGGCCCTACTTTGTGAGATAACTAATAGGGCTGTCAGACCCCTTGTCCCAATAACCTGAGAAGACAAATAGTTCAACATGTGCAGCCACCTTCCTGGGTCCTGAGGCCCCGCAGGAGCCAGCACAGTGACAGATGGGCTGACAAGAGGGGCTGACACAACTGGGTCGGGGTGAGTGTCAGAGGGGTGGGAGCTGTGCCTCCTTCTCCCTTCTGCTTGGCACCCCAGAGCCTCTGGGCCAGACACTGGCCGCTCATCACCCCCTTCCCCAGTGCCTGCTCAAAGCTGGCAGCACCAGAGCCTTGTCTAGAAGAAAGACACTAGTCATGGACCCAACGTTCTGCTGCGGAGCTGCCATCTGTCCTCTCCTCGGATATCGCTGCCAGGGCAGCCTGGGAACATAACCCAGCGCTGATGCTCTGTCAGGTAAACATCTGGTTAGTCTGTGCTCTGTGGCCCTTCCTTCCCAGCACACAGCGGTGCTGCCTTCCCTGCAGAAAGGTGAGCTTGGTGTACCCGCATGTATAGATGTGCGTATATATATATTTTTAGAGCAGCCTTACTTTGTGCTTTGCATCTTAATGCCTCTTTCCTCGCCCAGCCGCTCCTCTTTCATCCAGAGCCAGCCTGTGCGCTGTGAGAAGGGTTACTTGTTTGGAGAGGACCGTGCAAATAATCTCATGAGTTTCTCTCTTTGTGGATGGGTGAGGAAAATCTGGCAAAGCTGCTGCGAATGGGTCTTGTGATCGTCCTGGAGCGATGAGCTGAGAGCCCTGAGCCAGTCTTAGTGTGAAAAATCCATTATCCACGAGCAGAGCTGCTTCTGGGCTCAGCATTCAGTACCTGTTACGGCCTGAATTAGTCCCTAATTTCTGTCCCTTACAGTTAAAATGACTCAGACGTTTCTTTTTCAGACTGGGTATTGCTTCTGACTAAGTACCTTACAGCCATGGCTCGGCTGACTATTAAATTGTTCTCAGGAATGCAGTGATCACCTCATCTCCAGGTCAGTGTGGGCTGGTGTTGTCACCCTCGTGTTGCTGTGGGGCTGGAAGAGACACTTTGCTTTGCTGTAGGGGAGCAAATGCTGAGACACATCTGAGGGCTGCAGGTTTAATAAGATCAATACCACCTCTGCAAAAGATTACATGGTATACTAGGCAGCAAATAGACCACTTCTGCTGGATTTGGAAACCGTTTATGGAGTCTATTAGGGATGGTGAGGTGGAAGGGGCATATCCAGAGTGAATTGCACAGTCGCAGTAGTTGAGACTCCCACATTAAGGGCTTTGCAGTCTGTTAAATAATGGAATCAAAATCAGAATTAATGGGAGAGTTTTCTCCAGGAAGATGTACCTGCAGCCATATCATCAGCCCAAGAACAGCGGAGAAAAATGCTGCCCAGAAGGTGAGTGCTGCCTCCTGTGTCCACTGGCCAGTGAGATCCTTGCTGCTCCCACTCAGCAGGCTGTCAGGTCTTCCACCCCACACCTCGCAGGTCAGAAGGTGTCTTGTGCTGTGGAACATCCCGTTTTCCCCAACTCCATCCCTTGTGCCACACCACGTGCTCGGCAGCCAGGATTAATGCTGCTGCCTCATGTAGTCCACGGTGGGCTGGCTTGAGTTGAGAAGCAGCTTTTGGGAACAGCCACTCTGTTGGCCTTGTTTGTGCTGCCCTTGTGCTGCCACCAGCTCCTGTGGTGTGCCCTCAGAATAATTAAGTCTAATGACACATGAGCAATAGCCAGCCTGGTCACCCTCCCCGTTCCCAGGGAGCGCGGCAGGGCACTCGGCTCCTGTCATTTCTCCAGTGCTCTGTCCAGTCTCATTTGAAATGCCTTGCAGGATGAATCGCAGTGCTCTAAGGGAATCTGCAAAGTGGGACCACAGACCAATTGAATCCATCTGCAAAATGCGGGAGCGTGATGTATCGCCCTATGGATGGATTGTGCCCCTCTGCTTTCTTTTACTTTATTTTAAAGCTCTTGATAATAAGAAGAACAAATACTTAAGGAGCGAGCTCTGGGCTGTGCGGAGGAGCTGGGTCAGGCCATGCTGGGTGATGCAGAAGGGAAGCAAGGAGGAATTCATACTGTCTGCTGCCCAGTCTGGTCCCTCCAAAAGCAGAGTAACATCTGTGAGTGTTCCAAGGGGGTAAAGTGTGCTGGGAGAGGCTGGAATTACCAGCCATGGGGTACATTCTGCCCAAGACAATCAAAGCTGCATCAGTACAAGCCATGCAGGTGCTGTTGCCCATGTGGAAGTCTTGGGTCCCCCAGAGCATCTCAGGGCACCAGGGCAGCTGAAGGCAGCCCTCAGGGCCTGATTTAACAGTTCCTGGCTGACTGGCCTGGCCATGCTCCCTGGAGAGCGTGGCTGAGGTCACCCACTCTGGCCCTTGGCCGTGCTGTGGTTGGGCTACCAAGGGAGAAGTTTAACCCCCTTGCTCTTTGGATGGGTTGAGGTTGGGCTGGCGTTGCCAAGCCTCCCTTCTCCTCCAGCTGGGATGTTCCAGCCATGGCCTGAGGGGGAAGGGAAATGAATTAAACCCATCCTCAGACACGTTTGTATTGATTCTGTCACTTTCTTGCTGCTTGCTGACAGGTGATGGATGGCTCATAATGCGACCGGCACAGTACATTACGTTTCCCATCCAGGGACTCCTAAATCATTTCAAATTTTCAAATTCCCTAATCAATATTTTATCAGTAGCAGAAGAAAGCGGAACAGACCCATTTCTCAAGAGGTAGAAGAATGAGCGTGTGTGGACGCGTGCCTGCACATACACAGGCATGGGAGTTTGGGTATTTATAATCACAACCCAAGCACTGTTAGTACAACAACTGTATCTGCAACCAGAAAAAATAAATACAGAAGCACGACCTGGAGTGATGCTTCCATTTAAGTGACTTCAGGATGAAGTAAATTAGAGATTTGGGTTTCTGATTTGAACGTGGAGGATTAATGTTAAGTGGGGCTTGAGCTCATCTCTCAGCCAGTTGCTCCATCCTTAGGCAGGGTGCAGAGGGGCGGAGGCAGGTGGAAACATGCCTAGTTTTTGTGGGGAGGAAATTGGATTTGCCACCACCTGTAAAGCAGTGGGGCTCGGATCCGTTACTTGACACTGAAGCAGCAATGGGGAACTATCCCTGGCAAGCCTGTCTGGAGCTGGATTATGTGGCCCAGGTGGTTGTTTGTGTGGAATTTTAACGAAGCGTGGTGTTGTTTTCTTGGGACTGGAGTGAAGTGTGCAGGGAGAGATCCTATTGCTGCCATGGTGCTGGAAGACTAGGTGGGAATGTGCTTGCAATCATGTGCTTGAGCTGCTGCCTTTCTACTCCTCTGCTGACACTTGCTGATGCAATAGGATGTGATCCAGGTGCATCCTGATGTGGTGGGGCTGAGTGAGGATAGCAAGCAGAATGCTGGGGCATTTCAGAGGAGGTGCAAGGGGCACTGTGATGTTAGGCTGTTGTGTGAAGCAGCTGGTTTCAGACTGAGACACAGTCCTCCACACCTCCTCCCAGTCCTCCTCCCACAAAATGGGAGCTACCTTCACCAGTAGCTCCCATTTTGTGCCTGGCATCTTGCCTTCTGCCAGGCTTTGGGATGGAAACGCTCAGGGAAGAATAGAGCTGGTTCCCTGTGATGTGGGAGGGGAGCCTGTGAGGAGTGGAGGCAGCACAGGGCTTCATTCCTTCCCCTTCAAAAGGTGATCCTAATGAAACAGCCAGGCAAGGGCGGGCAGGAGCATGTCTTTTTTGTCTGTTTTTTCCAAATCCCCGTGCTGGTGGTCCTTCGTGTGTGCTCCCTGCTTTCCCCTGACCTCTCCTCTTCAACAATCTCTCTCCATTCAATTACTCATTCCCTTAGACTCTTGTTTTTTATTCCCAGGCTGGATGTTTTCCAAGTGAAAGATTTATTCTTAAGCTATTTTTTTTCCTCCCCGTGAAGAGAGGCTCCAAACAGCACAGATGTGAGGCTAAACATAACCTTCCTTGTTACTGTCACCTCTCCTCAGTGTTTGCCTGGCTGATCCGGTGTTGTCTTTACTTCCAAGTGTTGTTTCACAGCTCGGTTATAGATTGCTGCTGGAATACATGGCAGGAGGGAGCAGGGTTGCTAGTCTTGGGAGCATGCAGGGAGCCCCTGGATGGCACTTCCAAACCTGTGCTGACTTCCTGACCCTTTTCCAAGCTGTGTGGGGGCCCTTAGCCCTTTTGGCTGGTGCAACAGGAGAGTCAGACTCGGAAGCTAGAGGTAGTTAAAGTGAAAAGCTGTTTTTTATGGTAAAAACCTTTGTTTTTCCATCTCAGCCCCTGTACTCTTTAGGGGAGAAACACATGCTCTTTCCCCAAGGCAGTTGCTGCCTCACCGCCAGCAGGGAGTTCTTATTTTGTGCCAACATTTTTCTCTCTATTCAGAGTTTTCTGTGGGCTCAGTTTCAGAGACTGGGTCCCTGCTGTGCCCATGTGCAGGTGAAGTTTGCTGCTCAACACTCTTCTCTCCCCGTGTACTCAGGGTTTGGCAGGGATGGGGAAGGCCTTTGGTTTGTGCTGTCCACAGTGCTCCCTTCCCCAGAGAACACTACAGGAACCCGGCTGAACATTGCAAAAAGGAGGGTGGAAATAACTGATTTTCCTCTTCTGATTGCCTGTGCCTGGTCTGCAGGAGCAGCAATCCTTTTGAAGAGCTCATGTATACCTGAGGCAGGCTGTTAGGCTGTTTTCCTTTTTCCTTGGTTAACAATAAGATTTAATTGAGCCAGCGACAGGCCGCTGTTTGCTGTGTCATTTCCTGCTCTGGTGGCTGTTTGGAGCTGGGTGTGAAAGGCCTGTGGTGCAGCAGAGCTCCTTCAGCCACGCTGTGCTGGGCAGTGTGTCCCCAGTTCCTGGAGCGGAACAGGAGATGGGGAAAAAAGCTACTGAGCCTCCCGGAGAGCCACTGTATTTGTCACATAGCTGTCACCAACCACTCTTCAAAGCAAACATGGTCACCCAGGCTGCCTGCTGCCTTCCCTCTTTAATGTACAATAACACAAATTGCCTTTCCCCCGCTGCCTTGGTGTTAACCTCTTGCTTGTTCTGGTGCTTTTTGAGCACACCATCACGTGTCTCAATGTGAGCAGGACAAGACCTTGGTGCTTCACAGCCACCTTTGCCACACGTGTTTGAGTCTCCATCAGCGGCTGATCCGAACGGCTGCATTCAGCTGATAAACTCGGTACTTCAGCACAAGAGGTGAAGCCCATTGTTTGGACATAGATGGCCTTAAATGCCGTTTCCTGGGTGAGAGAGGTTCTGAAAAACTGTACCTGAGTGAAAAATAGGGCCCTTAGCACATGAAAAAAGTTTGCTGTGGAATTGTGTGTGGCAGTTCTCATCTTTATGGTCGCTGTGCCTGGGGAAAGAGGGGAAAAGCTGGGAAACCCTTTGCAAGCAGTGCCGTGGGGTGTAGCTCAAACAGGAGGGGATGGGGTGAGCTGGTTCCCCACAGGGCAGTGCTTAACCCTCACTTGTGCTTAGGATAAGGAACCCTGAAGCTCTAGGACACAGCTCCTCCTATATCTTAGACATCTTTTCTAACCTAAATGATTCTATATCTTGCATTATTTAAAACATACCTGGGGGCACTGGGAGGTTCCCTGGTTAGGAGCTGGGATTTATGTCCCTCAAGATAAAAGCCTGTGGCAAACAAATCTCAGTTTAACTTGTCCTTTCCCTTGGTTTAGCAAGGCCAGAGTATCTTGCCCCATGTGGGGCAGAGCTGGTTGTGGTGGTACAGCTGCTGTGAGGACAGAGGTCTCTGCTTTCTGAGTTCGCCTTGTTCTGTGCTTGGGCAAGGAGGACTTGGGCTGAAGATACCCAGAGACTTCATGTCACTTGTCAGCCTGACCAGAATACGTATCGTGCAGGGAGGTGAATTTTGGGCAATGTAAGAAAACAGCCCAAAGGCTCTGTGTAGTTTTCCAACAAGCGAAGGGGAAATGACCAGCTGGTTTTAACATCCAGCTTAAGGGAAGTCCCTTTGTTCATTTAGTCTTGATTTAAAGTGGTCTGAGGAGGTGAAATCCTTCTGCCCCATCTGGGTCTAAGCTGGGTGCTGATAAGCAAAGAGCTGTTTTTATCCTGCCAGGCACTTCTGCCAAGCCAGAAATAGCCTGCCCGAGTATGCTCACCATAGCAGCATTTCTCATTCAAAGTTAATAAGCTTTGAAATTGGATTTTAATCAACTAATCTTTGATCCCAGGCACTACAGCTCGATTAGGAGCGTCCAGTAAACCAAGTTACATCTTTCTTCCCTGCTGTCTTTTTCTGCCCCCCAATCTACCAAGGAAAAGGCTGGGAAATGTTTCAGCATTTGAGGACCTGCAGGTTTTAGGATTTGTGTTGTCCCTGTCCTTTTGATCTAATCCATCCCATAAATGAATGGAAAAACTGATCTCCAGTGGACATCTGCTTTTGCGAGGCTGAAAATGTCCTTTAACATCTCCTTGTGGCGAGAGTGCTGGAGCTCTTTTCGAGCAAAGGTTTGGATACCATCAGATGAGGTGGGATAAGGGATGGATCTGCTGTGGCCCTAACTATATCCCTCCTTTTCACAGCATCAAAATAGGGTACCATGAATCCTGCATCCACCAGAATCGGAAACAGTTGGGGCTGGAGGGACCTCTGGGATTTTGCCAGGCTGCCAAGGAAATTATAGCTGGACTTCAGGGTTATGTAGTTACACTTCCACTCAAGGGATGGATTTAGTTCAGACCTCTCCGACTTGTTATTCCACCTCCCCATAAATCTGAGCAAACACTCCTGTCTTGGTTTATCCTGCAAACACTTTTCGCTTGATCAGATTGAGCAGAGGCTGATTTCGTTTTTTTAAAGCTATATTTAGATTCTGGTGCATTCTACAGCAATGCTGGCTTAGTGAGCTCCCTAGGGACCACACAGTTCCTCCCTGTGCTGGTGAAGTGGTCAAAACAAACGGGAGAGGTTTCTCTTGGCAGCACCGTAGTCTTGTTATCTGGAGCCATCCCAGAGACTGCTGTTTCATCCAGGGTTGAGGCTGGACTCTCTAATGAGCACCTCATTCCCTGACATCCTGGCACCAGGGTCACTGGGAGAGCTGTACAAAGGCCCTGGTGTGCGCTTGCCAGAGCTGGTTTGGGTTTGATGAGGTACTGGTGCTGTGGCCAAGCAGAGTCTCTGCGTGTCTCAGCTCTTAGGTGCTTCTGCCAGCTGTTCCAGAGGATGTATTTCCTTTGCCCTGGGCTATGAATGTCTATCTTCTTTCTTTATCTTCTTTCCTCCGAGGAATGGCAGCGGAGGGAGCGGAATGATCCTTCCAAACACCGTGCTGGTATGTGTATCTGTCCCCTATAAAACTGCCCTAATGATCAGCTCTTCTTGTTTCCAATGATTTCAGGGGATTGAAGGCCTGTGGAAGGCCTATTCCTTGCCAGGAATACAAACTGTGGTATTGTCAGCTTTAGAGGGCTGTCCTGCCTGTGCTAGATTGACAGGTAGCTTGAAGAGAAGTTGGTCTACTGGACAGGACTGGCTCTATGGAAAACAATGTGCTTAGGGTGAGTCAGCTTCCCCTGGAGGTGATGCTTCCAGCCAGCCACAGCATGTGAGCAATGAAAAGTGAAATTAATCTACCACCCCCCAGGCCAATGCAGTCAGCAGAGCTGATGGTACCAAGTTATGAAGAGGGATGAAGTTAGCCTGGTCAGCATCCTTTAAGGACTCTGGATTTTGCAGATCTGGGAGGTACTGGTCTCTGAACTTCAAGCTGAGAATGGATTTCAGGGGCCCTCAACAGGTTTGATGCCCCACAGAGTGGCAAACAGGGTCCCAGAAACTTGTCCCAAGGTGTGCTGAAAACATAGAGGGAGTCTTGCCTTGTATGACCCCAGCAGTGAAGAGCTGATGGCCTTGCACAAGGCAATCTTCACAGCCTTCCTCAGGCTTCCTACTCATCTGTTTTCCTTCTTAGTTGCTGTTTCTACCATGGGTAGTTGTCTGCTTCTTAAATTTAGATAGAAGAGTCTCCCGATGAACTTACCCCTTTCTTGAGTTACGGGGGACCAAAGTGTTCTCACTCTGGTGCCAGTTGGTGGTCAGTTCTTTTGTGAAGGTGTCTGGAGTTGCCCAATCCCCCAACAGAGCAGCAAGTCTGGAGTGGCTGAACAGCATCACAGGCCTCAGCTTGTCCTCCAGGTTCTGTGAAACGTGTGAACAAGCTGCCAACAGCTGTGATGGGCGTGAAGACCAAATCCCATGCCTGCTCTGGAATGTGTGAATGTTGTTTTGACCTTCTTAGGGCTTCCCATTGTGATGTTTTAGGGCCTGGTTTCTGACAGCTTCTGTCCAACTCTCTTGCATGCTTGACCCGAAATCTGAGCATGAAATCAGGTTTGGATACTTCTCCACGTGCTGGTATGTGTAATCCTCTGTGTGGGTGAAGAGAACAGGCATAGGAGAGGGATACCTCATCCTATCCCCTCTTCCCAATCCTCTTCTAAAGATATTTCCTCCTTGTTATTGCCAGCCAGTGGAAGGACTGGAACCTCTGGAGACATCCCTTCTGGAGAGTGACTCAAGTCAGAGCCAGCTGGTGAGCTACAACTTTCAAATATGGAACTTTTCAGGTGATGTTTGGATGGAAAGGCTACACGTCCAGTGAGTACTTTTGTTTTGGGGGGTCAAAAGGCTAAATGAATTGTATTGTGCAGGTAGAGGGAAGCGGCTCATGGCTGTGGAATTTTTTGAGGTCCTGAGGATCTGCATGAGTTGCATGAAGAGACACAATTTTTAGTCCTTGTTCCACACGATTCAGAGGAATCTTGAGCTTTTTCTCCCTGCTCATGGCATAAGGAACATGTGATTTGATCTATGCTCCTTCTCACCTAACACTTTGAATATATGCATCTCCTTGAAAAATGTTGGCAATATTGAAATAGCACTTTTAACTGTCTTTTTCATGGTTGTGCTGTGTTGTGACAGGTTTGGGTATGGTTATAGGAACCAGTAGGAGGATGCTATAGAAATGTTATATGCTGTGATTGTGCCAGCCTGGGCAAGGAGGCGGAAGAAAGATGGAAATGTATTGTAAAACCTTTGCTGCACGGGAAGGGGGGGAAGTTTGCCTGGGAATGTTCCAAAGGACTGTTGCTCAGGGTGCTGACAGAAGCAAGTCTGTCCTTTGCTGCGGTTTTGGGGTGGACCCAGGGGTTCCAGCTGGGATGAACCACTTCTAAGCTTAATCAAATCTTTCAAGTTTAGACTGGAGACCCACCAGAGACTTTATACTTTGCATTCCCTTTAAATAAAGGCAGAGTTTGCTGTCTATGTCCTTGAGGAGGACCAGTGCCTGGACTCACTTGTGTTTGGATGGCAGACCCCAAACTCTTCTCTTGAGGGCTGAGTCTGGCCTGGATCAACCAAAGATTTTACTTGTCTGCTCTTCTCCCTGTCCCAACACAGAGTCACCATCGGCTCAGACCAGGATATAGTAAAGGGCACAATCTCATCGGAAGGAATCCATGCCCAAGTGACAATCCCCAGGGACTGCTTTGCAAAGACACGCCAGAGCTGTGGCAGCCACAGACTCACTTAAATTCCACCAGCAAGCTCCTTGGTGCCAAATCCCATTTGTATCACTGAGAAAAATGGTAAAATCATTGTTAGGTGTTCACTAAAATACTCTAAATTTCACAGAACACAAGGTGTGAGTCAAGCACTGAAACCAGCATCCAAAGGAAGGAGAGGCAGCAGGAGTGCTTATGAAATATTTTGTTTCACTGGCAAGAGGACAAGAAATAATTGGGCCCTAAATCAAGGAAATGGGAGAATAGGAACAGCAAATCAAGGGAAATGGTGGAAAATTAGGTCTTAGAGTAGAGAAATGTGTACACATGATCACCTGGTGGTTCTGGCAGACATATATGCCCATAAATCTTCTCTTTTAACCTCTTCTCTGCTGCTTTAAAGGGAATAATGTCAGGCCTGCTGGCCTCATCCATCTTTTCTAGAGACTACTGGGTTTGGTTTCAACTTGCCTGGTGCTGAGCACCCGCTGAATGGCCTGAACTCCCTTCAGAGCTGGAAAGGGAGCTCTCAGCTGGAGGGTGAGGGAATCCTTAAGGGACTTATCACAGATAGTCCAAGCTTTCCCTGACTGACCATAACTGCAGGGATGCACTAATATAGGATGAGGGGTGTCTCCCTTCTAGATTTTGAGACCTAGAAGAGTGAAGTAACCCCTCATGTCCTGCATGGAGTTCCTCTGGGCACAGGACACCTCAGCAGGTTCTTCCAGCTGCAAATTCTGCTATTAAAAAAAAAAAAATCCCCTTTATGCTTCTCTCAAGGTCCCTGGCTTATTTTTCTTATAAAAATAATGGAATGTAAAAATAAAGCTTTCCCTGTTTGCTTTCTGCCAGCCCTCCCTCCCTCTGCACGGTGCTCATTAACTCCCCGAACGCTCGAGTCAGACGCGGCCTCTGGTTAAAAACAGCAACCACCCTCATGCCTTGCCTGCTTCCCAGGAGCTGCAGCCAGACAATAACACCGGGGGGATTGTCTTCATCACAAGATGTCAGCCCCTCTGTGAAATTTAAATAACTTGAACTTAGAGTTGGAGGGGGGAAAAAACAGATTAAAACATCAGAAATGCCGGAAAAAGAAGCGGAAAGCCGCTGTTTGGGAGAGGCTGCTGGAGAAGCTGCCTCTCTGCCTGTCCCTGCTGGGGGCTTTTTTTGGGTGGGTAGGAGTTTCTGCTCGTGGGTCACAAGTGGTGTGAATTATGTTGCTGCATTAATGGTTGGACTCAATGATCTTCGAGGTCTTTTCTGATCTTAATGATTCTGTGTTTGATTTTCCCCAGCACAGCCGTTCTGATCGCTCTGATACCTGGGGGTGAGAGCAGCCAGCCAGAGAGGGGTGTTAAGTTATTCTGTTGGAAACAAAAGTCTCAACTGAATGTTGTTTTAAAATAGCCAGCCTGGGCCACGTGGTTTGAAGAGCTCTATTAAGCAGATAAAAATACACCATCTCCTTGCTTGGTGTTTAAGCAGAATGGGGTTGTCCAGAAATGTCTTAACACAAAAAACCTGCTCAAGCAAAGCCTTTAATCTGATTTTGTCTGGCCATTGGTCCATCCTGTTGGTAATTCGGTGTTGGTCCACCTCTGGGAAGGCAAGGCCAAACCCAGGGTGTAAGGACTGTTAGGGTGACACTGCTGGTCCACAATTCCTGCATGCTCAGGGTTAGGTTTCCCCAGGGCTGTCCCCATCCTGTCTGGGATGAGGGTCCTGAACCACATGGAGGAGGCCTCCTTCATTTGTGGCCATCTGGTGTGATGTGGCCGTGGGGCTCAGGGTGCTTGATGCCATTGTGGGTCCCCTTTCAAGGCCTGTACACTGGATTTGTTCTTCTTTTAGTTATTTTTGCTCTGAAGTGACGCAGAGGAGCCAACATTGTGCAGCAGCAGCTGAGGGTATCAGCGGCTGTCTGGGGCCATTATGCAGAAGTTCAGGTCCTGGCTGGCGTGCTGTGTCCTAACGATCCCTGACTGAAGGCATGTCCAGGAGATGTCAGGCAAAAACTTATTCTTTATTAGTTTATGCTCGTTTGAATGTGGAAGATGCTGTTTGGAATGTGTGTCTGGGCACGACAGCACAGCTATTCCCACCTCCTTTTCCATCACCTCGCTCTCAGCTTGTTTGTTTGCTGTTGTGCCTGTATTATTTTTTTTTTCTCTCTCCCCTCTTTCTTCATTTCTGGCATAAAAAAGTTATTTAGCTCCTGAGTGTGTGGGAGCCTATTGTGCACGGAGAGCTAGAGCACAAAGGATTCCAGAGGCAATCTTGTTCCTTCTTGCCAGCACAGGCTGCCCAGCCAGACTCAGAAAGACATCTGCAAATCTTAAAAGAAGTTATGCTCTGTTTGACTGCGGCTTAAAGGATGGGGAATAGGGGAGGGAGAGAGGCCTTTCAGGAGCCTGGTGGGTTTCATCAGCCCACTCATGTTCCTGGGGCACAGCTGTAGCCCAGCCCATGCAGATATGGTAGTGAATGCCCTTGTTTGAGCTGGGGCTTGAATTTGCAGCTGGGCTGTAGATTAGCAATGGGCAGGCTTTCCCCTTGGGAGCCCTTGGTTTGTGGGGAATGGAGGTGACTCCGCAGACAGGCTGCAGTTTAAGCACTGGAATGGCTGCCCTGATGGTGTGGGGGGAGCTCTTGGTCCTGGTGTTCAGCAGGGCTCAGGAATCTGGGTGCAGACCGTAGTGAAGCAGCTCTGCTTTGCTGCAGTGGCAGCTCTGAATGGCACCGTGCTGTAGGGACTGATCAGCTTTCTCAGCTATAATTTGGGGTTTTCCAGTGATCCCATTGCCTGGAGAGGTGTCACTGCAGGGACCCCAGGAGGTGTGCTGCCAGCCCTGACACATGATGGCTGAAGCACTTGAGGGGTGAGTTCAGGAGACTGAACCTTGGACACTTCCAGGAATGGGGCAGCCACAGCTTCTTTGGGCAATCTGTGCCAGGGCCTCACCACCCTCACAGAAGAGAATTTCTTCCAAGTATCTAATCCATGCTCCTCTCTGCCACTCCAAACCCTTGTACAAAGTCCCTCTCTGGGTCTCTTGTAGCCTCTTTAGGCACTGGAAGGGGCTCCAAGGTATCTCTGGAGCCTTCTCTTCTCCCAGTTGGACAACTACAGCTCTCCCAGCCCGTCTCCATAGCAGAGGTGTTCCATCCCTCTGAGCATCTTTGTGGCCTCTTCTAGACTTGCTGTGACAGGTTCCACCCGTGGAAGGCCAGAGAAACCCCTTCCAGATATCATCTCTGGATCTCTGGTTAACCCCATGCCACAAACCATTCCCTCTAGTTTTGTGAGACAAAGCATTCCCAAGCTCATGGATCAACCTCTCAGCTGAGATGTGCTCTGTGAATTGTCAGGATTTGTGTGACCTCTTCCATTTCACCTTGGATGCTGTTGGAGTTCAGTGCTGCACCGAGCTGGGAGAAGAGGAGGTGTCCAAGCTCGTGGCAGGGCCAAACAGCTTTAAAAAAAGCTCAGTGTTTGTGGAGTGCTGTTTCTTTTAACCTTTAAAGACTCTACCCTACTTCTTTTCAAAGCCTCCTGCTTTGATTTCCCGTTCACAGTTGTCTTTCTGGCAGCCCCTGGAAGAAAGGAGACATGGATGAGGGTTAAAGAACAGCTGCAGGAACATAATTAATGCTTTGCAACATTTCTGAAGGCCTTTAGCACCTTGCCGTGACCCAGCCTGTAACATCTGTGCCTTGGCAGCAGCCAAACTGTAAAACTTCCCTCCTCCAAGTCCTGCACAAAGCAACTGTCGCCTGCCTGAGGCGTGTAATCAGGGCAAAAACTTAACAAATCAGTACAAAAGGCAGGCTGGAACACAGATGGCAGGTCTTTGGGTGCTGGGTTTGGCAGTGGGAAGGGGCTTCCAGCTGCTGATCCTTGTTAGGTGTCCAAGGGGGGAGGCAGAAAACCACTGCTGCTGCAGAGATTTTTATAGGAGAAGTCAGAGCCAAGTCTGGGTGTAACACCAGTCCCTGTGCTCTCTCGTGTTCTTACCCACAGAATGGCTGTGGGCTGATGCCAGAGCCCAAGCCCTGCCTGGTGCTGTCAGGATGATTGCCTGCACAGCTGTCACCTACCCCCAGGGATGCTAAAAGTGTCCCCATTTGGGTCGTGTTTTATCAAGGCCTGTCTTCTCCCTTTATGTGGCTAAAGGGCACCTTCAGGGCTTGCCACCCTCGTTTTTATACGAGCTGTAACTCAGTACAAAGAAGACACATAAGTGGCTCTTATTCCCAGGGGTTCCAGCTAGTGCTCTTTCAGTCCCAGACCCAAGTCACAGCTGGAGTTAACTTGGTGACCAAAGACAAGATGAACAAAACCACTTTGTTTTTGAAGATTACCTTTTTTTCTTCTTCCATATCTCCATTTTTCTCCCTGTTTCACTGCAGCCAACCCTGCTGAGTTTCCAGCCTTCAAAGCCAGTCATATCCAGCTGGACAGGAGTGAACTTGCCAAGGGGAAGTGTTTGTCCTCTGCTCTTTTTGGTTTCCTGAGAGCCCTGTGAGTGTAACGGGTGCCAAGCAGCCCCGACCTTCGCCTGACTGGAGTTCTCAGCTGCTACTGTGTTACTGAAGTTTGGAGGGTATTTTTTTATTCCTCATATCTGGAAATTTTATATGAGAAATGGGTCTTCTCATTCTCGCCTGCCATTGGATTGAACCCTCTGATACCTGGGAGAGGCTTGTAGATCCTAAAGGTTGGGAGGTAGCCTTATGTTTCTCTCCTTTACCTGCTGTTAGCACTGTGCCAGAGACAAATCCAGCTTCTGAATTTCAGCCAGGAAGCTGGAAAGGACTGCACCTCCTTGGCACCCTCCTCTGATGGACTATCCAGCCTTGATTCTCTTCGTGCTTCCCCATACTTCTCTTGCCTTTGGGCAGGAAGGAGGTGTTGCTGGAGAGAGCAACTTTCTTTTAAAACAAAATCTCTTGTTTTGCAAGTCAGATGAAGATGTTTTGCTGCATCTCTGAAATTTCTTCCCTTCAGAAGGGAAAGTGGGTGGGTTTGCAATTGGTTCCCTCCTGGCAATAAAAATGGTGGGATTACTTCAGGCACAGTGGCTGGGGAATTAGGGCTGAGTTACAGTATATTATAACATCTGAGGCTTGATTGTTTATGCGGCTGAAACAACGCCTGAGCCACGACATCCATGTGGGCTTGGTGAGAGCCCTGTGGGCACCTAGGGCACCTCAGAGCTCTGGGTTTGCAGCAGGTGTGAGTCTGACTCCATGTCTGTAAAGACATGCCTATGTGCTGCTTTCCTTGGTGGAAGAGCACAGGAATTACTGCCTTGCAGAGGTGCAGCTTGGCTGTGTTTCGATTTCTGGCATTGAATTATTTTTCCTTTGGCTGGCATTCATAAGGAGGCATTGGAGGTTTTGGGGTTTTTTTTCTGGTGGTGGTATCTTGGAGTCCTAATTCCTGAGCAGCTCCTTTTGCTGGATGTTATGCAGTCACTTCTTCCTCAGGTGTCACTTCCTACACTCAGGTGTTTTTTTTTTTCCCATGGGTGTGGAAGAAGCAATAGGGTGTTATTTTAGTTTGGGAATTGCAGCTGAAATAGAAAGTGCCTTGCTCTGATGGTCAGTCCAGTGTGAGGCATGTCCAGCTGTGCTGGCTGGAAAATGGTAAGAAAATTGCTGTAGGCTACATGAAGGTGAAAAGGAGAGAGAATAATCATGGGGGAGCAAAAGCTGAGATGGCTCTGCAGGTCTGGTATCAACAGTCTGGAGCATGGGAAGATGCTTTGGGCTCAGCAGCCACACCAGAGTCAAAGAGGAAATAATAAATAGGATGCCAGAGAAATAAGGGTAGTGGATTACTAAATTGAATTGCTACAACTCCTGCTCTTGGTCTTATTCCCTCAGCCCTAATACAGTGATTTTTAAAAGAAAATGAATGCTGAAATTGTGTGTGGAACACACACAAAATCCCATGTGTTTGGTTAGGAAGCTTCTTGTTTCTCCCAAGAATAGTCTTTCTCTCTGTGCAAGTGCGTCTGCTTTGGGCAAATCCCCTTAAAGTTATCCTGTGGTGAAGTCCCTTGAATATTAGTGTTTGAAGGAGAACATATTTCATGTTTGCACTGGAATTTCTGATTGTGTGGGGGGAAAAAAACCTCCTGTTTCCAGCCAACTCTCCTGAAGCAAGGAAGCATTCATTTCTTCTCCTTTGCCTCCTGTTAACAGGGTGCTGAGCTCCTGTGGCTCCCACTGATGTGAGTGGGGCAAAGCAACCCTGAAAATTAGAAGTGAGACCCCTCCAAAGACCTTCCTTGCTATTCCAGTGCCTCCTGCAATACCCTGGATGAAAGACATCCTGCATTTGCTGCATTTTAGCTTGCCTAAAGATTTTTTGTGTGTTTTTATATCCTGTGTGGTGGGATACTCAAACCAGCGAGTCACGGACGGAACCAGGTGATGGGGACTTGAGCACTTTTGGGTGGTGGTCATCTCCCTTGGATTGCTGGGTATAAATCTCCCAGGGATTTCAGGAGGAGATAAGCACATCAGTGAGAGCCTGGCTGTGGAGTCAGAGCGAGTGTCTGAGGCACTGCTGGTGTGTTTGTGCCCAGTCCCACTGATGTGACAGGTTGCAAAGGACTAGTTAATCAAACTAGAGAAATTAGGTGCCACCAGGCTGTTTTTCAGTTGTCACCTGGAGATCAGGCAGAGCAGCTGCTCTGACAGCCCCAAGCACTTGGCCTGTGGTGTTTGACAGTGAATTAAACAGCAGGACCATGTTTTCTGCTCCTTTGCTCTTACAAATTGGGACTGAGTCCTCAAAGCCACCATTTACCTGCGTGGGGAAGGAGGAAGAAGCAGGGCTGTAAAATAAAATGAAACAGACTGGTCAAGTAATTTAATTCTTAAATCTTGTCTCCCTTGGGCTAATCTCCTCCAAGCCATTCTTTGCTCAGGTCAACTGCTTTTAATTAGCAAGCTTCATTGATCAGGGCAGGAGTGGGATCTGGGGGGTTGCTGTCCACGTCTTTTTAATTAGTGGCTTTTCTTCCTTGCTGGAGGGAGGGTATTACCTGGCAAGAACACCCTGGAATTGTTTGAAGGAGGCTGACCTGCAATCGCCTTTGCTGCAACTCTCCTGGCAGCGTCAGGGGTTGGCAGATTTTCAAGTGGAGAAAGAGGGAGGAAAAAGAATCAAGCCTGAAAGCAGGTTGTGGTAACACTGGGAATTACTGTGTAGATACAGTTGCAGGCAGAGGTGTGGGAGTATTGGGGGTTTTTTGTTCTTGGTGGGGAAAGGCAGACAAACCAAATGTCACTGCAGACACCACCAGTCTCCCCAGCATCTTCAGTCTGCTTTCTCAAACATGGCTGCCCACCTTTGGCAGAAGGAGACATACCTGCTCTCCGCCCTGGGGAGGGATTCCCTCCAGTCTGACAAGGTGTGAGGCTCCTACCACAGTTTTCCAGCCTCTGACAGTGTTCTCTGGGGCAGTAATAGTAGGGATGGGGCTCGCCGTGTTCCTCTGCCTTTGGGCAGGGCTGGTGGTGCTGGCTGGTTTCTCTAGGTAGTGCTCCCTTAGGGTATAAACCTAAAAGATGAACCCTTAAACCCTTCCACCCTCCTCTTACCAGTGTGGGAATATGTGAATGGGAAATAACTGTCTACCTGACACTAATCCTTTATTGCATTACCAGAGGTGGTTGGACCCCTCTGGACTAAGAGCAGGTGCCCACACTTAGATGGTGTGGATGCACCAGCGTCTCTGTTCTCTGCCAGATCCCCTCGTGGCGCAGTTCTCTTGCATTTTGGATGAATTCTGGCACTGGTGGTTGGTTGTGCGATGGTTGTAGATACAAATCTCTGGCTGTCGTGGTGTGGTTGCTGAGTGATAGTGCTCCCTGCCTCTGGGCCTCTCTCAATTCATAGTTAAGGAAAATACATCTGATATTAATTAATTAGCACAAATTGGCCATTTTATGTGTTTGATCAACTTGGCCATGAAAATTCTGAAATGCAGTTAAATCAAACAGAAAGGAAGTGGCTTGGTATCAAACTATTGAATTAATATAATTATCTTATTGATTAAATCATCAAATCAACCTGCAGCTCCTTTAGCTGCTTTACTCGGCCATTTGGGGAGGCATCAGCTCCCAATCCCTGAAGCATCAGCCTCAGTGCCAACCCCTGCCTTTACATTCCGGTCAGACAGCTGATCCAGCGGGGGTGATCTCCGGATGAATCTCCCCCAGAGAGCAAGGCTCTGATGTCCATTACAGCTGTCAACCAAAATTATATACATTTGGGCAAGAGGTGATCTCTCACATACCCACTTACACTATGAATCATAGAATGGTTCGGGTTTCAAGGGACCTTAATGACCATTTGGTTTGCTACATTACGAATTCCAGGGGGGGAAGTGCTGGTGAGTCGTGACTCTTCAGGATTTCACATGCCACAGGAACACAGGCACCTGTCTTGCAGGCTTTGGAGCTGAGGAGTTGCTCTTGGAATGTCTTATCCAGTACGTTGTGTGACTTTTTCTCTGTAATGGGCTTCTTGTTCTTGCATCGAGAGGGAAAATTGTGCGAGTGGAAAGATATCAGTAGTATCAGGTATGACTAATAAATTATTAACTAATGTGAGCTGGCTTAGGGGGACCACCCCAAAACACTGATGTTCTGCTGCAAGTCATTTTCACCAGTGGGTTTAGTTGCTCAGTTCTTTAATGTATCACACTGGTTCACTGTCTGGAGGTTGATGTCTTAGACCTCAATTCTGGGACCTCAATTACACCTCTCCTCAATTCTGAGACCTTGCTAATGGTCCTGATTCTTGGGGGCTCACCAGAAGTGTGAGAGGGAAGAGCCACACCATAAAGGTGGGTAAGGTGAAGCCTGATAGCTTCCACATAAAGCTGTAAAACATGGGCTTGAGTTTAAATCAGGGTCAGCTTCCCATTGCAGTAATCCAGGTCTTTAACCAGGCAGCCCGCCAAGAGCTGGCTGTGATAAGTCAGAGCCATTACGGTCTATAAATCCACCTCTGGTGACCCTGCAAGACTCACAACTTGAAAACATTAAAAACCTGACACAATTTGGTGCGAAAATTATCAACGAGTCCCCCAAAGTTTTATCCTCCTTAGGCAGGTGCAAGAGGCAGGTAAGTGTAAGATGGTTTTAGGCTTTGAAGCAATGTTGAGCTTGTGTAGGAGTTGGACAAAAGGTTGGGGCTCTTGACAACGTCCCTGTTCTGGGGCTGCCTCCTGGTGCCAATTTTCGGCTGTCTCAGGGGTCCTGCAGCCACCTCATCGCTGCTAAACAATGTCATTTCATCCTTATCGCTCCAGCTGCCAGCGACCACGATGACTCATCCACAGCTCTGCTGTTGGGGGGTGAGTTTAGTCTCGAATTGCACTGTGTGAGGAGAGAATCATCAGGATGGGCTCCTGAGGAGGCTGTATCGTTCCTGCCAGCTCAGGGCTGCTGGCTGGGGGGGCTCAGGCACTGGCAGGATTTTCTGGACTCTGAGCTTTCACTCCTAACATGTTTCAGTGCTGGGGGAGGAGGGGAAAGTGGTAAAAACCAAGAGGCACAACCCAGCGTTTGGCTTTGTGCCGTGCTCAAACTTCTCCATGGTTCCTCCTTCTCCAGGAAACAGTTGCTCTGCAGGTGAGGCATGAAATGCATTGACTGAAGAAATTGAAAGAGACTGGCTCAGCAGGGGAGGGATTCGAATTCTGTCAGATTTTGGGAGGGAGATTTCCAGCCTTCCTTGGATTCAGATTTCCCAGGGGTGATGCTTTTCGTCCTGCATGTGATTTTTGCTTTTGGCAAGCTGCCCTTTGGCGCTGCATGTTGCTTGAGATGAAAGGCTGGAGCGAAGCATGTTCTCAACACTTAGGAAACCAGCTGCGTTGTCAGATTCACCTTGAAATACTGATGGACAGACTTGCAGGGGCCAACACTTGTTACCCTGCATTGTCCAGGCTGCTGCATTGGCTGTGGTCCGTGGTGTGAGGAACACTACAGCCTCCCTTCCTCATAGAAACAGCAGCAGGAGGGATGAGTTGGCAGAGGACACAAAGAAGGAACAGTTTGACTCTAGCCTCGCTTTCTGGAAGTCTGGTTTAGCATTTAAGCTTGCACCTTCTGTGAGGTGCCAGTCCCACCTGGGCTATCCCTGAGCACCACCATTTCTCCTGGTTCTCTGTTGGAGAGGTGCCACGGTCACCTGTTACTGCCAGCTGGTGGGACCTTCCTCTTGTCTGTCACGATCTGCCTTTCTCTTATGATAGTGTGACACAGGAGCGTCACCATGGGGACATACCATTGGAGTGTCTAATTTCTAGGTGGATGGGAACAGCTGGAAGGACATCATTTGGAAATGTGTACAGGTCAGGCCCTGTGAAAGCATCTTTGGCCTTCCTAACTGGCATTAAGGTCAACATTTCTGGCCCTGTACCAGCCAAGTGATGATGAGTTTTTTATTCCAAGCATCTGCAGGGTGAGGGAGACCTTCCTGGTGAAGGTCTCTTTGTGACAGGTGTGTGTCAGTGTGGTGCCTGGTGTGATCCACATAAGCGGTCTGGTGTCAGCTCTCTGATTGATAACCTTGGTAGTGCTGTGGTACCCGTGGTGCAGAGTCATGAGACCTCACTGTACAGATCACATCACTTCCCCTTCCTTAATACCTTGCTTGCTTTGCACTGATGGATTTTAGGAGATTCGTGTAAGGTCAGATGCCTCTTTTTCCTCTTCCTCCTCCTCACTTTCAGTATGCCTGCAGAGTGTGCATCTGACGGGTTGATCTGTCCCAGGAAGACCTGTCTCTTTCCTACTGGACATCACAATGTTTCCCTCTTTGCTTCTATCAACCAGTCAAGGTGTGTGACAGGGGAGCGCTCTGACTGCTGGACCGTGTTGGTGCTTGAGCATCCCTGGGTTATGCATGAGTTGCAGGCAGGAGGGTGCCCCACGGTACTTGATGCCTTGGTTTTCCCTGCACATCCAAATGTGGCACGTTTGGAGGAGCACCAGGAGTTCGCTCCCCTTCCTCATCTGTATTCCCTCAGCTGAAAGCAGATGCTCCAGCACAGCGTTCTGTGTCAGTGCTGGCACTGCCCATGGTATCACACGTGGAGGTGGCTCTGAACTGCTCCAGCCCTGCAGCATGTCTCTCCTCCTTCCTTTCCTTGCCCTCCTCGAGCTTCCCGTGTGCCTCTATGGGGCCAGTGCTGTTTGCCCTGGGAGGATGCTGAGGCTGGGCCGCTCTTTTTTAGCGGAACAACAATCTCTGCTTAGGTCAGCTGTAAATTTAATCGAGTGGTGCAAAGGATTTAGTGCACCTTGCAGATAGAAATTGCCTTGGGCTGGACAAAAGAAATACACATGCCATTCCCTTTCTCTCCTCCTGTGCTGGCTTAGGCTGTGGTTGTTTTTTTCCCCTTCTTCTCCCCAGTCCATGACATACAACTCGGATGTTATTTGCATCTCAGTGTGTCTCAAAGCACTGTGAGGCTTCTTACCTAGCAGTGATGAATTCAGTGTATGCAGCCCAGAACTGTGATTTCCCTCAGGGTGCTTTGTAATAATAATTTCTGTAAATAAAGGCTGGAATCAGGATCTCTGTTGTAATAGGATTTTGTTTGTACAAGAGCTGGTAGCTGTGTGCCCCTGACGATGCCCCGTGTTAGGATCTTGGGCTGTGTGTGGGTTGGGAAGGGTGGGCTGGCACAGACCACCCTTGTAGGGAAGGAGAGTGGTATATCTCACCTTTGGGAAATATTGTGAAGTCTGCAGGCCACAAGCACAGTGCTGATGGGCACCTCTCTNCGTGTGCCCCTGATGATGCCCTGTGTTAGGATCTTGGGCTGTGTGTGTTGTGGGGAGGGAGAGTGGTATAACTCACCTTTGGGAAATATTGGGAAGTCTGCAGGCCTCAAGCACAGTGCTGATGGGCACCTCTCTCATTCTTGAATAGCTGGATCTTGCCCGTCTGGTTTGTATTCCTGACAGGGTGCAGGCTCTCCCTGCAAACGGTAAAGCCCCCATTCCCCACGATGTGCCAAAGCCCATGAGCTTGGAGAGGAGAGGCAAGAGCCTGGGAGTACGAGGACTGACCTGGCTACAGCCTCCCTGGCTGTACCATCTGTGTGTGGAGCAATGCTACAACCTCTTCCCTCATCCCCGGGCTGTCAGAACTCACGCTTCCATGTGCCAGTGACCACAGTGTCCTGCCCCCCGAAGCAGCTGCCTTCCTGAGAAGCTCACATCTATAAAACACACTGCTGAGGGAGCAATTTGTCAGCCCCGTTGAATGAAGGGTGCAAGAAAACAGTGCACTTAATTACGCCTGCCTGGGAGAGAGATGGGTGACGAACATGTGTGATCACGAGCCTTGGGGGCTGTTAGATTCTTTTCTCACCTGTTCTCACAGGAAGAAGCTCACGGAGGGGGGGGAAACACATATGTGTGTTCACACGTTCACTCTGCTACCCCTGCCGGCTTCTTCCTGTGCTGGTGGAAACTTCAGCAGGAGGATTGGTGGCTGCACTGGAGGCAATGGGGATCTTTGTGCCTGGGCTACTGCAGAGTGTCATTCCTGCGGGATTCTGAGGGGCTGTGGGTGAGTCAATGTGGCATGTTTTGAGCATACACACCTCAAACATGTGGGTAAATTCAGTTTTCTAGGCTTGTGCTGGCTGTATCTCATCCTGAATTGGTCCTGTACCCAGGTGAGGTGGGCTCAGTACCACCTAGTGATGTGAAAAGAAGCTGAACTGTTTCTGCACTATGGAGGTGAGAGGCTCTTCCCCAGGCAATCATGATGGCAAAGTGTTTGTGCCGCGTTTGGTGTCAGCAGCTGCGAGTTGTGTTGTTCTTAAAAATAGCCAGGTGCCAGAACCGTTTGTCACCACCGCTTCGTGAAAGGTGTGCTGGCACTTCATCCCTCCCTGGCTTCACAGGGAAGGCTGAGTTAGCTCTGACAAAGCCTGTGCACCATTCACAGTGTAATTAGCACCACAAGTCTTGCTAATTGCTGAGGGTTTTTTTTTTCTCTTCCCCCTCCCTTTCTCCAGAACACAAAATTTCTCTAGTTGTCTTGGGTTATCATCGTGGTAGACAGTGTGCTAAGCCTGGATGCTCCTTCTGAGGGCTAGTGTCAGGAATAATTACTGCCATAGTAAGCTGATCAGCCCTTCGTTATTAGCTGCTGTTGTTGTTACCCGACATTGATTAGTAATTTGTAGCTGCCAGTGCTTTCCTCTGCCCTCAAAGCCAAGTGTTTGCTGGTGCTGCCACGTTGTTCTGCCAAAGACAAACGAGCATTTCCCCCCCACTTCCCCCCCACCTCGGAGCTTTGCTATCTACAGTTTGTTTTTTAAATCTACGGCTCATGGCTGGGAGAGCAGCACCAGCCCTGTGTGAATGCTGACTTTGCAGCTGAAAATTGCTGAGGGTCCCAGCCAGCTGTAGTGACAGAAGATCTTGGGGTGAGTGACCCAACGGTGGGACCATGTTTGTAATTTCAGGTTGAGAGCCTTGCAGTGATGCCCCCAGCTGCCCCATCATCCCTGCATCCTGCTTGATGGAAAAGGAAGGGGAGATGCCACCACCAGTGTTTACTGGGTCCAGAGAGGTCCATGGTGTGTTTGTAGGTGGCTGCTCAACACATGTTCATGTCTGGGCTGGTGGCCAGCAGCAAAGGTGAGTTTTGGAGGAGAAGGAGAAAACAGAGCTGTAGGTTCTGTCCTGTTACGAGATGTTCAGAGTTGCTTTTAAAGTAAGACCATTTAGCATCTTGAAACTGGAAATAATGGGAGAAGGGGAGCTCCCCACCCATGACCAGGGTCAGGAGTCCTTGCTCACAGTGGTGACTCCTGCTGTGCTCTCCCTCTGGCTGGGTCTGTCTCTTATGTCTTTTGGCTCTTCCTCCCGGGCTGAGCCACGTGCCATCCCTTGGTTGTCTGATCTGTGGCCTGGCTGTGCCTGTCAAAGCAGGGTCAGAGAGCAAAGACTGGCTTGCAGGTCTGTGCTGGGATTGGGAGGGAAGTTTGGGGAAGGACTATAGTATGTAAGTGCCTTTTGTGTGATCTGTCTCTCTTGTGCCAGTGTATTGCTGGCTCGCATGTTGTCTCAGGACCTCAGCAGTGAATCTTGTGAGCAACTTGGGTTGTTCAATGTATTTCCTGCTTTCTTGTGCATAACACCAACAGGCAAACAAATAAATAATGTGAATAATCTACCCTGGGTAAGCCCAGAAGTGCTGGCAGGACAGGAAGGGGACTTAGCTCTCTTCTGTGGAGGGGACATGAAGGTGATCTTGGGCTTGCATGGAGCAGAGCAGGCTCCCCATCCATCTCCCCCAGCTGTGCTGCTGGTGCTGGGAGGCAGCGTGTGCAACCATGCCAAGGTCTGTAAATGTCCATCTCACACAGCAGGTATAAATCATGGATGGGCAGCCAGAGACGGCGGGGAACGCGCCTCCTCTAACCCCTACTGTGACTAGCGTCCCTGGGATGCCAGGGGGGTGGCAAGGGGCAAAGCTTGATGTCACTTCTTGGCACTCCACGAAGACGTTATTCAACGAGACGGTGACCTCTCCTGGCACACAGAGAGCTGCCGGGGACCTCCAGCCCCGTGTCTGCGGCAAATCAAATGATGTGCTGCAGGAGAGGAGGGCTGGGACTCAGACATCCATCAGCAGCCTGCTGACCGTGGAGGAGAGGAAGAGAGAGCTGCCAAGAAGCCTCCCCTCCGTCGGTCATCGGAGGCGCCGGTCGCTCAAATCCTCGTGTGTCTTCTTACTCATCCATTACTAACCACGGCTCCCTGCACAAGCACCTCAATGGCTGTCTGGCCTGGACCAGTCCTAATTAAGACTGAAAGGTGGTTTCTTTTCAAAATCCGTGCTCAAGTGTGTTTTTCTAGTTTCTCACCTTCCCAGATGAGATTTCCAGGGCTGGGTGATTTTTCTTTTCTTTAGTAGTTCCAGTGATTCACCAGTTTAAAAACGTGAGAGGACTGCAGGACACCTGATCAGACTTTCTTTCTGATCAACACATTCAGGGGATTTTATTATCTTTTCTTTTCCTCCCCAGAGAGCTCAAGCTCTGAGGTAGCTCAGGTAGAAACCTGCAAACCAGAGAAATTAATCTTTGCTGACAAAAGCTTCACAACTAAGCACTGGTCTGGATTTGAGGATGTGCTTGATGCTCCCAGGTGAGCTTGCAAAGGTGGAGAGAGCACTGGGATGTGTCCCACCACTGCAGTGGTAGATCCCACTCCCTGTGGGGCAGAGTTAGAACGGTCCAAACCACTCTTTGAGTGTGATAGTGCATAGTGGCACAGCCCTTGCTGTTACAGGGGATTTTGGAGCATGAGAGCAGAAGGTAAAGTGTCAGGGCTCTGCATCTTGGTGTCAGGCTGCTCTGTAGGGCTGAGAGGTTTCTTCAGCTTGGAAAGCTGTGTGTTCCAGCTCCTCTTCTTCACTGGAACAAGCCAGTCTACAACCAGTGATTTCAGTGGGCCAGCCTTAGTTTGCCTGACATGAGGATGTTACTTTTGACCTCAGATGAATTCCCTGGTGCATCTTCTCCCCTGTGGTCCACCCAGCTTCTTGTCCTGCTTGCCCCTGCTGTTGAGGCCACCATCTCAGCTGCAGGACCAATGCTGGGCCTTAGCTGCTGGTTCATGTGTCACTGGAAAGGACAGAGTTTGCCATGCTCTCCCCTCTGCCTCGTGCTTTAGGGTAGCTGTGATTTCTGCATCCCTAAACACTCCTGTGGAGGACACTGAGGGCAACCCTGCAAGTGTCCCACTCTTTTGTTGCCTGAACTATGTTACTTTTTGGAGGACCTATCTCTCTCTGCTGATGAGATGGTGCTGGTTGACGTGTCACTCTGCTCTTCTGTGATGGAGACAGAGCAGTTATGTGAGAGGCTGTTAATTTCAAGAAGAGCGTGGGCCAAAAAAAGTGTTTGTTGTGGAGTATGGGCCTGGTTCAGAGTCGTGTCTGCTGGGATCTGAGCCTGCCTTTATAGAGGACTTTGGTTGGTTGGCACTTTCTGTCTGCAGGGAGGGCTGAGCCAGGCACTTCCACACCCGTCTGCATTTCACAGGCTCTCTGCTGCTGTTTCCCCACAGAACATCCTGGTCCGCTCAGGATGACGTGCCCGTGGGTGTAGGTAAGATTCCCCAGTTCACTTCTCTCCAAGTGGGTTGCCAACGGCAAGACAAACCTTCAAACACCCCAAAGCAGAAGGAATAACTATTACCTAAGCTGTGACCAAGTTCTCCGAAGGAGAAAAGAAAGACCCAAGTGTTGCAACATCCCTTGAAGCTCTCCAAGCAATGATGATTGAGATCTTCTGGAGTCTGGCCCATGCTGTGTTCCCAAACCTCGGGTTCCCTGTCTCTGCTCACAGCTCTCTTCCACACAAGTGCCTCGGGAGCATGGAAATTCTTCCCGGGTTCTTCCAAGCCCTTCCACAGGCAAGGCAAGGGGCCTCTAGATGGCAATGTTTCTGTTCTCAGGCGAGCTGTACCATTCCCTTCAGAGCCAAGGCTCTGGAGAAACTCGGAGATTAACTCCAAGCTGAAGTGGACAGCTTAGCACCCCGCTGCCTCTTATCGCTTCCTCAGTGAAAGTGCCTTGGATTTTGTGACCTCAGGGGACCAGCGGTTTCAGCAGGCTGTCCTTCGGCCTGATCGCTCAGAAAACTGCCTGGTGGACAGGGAGCTCCCAGGAATTTTGGAGGGATGGGAGCCCGTTGCTGTGACTGCGAGGTGCTGGTTAAAGAACTCAGTGTTGTCGATGCTCATCTTGTTTCCCATGTGTGCTCGAGGATGTGGGCAGGTGTCTGCTCCTCCCAGTGTTTGTGGAAGGGGGTGTGTGGAAATAGAGCCTTGTCTTTGGCTGGAGACGAGGTGGGAGCTTAGGGAAGGAAAATGTTGCTGGAGAGAGGAGTGTAATTGCTCGGCACGCTTGGAGCTGTCACTTGTTACCTCCTCCCTGCACTGCTTGGTGCCTGAGAGATGGGGATTCTGGGCTCCATACCCTCCTCCTTTCCCAGGGCTTCTGCTGTGATGCTGATAGAGACCACACCTCGGAGCCTGTGTTTATCTTCTCTCCTGGATGGCAGTGTGACAAGCACTTTCTTTGTCAATCAGTGTCACGGGAGAAAGGACAGGGAGAATCAGAAGGCTGCTGTCCCTCACTGTCTGCACTGACAGCCTTGCTTCAGGCTTGGGGACCAAGCTCACTTAGCTCCTCCTGACCATATTTTATCATGGACTCAACCCATTTGTGGTTAAGAAGAGGAAAGTAAGACTTGGGGGAGACAGGAATGTCTTCCTACCTCTGGGCACTGTGAAATGCAGCACATGCAGACTGGGTCCTGTAAGTGTCCCCTCTTTACAGCCCTCCTGGGAGCTGGCAGCAAAATTCAGCCCCTTGCCAAGGTTCCCTGGAGAGCCAAGCAAGGTGGAAGGCAAGCACCATACTCAACAAAGGTCTGAGCAAGTGATCAGGTGACCTGTTTGCACATGTTGTGGCTGCTCAGAGTTTTATGAATCCGTGTATACCCTCATCTTGTGAGGACCAGAAATAGAGGCTGGACCTAGATCTTGCTTGAGCCTTGTCTGGTGTGCTGATAAAGCTGACCTCCTCCTCTTCAGCTTTCAGTTGTGTTTTGAGCTAATTCCTACTGCTTCCACTAAGGGAAATGTTGAGATGTGTGTCATAGGGTTTCTCCAAACTGCAAGGCAAGGGTGGGAGTAGCAAGACCTGCTCCTGAAGCTCTCCTCTTGCTCTCCATCCCTTCCCTCTCCCATCTGCCAGCCTGGCCTGGCTCCCCTAGCCTGGCCTCTCACCCAGGGTTGCCCATTCCTCTTTGGCAGTGCTCTGGAGGAGCCTGGAGCTGGTCCTGAGCAGTGAAATGATGCTGGAGCTGAAGGGTGTGGAATGGGTGTGAGATTTGGGGCTGCAGGAGATGCCGATGGTTTCCCAGCTCTGCCACAGCACAGAAGAAATCATTCCCATCTCCCTGTGCATCATTTCCTTCTGCATAAAACAGACAGTGATCCTTTTCTCACCTCCTTGAATTGATGCCAAAGGAGAGAGACTGGCTCCTCCTTGTTTTTCCCCCAGCACAGAGAATAATCTCTTTGGAGTTGGTGTGCTCATGCCTGGGCTCTCCATTCCACCAGGAGACCTGGGACACCCTGGCTTTCCAGGAGTGTGGGAGCAGAGATGAGCTGTCTCAGCCTCTCTGTGCACTCAAGGCCATGCAAGACCTCACTCCTGCCTCCAGCCTGTGCAGGAGATTTCTCTGCCAGTCCTGCACCTGCAGCCTGGGAAAATGGCTCCAGTCATGCTGCAGCAGGCATGGACAATTGATTATAAGCGGTCATAGATTACCTGGAGCAATGCTATTAAATTTAATACACTTCTTCACTGGCTCTTGGGGCTCAGCCTTGGGTTGTGTAACTGACATCTTGTTGCAAAGCATTTTGGGGACAGAGCTAGGGGCCAGGCAGAGAGATTCAGCAGCAAAGAGTGGGAGAAGATGATGAGTTTGTTGAGATTTATTTCCTGCCCAATAATTGCCCAGAAAAGCTGTGTAAACCTTCTCTGTTTGTGGAACAAATACTGCAAGAGTTACTGCTCTGACCTTTTTTCTTCTTTTCCGCTGGACAATTGTCTGTGCCCTTGCTATTCTGAAGCCTTGATATGCTGCTGGCAGATTTATGCCATGTTGAAACCCACTTCTTATTGCCTCAGAGTTGATTGGAAGAGAGGAGACTCGTTTGCTGAAAACTAAACCCGCTGCCATGCGCCCTGCATGCCAAGCTGAGGTTGAAGTTTAAAAGTCCTCTTTTCCATGTCAGCTTCTTGTCTGCTGTCACCCTTTCATCTGTGGAAGGCAAGGGCCCAGCTCTGAAGAGGATCACCACCAGATTTAGGCAGGACTGAGATGCCTAATGAGCAAGCAACGCTGTGATGGAGCAAAGCTGCTGCTTGCTGTGGGCTTGGTGCCTCTTGAGGGAAGGGCTGTTCAGTGTGCAAGTCCTGCCCTGGCTTAACAAAAGCTTGTGGCAAATCCCCATGTGAACACTCTCACATTGATTTGGCAGCTGCTAAATTTGGGAATAAATCCGCCTGCCTTGGCAGCAATAGTAAATCAGATGAGGCACGTCCAGCGAGGGTTGAGAGGCCACTGCAAAATGCACTCAGTTTGTGGGAGGTTCAGAGCTTGCCTGTGCTGAAGGGAAGCTGGTGCTAAAGCTCCCTGGGACAACCTCTGGGTTGAAATCCTGTCCTGGGTGAGATCCCAGGAGTTTGTTAGTGCAGTTTGGGGTCTTCATCACTCTGCAATCCTCTGATACTGCTGCTAAGTGCCCCTTTTCATTCTGTGTCAACACAGAGAGAAGCCAAGGGAGCTGTGCAGTAGCCTGACAGCCTGAAGAGGCTTTACAATGAAGGTGACTTAGTCATTGATGCCACACAGGAGCAGATGTTACTTGCAAACCCAGCCTCAGCTCCTTGTATGTCTTGGGTGGGTGTGAGGTGCATCACTACTGGCACCATTTGAGGCCTGTGCCCACCTCCACCCTGCTGTAAAACTGCCCTGTCCAAGCAGAGGTGGTTCTGCCTCTGAGTTTTACTCTTGCCAATACAGGATTTCTGTGGTAGCTGGCAAATGCCAGCCCTCTTCAGGGAGTATCCTCTTACGGGTGTGTTTCTCCTCACGTACAAACCCGTTGGAGGCTTCCGGTGTTTCACTGTGTCCGAGCAGAGAATCAGGCCCGTGTGTCTGCACATGCGTGTGTACCTGTGCTCTTCCTTCTGCAGGTAACAGGAGGGTGCAAGGTGTGGGTTTTAATCCCTGAGTGTGTGGGCAGCTCTGCTGAGGCTCTTTGTCAGCTGGAATCCCAGCCCAGGGCTCTGCGGCATCAGCCACGGCTCCCTTTTTGCCTTCTGTCACGTTTGGAAGGAGGGGAGATGTAGCTGAATCTTGCAATAGTAGGTCAAAACATACTGCAGCACTAAAGATCAGAGCAAAAGCTTTCTTGTACAAACACATGGTTTTATTCATCCTGTTATTTTCTTTAGCAAATGCTTACTTGCCTTTACAGACCAGCTTTCAGCCTCAGGGAAAGCAAGTGTCTTGCTGGAAGGGAAGCTGGGCTAGTGACTGGAGTGGGTGACAGTTATGGAAAGCAGGCATTCTTGAGTTTTATTCCTGATTCTGAGCTGGCTACCGTTCTCCAGATCTCTGTGAAGAGCTCAAGCAATGGAGAGCAGGGGCTGTCACCGTGTGTGTATGCGGCACACAGGGTGGTGGCACCCCCAGAGCAGCAAGAAATGCCAGTCATGACTGCAGCTCTTTCTGGGTGGCAGCCTGGTTAGGGGGCTCGAAAGAGCTCTTTTATCCAGACAAAACTCTGCCTGGGATTCTTCAGCGTCCAGACATGCAGACAGCTTATTTTTAAGGTCTCATTTGAAAGATGTCAGCTCCCCCTCCCTGCTCTCCCCCAAGCAGCGAGAGCAGAAAACTAAATTTATCTGCATTGGGACAGAGAGAGCCGGAGTAAACCAGCCAGGCACTGCTCCAGATCTGCTGGGTGGAACAGCTGGCACAGAGCTGTCTGTCTGTCTGTCCAAGGTGGAGGTGCTTAGCTGCTGCTGATCCTGGGCTCTGACAGCTACACAGCATTTTCCATTCTGGCTTTCAGAATTTACTGGAAAGTCTGCCTTGTTGGGGTGATGTTTTATCAGCCTCTGGGTTAATTTTTCTTTTGTTTTTAGTATGAGAGGCAAAGCAGTCCCTCTGCTTTTTAGAAGACAGGTGAGGAGCTACAATCCTTGCCTTCCTTCTCGAGACCTTGTGAGAACCTCAGGGTGGAAAAGGTGCTGGAGAACAGGCAGAGCACAGCCTGCAAAGAGCCTTTGTTGTTCAAGGAATTTTGAATATCCATGAGGAATGGGGACTGTGAAGGACTTGAATATTTTCAGTTTGAAAGTAGCTGCCCACGGCTCAGTTTTTGGGGTGGTTATTGATTGGAAGAAGGGACCACAAGTCAGATGTTTGCATGGCTGTGTGCCACACCCTGCTGTGTGCCTGAGGTAAAGAAGAGAATCCCTAATGTGTCCCTTCCAGGGGCTGTCTGGGGTATGGGCAGGTGGGGAATCAGTGGGATCTGTTTTTCCTTTTCGCCTCCTAAAACTGGAGCATTCTTCTCTGTCAGGCTGCTACTAATGAGTTAGTTAAACAGCATCTCCTTACTGGAAACCCTTTTCAGTCCAATTAAGATCTTGCAACATGTCAGCTGCGACAATAAAAGTGAATTAAGGCTCGTTTCTCCTTTTTTACGATGTTTATTATTAGATGAGAATGCTCATTTAGAGGAGCTAATCATGGTTATTTATTTGTCGGTGATACCAAGAAGCCCCTGCTCAGGCTAAAGACCCAGTGCCACGGGCTGTGTGTGCTCATGGAAAGAGTGGGATCCAGCCCTGGAGGATGGATTTCCACCCAGGAAGAGCCCATGTGAAGGTCGGGAGACCCCCATGGCCATTTAGCCCCAGCTACAGGACTTGCTGCTGTTTGGAGGTGCTGTGAGAGCCGCTCAAGAAGTGAAAGAAGGCAAGAGGAGAATGCTGAATTCATCTCCCCTCTCCAGCTGTTTTGATTTCGTGGCTTGGCCTTCCACGGGTTGGGCTGCTAGTCAAGATGCTTTCCAGCATATCTAACAGGGAAAAGGAGTCATTTTGTTGCCTTGAGGAGCTCAGGCAGGAGGATGCAATGCAAAAGGCATTCTGTGCACCTGCTTGTTTCCAAGAGGCGTTTGCTTTGTGCTCAAAACCAGTTAATTCCATCCTTAACTGATAAGCTTGAAGAACCCAGCAACCAGGAGCAGAAATCCAAGGACCTGGAGGCGCAGAGACTGAGGAGCAGGCCAGGAAGGAGAAAGCCAGGCTGGTAATCCTCCCCTGCCGTGTGTCCTGCAGAGAGCCTCAACATCTCTCCCTGCGAGGAAGATCCCACACCATCACTGGAGGAAGGGGTGAGGGTCTGGCCTCCTTTCCCCTGAGGTTTGGCAGGGTTGTGTGAGGAGGAATGTGCCAGAAGCAGAATCTGAGGGCACAGAAGAAGCACTGAGGACAGAGAGACAGATTGTCCTGTGGGTCATTGCAGCCCCATGCTGGGATCAGCTGTGACTGAGCTGTTGGCTGCTGGGCTCCCTGCCCTGCATTTTGGGCTTCCAGGTGTCTTTGAGCCTGTGCTCCTGCCTGGCTTGTGGGCTCCTTCATCAGGACTTTTTGCTTTGTGCTGTTGATGCTTCTGAATCTCATCCAGACTCTGGATCCATCTTTGACTCCATCCTTGCATCACAGAATCACAGAATCAGTAAGGTTGGAAAAGACCATAGAGATCATCAAGTCCAACCTATCACCTGTTACCTAATCTAATCTAGTCAAACCTGTTACCTAACCTGTTGCCATCCTACTACCAACACATCATCCTACCTATAACACACTACCCTAATATCTAGGTCATGCCACCAAGAACTTCATCCAACCTTTTCTTAAACACCTCTAGGGACAGTGACTCCACCACCTCCTTGGGCAGCCCATTGCACTGAGAGATCACCCTCTCTGTGAAAAAGTTCCTTCTAATGTCCAGTCTAAATCTCCCCTGACGNCCTTCCTCCAGATCGACATTTATCCCCAGCTTGGTGTCATCTGCAAACTTGCTAATAACAGACTCCATCCCTTCGTCCAGATCATCAATAGAGATAAAGATAAAAATCAACACAGGATGTGGGACTATGAAGTCATGTCCCCACGTTGGGGACTCAGACCTCTGCTCTGGGCTCCTCCTTACAGCCACACAAGTCCTGGGGCTCTTCTCTGTCCATGAACCCACAGTGCTGTGTAGCTCTGGGCTGAATCTCCATCTGTATCTGTGTAAAAACATCATTCTTCTTCTTTCAATCTCGCAGCTGTTGAAGTTTCGAAGTTAAGAAAACATTTAAATGATTAAAAAAAAAAATAAAAACACCCAGCCTTGGTTTATCAAGGGAACTTGGAATGAGCAGAAGGGGAGGGGGAGCAGACACAGGAAGGGCAGCAGAGACTCACAGCCTGGCAGAGCACTTGTCATCTTGACAACACAGTAAGTTTCAAACTGGGCTCACTCCTGACGTTTGCCTGAAGGTATATTTAACTAGTGCGGGAGATTCTGGAGCACAAGTGTGCACCTCCGAGCCCAAGGAAGCCTCAGCGGGGGTTAGCTGGGTTTGGGAAGGGGGGAGATGGGCTCTAAATGGAAAATGTGCCTCCTTCCCTGTCTGTGTGTAGCCAGACTGCGGGGCTGTGCTCGCAGCTTGGTGAGAGGATGCTAATGAAGCGTGAACCGGCTGCGCTCAGTGGCAGTTCCGTGCTTTCTGCCACCAGCCCACCTCTTCCTTTCATTCCTTCTGTATTTGCATGTTGTGTTTGACGAATGAAAATGTGAGCTTCTCTTTGAAGCGGGAGGGATGACAAACAGATAGGATGGGAGCTCGACTTCTGCTTTCCTGGAGCTAAATTGTCAGAGGATGCACAAAGCTTCTGGGAGAGATTTGCAGCCTTTGGGACTGATGGGAGACTCTGGGTGTTGCAGGTTCTGTGGGGTGCAAAGAAGGGGTTTTGAGTGATTCTGAAATCCAGAAATCTTGACTCTGGGGTTTTTTTTTTCAGGTCCTGACTTGGAGTGGTCTGTGCTCCAGGGCTGCTGCTCCTCTCTATGGGGTTTGAAGCTCCCAACCCTTCTTTCCCCAGAGCTTTCAAAATGCACCTCCCACCTCCTTAAAACCTCTTTCATCTCTCCCTGCTGCAGCAGGACCTGCTCCATCTCTTCTGCCTGGGTACCCCTGTTCTTCTTCCCCACAGGCCCTGCCATTCACCCTTTTTTTTTTTCTCCCCCCTCAAGTTTCACTGTTTCAGTCAGGCCTTTGCTCACCTTTTGTCCCTGTACCCTGTGCTGTGAGATTTCAGAAACACAGGTACATATAAACTGCGCTTCCAGAAATCCTAAGGTGGTGCCTACAGACCACAAGCTTGTTTTGAATCCAGGCTACAGGCACATGGGAATGGAAAGCATCCTCTCCTGCTACCAAAATCACAGAATTGTTAATGCTACAAAAGACCTCCAATATCATTGAGTCCAACTGTAAACCCAGTACTGTCGTGTTCAGCACTAAATCATGTCCCCAGAACAGTCCAGGCAGCCCCAGGAGAGCAGAATGTTTTATGTCTGGTCCTGAGTTGTGAGAAGTTTCTGTGGCAGAGCTTAAGGCTGATGCATTGACATTATATGCTGCTGAAAAAGGGATGTGATTGGGGTTTTGATAGTGAGTGACTTTTTGGCATTTCTGAGAAGCAGACTCCCAACAAGGAGGCAGAACAAGCTGGGCACATGAGATGGGAGTGGTGCCATGAGCCAGAGCATCTGCTGCCCTGCAGGGTCTGAACTGTCCTCTTGTTGCTTTCATCACTTCCCCAGGCGCCTCATGGCACCTCACCTGCCTGCAAGGAAACATCTGGAGGAGTGCAAATGCCGATCTGTGTTTTTACTGGCCCTGCAGAAGAAAGCCAGCCACCTTCCAGCATCGATTGTAGCAGGAAGAGATGGAAATACCGTGTTAGACACTGGAGTGGGAGCCCTGTCTGGGAGCCTTGCCTGGAAATGGATGTCTGCAGGAGTTTGGGAATGGGCTAAAATCAGGGATGTTAGTCCATGGTCTCATTTGCACCTGTGTGGTTTTATCTTCCTTTCTAGATTGGCTTTAAGATATGGGGAAGTGTTGAGATTCTTCCCACCGGAGAGATTTGCTGAGGTCCTTGGCTGGTAGAAATCAATCAAGCTGTAACTCACAAAGCACCCTATGGGGACACCACTTCGATAGGAACCTTCCCTCTGAAGTTTGATGTGATTTCCTCTTCTTCCAGCCACATATTTTCCCCCTTTCATCACAAAAATAAAAGCTGTGAGAAAATCTGGTGAAGCCCCTGGAGCTGGTCTCCACCTCCCTTGTCCCAGCCTTTGTGCCCTCCATCAGAAAGCTGTGAGTCATCACCTCTTGGCTCCACCAGCTTTGGAATGTTTTTTTCTCCTCCTCATTCCCCCATCTCAGCTGGGGTGAAGAAGCGAGAAAGCAAATAGGAATAAATACCTCCAGCCATAAAAGTGAAATAAATCAATATCTCTTCTCTGAAGCCAGAGATGCTTAATAGGCAAGGATCACTGCCAGATTGTAAAAAATGTGTTTAGTGTGCGGCTGGGGCAAGTTTAACCCTTGGACATAAACAGCTGAGCAGCTTCTCTCACCTCAGAATTAAATAACTTTAACTGCAGAGAGCTGTGATTAATAGAGGCACCTCTGCTTGGGATGCACCAGGTGCCCGTGGATTGTCTGGGAGGTTGTAACCAAGTCCCTTCTGCAGGCCCAGTGATGTTTTTTTTTCCTGAAGGTGCAGTTCTGTTTGTGGTTAAGGGAGTTCCTGAGCATTGGGCTGAGATGTTAGGATTTCAGCTGCCTTTCCCAGGAATTAAGGACTTTTGAAGCTCTCTGTGCTGCCTTTCTGTGGTGGGAAAGCAGAGGAACAGAGCTCAGGTGAGGTAGTGATAGAATCTGAGGAAATGGCACAAAGCTGCGCCAGGGGAGGTTTAGGCTGGATATCAGGGAAAGGTCCTCTCCCAGAGGGTGGTTGGGCACTGAACAGGCTCCCTAGGGTTTGGTCAGAGAGCTCCAGGCCAAGAGCTTAGGCACATGGTGGGATTGTTGGGGTGTCTTGTGCAGGGCCAGGAGTTGGACTCGGTGATGCTTGTGGGACCCTTCCAGCTCAGCACATTCTATGGTCGATCAGGATGACGAGACAGAGCCGAGGCTGGAGTAACAGGAGCTGTGATGTTCCTGGGGGGCTGGGGGAAGTGTTAGTCCTGCTGTCAGCCTGTTTGGTTGAGACCACCTCAGGAATGATGGGAATACTCTGGCCAGTCTTTCTGAAGACCAATGAAGTCAAATGGGAGCAAATACAAAGGAGTCTGTGGAGAAATTCAGAGGCACAAACATCCCATCCCACTTAAGGGTTTGGCTTCACAAAATCAAGGCTGAGAGGTGACGCACTCTGGGAGCAGAATTATTTAGAGTTAGCAGATGTTGGGATGGGGACAGCTACTTGTGGGCTGCCTATGAGCTTGTGAGGCTGGTGACAAGCAGAAAGGGGCTGATCCCTGCCAGTGGTCATGGAAGAGCGAAGCACCAGGACTGGTTTGAAGTGGAGCTGAGCAGGAGTGATTGTTTGCTCTAACTCCAGCCCTGCTCAGAGGCTGGATGCAGGGATGTGGGATTTCTCACTAGTCTTGTTTATGATGGTCCATGTTGCCTTTTGTTGGGGCTGGGAGCTCAAAGGTAGCCAAGGCATTTCAGGAGAGGATTGGGGTCACTTTCCCACAAAGCCTTCCTGCACCTCAATAAGCTATTTGTTCTCCTGACACACAGTCCCTCACTCATTTAAGTGCTGCCTGGCACACACATGTTTCCCTGAACTACAGCAGAAACCTTTTGTTGAGGAGACTCAGGTGATAGAAGTTAACTTGGTATTCAGGAGCTGGGGGTGTGTCACAACTCACAACCAGCTGCTTTCCATGCAGAAAGAAGGCAAGTAGTGCTGGGAAAGATGATCCTGGAAACACTTGTATTTGTTTTGATGTTTTTTCACACAGGTACAGGAGATTCCATCTCTTGCTAATGTAACCTCTGCTTGCCACAGGTATGGGCGTTATTAGAGTAGCAGTGGAAGAGGCTATTCCAAATGTACCCAATTTTGCTCTTAGTCGTGACAGAACGAACAGGTTGAGGTCATAGTTGGCATAAAATGGGCAGGATTTGCCCCATCATTGTGCCAGGTATTCTTTGTGGGCAGGAAGGGGGAAACCTGGGTCTTAAGCCAAAGAAAGGGCTTTTACTAACTCTTGATATGTTGTCTCTGCCTTGCTCTGTGGTCTGTCAGACAGCTCCTACTCCAGGTTCCAGGCATTCCAGATGGGACCTGAAAGTCCTTGTAGTTAGAGCAGGTGGTGTCACTGGTAGTTCTCCATAGGTAAATCCACTTAGAATAATTAAGGCTGGAAAACACTTCCAAGATAATTCATTAACCCAGCACTGCAGCTTCTTGTTCTCAGTCTTTCGATTGCCTCAAAAAAGAAGAAAGGAGGGACAGCATCTCCTGAGTGAGGTCTGTCAGAGTCCACTGCCTCCAGCACTTCAGTGTTTTGGGTGAGGTGGTGTCCCATGGACATCCCAGATCTGTGTGGCTTTGCACGCATCATTCCTTGCTCCCTTTTCCACCTCTAAATATGGGAGGAAATCCTCTTGCAGAGCTTTCTGCGAGAGTCCAACCATGGAAGAGCTGGTGAATTGCTTTCCTGCCCAAGGCAAGCAGAGTGCTCCTGGTAGGATAATCAATCTCCCCAAGAGCTCCCCCAGCCGAAGGAGACCTTCCTGACTTTATGGAGTGTGGAGCATCTCCCCTGTAATGGCCGTGAGTACCCCTCCCAGGCAGCAGCTCACCCATGGGAAGAGGAGTCTATGTGTGTGTGTATTTAAAGGTCGTAAAATGCTCCGAGGAGGGAAGCTCCAGCCATCACACGTGCCGACAGGAGAGCTCCCAGCACTTCAGCTTCCTTGGCGTAAAATCCCAGCGGTGAGTAAATCCTGGACAAAGAAAACGAATCCCATCGAATTAGCCCGGAACCGTGTGCAGGATGTGGGAAGGGTTTTCACGGTGTTTCCTGCTCTCTTGTGGATACTGAATCATGGTGGGTAATTTTTCAGCATGGCCCAGTTCAGACAAGCCAGGGCTCCTTGCTGGTTAATCCTAATGAGGGAGGGAGGCCCCTCTTTGATGGTCTGACAGTACCACAGTTCCTCCTGTGTCTCCCAAAATGATGAGAAAAGGCACCAACTGTGGGGTTTTTTTTTGGGGGGGGGGTGCTTTTTTGCTTCCTCCTTGGGCTTCCTGAGGCTGTGCCTGAAGGCATGTAGGGTTTGGGAGAAGGATGGTCCCTTAGTCAGCCAGCACCGTGCTGGGTGTGCTCTGCCTTGATGGCTCCCCCCGGGGCAGGAGCCGTCACTCTGGCTGGGATTTCTCCCGAGGCTGGGAAGTGGCTGCCAGGCCAGATCTGGGATGGGGGAAGGGAAACTCTTGGTTTCTTTGAGTATCTGAGGGTGGATTAAGTGGAGCGTTCCTTGTTAGCTAATTGAAACAGTCAAAATGTCAAATGAGGCATTTCAATAATAGTGATGTTTAGGAGCTTTACGTTTTTATTTCCGTCCCTCTCCCCTTTGTATCGTGCCTTCAAGACATGGGGACCTAAGTCTCTGTCTTTACAGAAACCCTCTTAAAGAGGGGCTTCAGGGTGATGGGGCAAGGACTGAAGCCGTTTTAATCCCCTCCAATTCCAACATTATTGTGTTTCAGCAAATATTTTGCAAAAGGATTTTCAGGCTGAACTTCAAACAGGCAAATGCCTCACTCCAGTGACTCGGGGAGCTTTGCAAATTTAGAAAAGAAAATGAAGATTGTTTTAGCTGACATTTAAACCTCTTCTCTTTTCCCAGCCTGTCAAGAAGCTTCATACACTTCTGGTCAGACGCTCTTTCCCTGAAGAAGAAAAAGATATTTATAGCTGGGTAGGACCATAAAGGGGAAATCTCCAGGCTGCAGTACCTGTCAGACGAGGTTACTTATGCCCCCAATAGCGACAGCCAGCCTGGAACCCACTGCACGGAGGCAAAAAGTTGGTGGTCCAGCCCTTGGCCACACAGGAGGGTTCCAGCTCAGGTAGTCTGGCCTAATTCCACAAGGGTGACGGTGAGCTTGGCTGGGAGGTGGTATTTTCTGGGCAAATGTTTTCCTTATGGCTCGCTGCACTTTGGTGCCCTTCTGAATCTTGATGCAGAGAGACCTTGAAGTGTGGGTTGTTTCTGTTCCTTGCAGAGGCAGAAAAGGCATTGACTAGAGATGCCAAACTCAAAGAAAGCCAGTTTATCCCACAGAGAGGCTGTGACTTGCTTGCCCTAGTTGGTTAGGGGCTCCCGAGGGGCTGATGGAGCTACAGGTCTGGGTTCCTGCTTGCTCCCCCTCAGCCAGGGCTGATGCCAGGCAGTGAGCAGCTGTCTGGGCTGTGTTTGGAGCACTTTACTCCAGGGATCAGAGTGATTGAGGTTTCTTAAGGTAAAGACAGCTTGCAAAGTGAAAGCAGTGTGTCTGGGGACAGCAGAGCTCATCTGCAACCTGCTCATCCCCACAGCTTGTTCTACCCAAAGAGTTTTTGTTGGCACATCACCTCTGATCCAACACCACTTCAGAAGGATGGGAGCTGGGGAGTGGGCTGGGGGTTGTCTTGTCTGGCTGATGGGACTGCACAGCAGATTCTGGCGTAAGCATTTCTGCCACCCAAGCCCTGGCACTTGCTCTGAGGCCCCAGGTAGGACAATGAGGACATTTTGATGTAGCATGAGGAGGCTGGATGAAGGGTGGTGTCACGCTAATGTAGCCCTGGGGCTGTCACTTCTGTGTGGGACTGGGGCCTTGGATTGAAGTGTGGAAATCTCAGATGAGTTTAAACTAGACCTGAGAGCATCTCCCTGGGTGTAAGGCCAAGCCTTTTCCTTTTGGCCACAGGCTGATCCCTTCCTGTGTTTTCCCATGTCTCCCCAGATTTATAGGGGAAAAAAATCCAGGTGCAGTGCCCGGGGAGGGAACCATGATGTGGTCTGTCCAAGAATCCCAATTTAGCCATAAGGGTGTGGTGGCACATTCCCCATGGCATGGGGGTGTGTGGGGTGCTACGGACCCACTTTTCCCACAGGAAAACCACCTGGTGTGAAGAAATAACAAAAGGCCTCTTACAGACCATGTCTCACAGGCGTGAGACACTCAGAGTGACCTTCCCTGTCAGCTGATGTTGTTCCTCTGGGCCGTGTGGAAGCGGGAGAGCCCAGGGCACAGTGCAGGATGATGTTTTGGGGGACATCAGGTTTACTTTGGCCACACTGTTGGCTCTGCTTCTATGCCCCTTCCAATCCCAGTGTGGTCCTAGAGCTGGGCTGCCTGGGGTTTTCTGATCCCAGAAAGGAAAGGAATGAATCTCTCCACCGGGGTTTTCCTGCCTTCTGCCCACCCTGGTGGATGTTAACAAGCTGGTAGATCTAGACCTGCTGTGCCTTGATAGAAAGATTTATTTTTAGGACCTTGATATTTAAAATGATCTGTTATAATTTCATGCTTAAATAACACTAAATAATGTTCCCTGTTTGCACTGTGTAATTGGGAGAGGCGAATAAACCAAACAAACCAGCTATGACTGAGTTTCTTTAGTATTTTCAGACTGAAACAAATAGTAAAAAACAAGGACTTGGCCAATTTAACACTTTGGGGGTATTTTCTAGTTGGCATTTTGCTTTTTCATTTTCACAGGCCAAGAAACATGAGAATTCTAAAGAGCCAGTGGCTTCTTGCCAAAGAAAACTCAGTTGATCTTAGATTGGGAAAAAAAAAAGAATAAAAAAAATTACACGTGAACTTATTGTTTGTATTTTCGGCACTGGCAGGGCTAATGACTCTGGAGGTGTCATGGGATTTTATGTGAGTGCAGAAAAGGCTTAGAAAATATTCAGCAAGTTCATTTAGGCTCCTTTCATGCTTCTCAAATCCTGAGGCTTCTTTATTGCTGCTTTATGTCAGTTTGGCACTGCTTGATTTCACTGGATGTTACTGCGATGGCATCGCTGTGCTCCACCTGGAGCAGGTCCTGCACTGATCACATCCTTAACATCCCATGTGGGGGCTTGTAGGTGATTGAATTAAAGCTCCTGCCTTTGGCTGACCCTATTTGGGGGTAGGAAGCTCAGGCCAGGGCGATACCTGTGTGCAAAGCCACAGGTGAATCACTTAAGCAAAGAGATTTTGTGGTTAGTCATGAATGGGTTGTGTTCCCTTCTGGAAAGCTGCCATTGGAGAGGGAATGTAGCCCAGGCTGAGGAGGCTGCTGCCCATCAGTGTGTCTTTATGTGGAGAGATCCCTCCCTGCCAGAGTTCAAGAAGTGTTTGGATGCCGCTCGTAGGCACAAGTTGGGATTTTGTGCAGGGCCACAAGTTCACAGGGTCACAGGTTATTCTGAGTTGGAAGGGACCCACAGGATCATCAAGTCCAACTCCCAAGCGAACGCCCACTCAGGGATCAGCCCCACAACCCTGGAACCACGGGCACCACGCTCCACCCATGCATCCAAGCCTCCCACCATCCACACCATGTCACTGAGCTCTTGATGGTCCTTGTGGGTCCCTTCCAAATCATATTCTATGACTCTCCTGTTAGAAGGGTGTGAGTAACATTGCCCTCCATGTCCCTGTGTGTAGATGCCCCACGGGGCAATATTCCTGCAGGTTCAGGCTGTGACAGTGATGGTGCTGAGACTCCTTATCAGCCCTGCATCCTGCCCTCAGTTCTTCCCCTTGCCCTGTCCTGGGGTGAGCAGGCTTCCCTCAGTGCCTCCCCTCCTTCCAGCCTGGCGAAATCCTTCTCCACCTTCCCCTCCCTCCGCTCCGCACAAGCCTCGGCTCTGTTTGTGCCCACATTAGCATTTCTGCTGACTGCAAGGATCGCTTTAATTTCATGGGTGTCATTTCCTTCAAGAAATCTCTCTCTGAGCAGCAGCCCGACGAATGCCTGATAAAACATATTTTCCTACGGTAATGATTTTATGGACCCATAAGTCATGAATTTATTATGATCTCAGCCCCTGCTGCTGATTGCTGTAAAATGCAAAGTAATTAACAGCGAGCGGTAGCAGCTATTCCCACCTGGTGGCGTGTTCTTGGGGACGCTGATGGCTTTGATTAAAGTAATGGCTAAAGTGTACAAGCCCGGCTGTAAAATATTAGCATGATTAATGCAGTATCCTAAATAAGAAACAAAACTAATGGGCATGGTTTAAAGAATTAAATATATATATATGTGTATACATTCCTCTCCCGCCCTCTAGCTATTGTTCTGGCTCATTTATGCTTTCTTTTCTCTTAAATAATGTATGGGCTGGAGGACTGGGGGCCAGGCTGGAGATGCATATTGCAGTTTCATAACATCTTAAGTGCTTGTGTTAATTTTTCACTCCTTCCTCCTCTTTCCCCTCAACCTGCCATCTCCCGTCGCGTAGGGGGAGGAAAGATAATCAAGTTTCCTGAACTTGGCCTGGAGTCAGATGTGATTCGATTTGGATCGCAGGCAGCCTGGGGAAGTGGCTCGGAGGCAGCTCTGGGAGAGTTGGACTCTGTCTGTGGCCTTGCCGAAGAGAAATCCTGACTCTGTTTTTGCAGCCCCATGGCTGGGGGTGAGCTCTGCTCTGTCTCAGCCGCTGCGAGCCCGGGAGGGGTTTTGCACATGAAGGATAACCACATCTGTCCAAAAGCTGCAGCTGGGAAAAGAAGGCTTTTGCTTTTCTTCTTCTGAACAGCTTAAAAAAGGCAGTGACTGGATTTGAGTGAAAAATTAGTGAAAATAAGACCCATGGCAGATTTTTGCCTGCTACCCTTCTCAAAACCGTGATAAATTTGTTTCCTGGCGTTTTCCAATGGGAAAGATTAGAAATTGCTTGGGTTTGGGGATGACAAAAGAAAAAGAAAATAGCCTTTTTTTTTTTTTTACCCCCCCAAGACACTTAGAATATTTTATTTGGAAATGGAGAAAATACCCAATTTGGGGGGGAAAAAAGGCTTTTCTGACCTACACGTTTTGATCAGATCTTCCAGTTTCTAAAGATGAATAAACCAATGTCATCTAATTCCCTCTGATCTGCCTCTACCTTTTCAGGTGTATTGATCTGCTCTAGTTTATGAAGCTCCCGACTATTGGAAAGAAGAGTTTATAAATAACTACAGAGAAACAGGATTCTGTATCACAGGAGTTCCAGCTGTGCTGCTTTTGTTTATCTCACAACACACATTTATTTTTTTTGGAACTTTTCTTAACCAGGAGGTTACAAAAGGAAGCTCAGCATGCCAATGTCACCAAGAACTGTTGTGTTGTATTGTGCTGTGCAAATGGTGTTTTCTCCCTCTTGGGAAGGAGAGGTTTCTGGGTTTGTTTTTGTGGATAAGATATAAACTCAGTAGTGGTTCTGCTAGTAAATACAAGTAGCCCCAAGCTCCGGAATGCATCTTGTCGGTCCCTCCAGTAATTTGTCAAAGTATCCTTCCAGGAACCTCCTGAAAGTACAACACGAACAATTTTGTTGATCCTTCAGTATCTGGAATAGTCATGGGAAGGGAAACTGGGCTCTGTCAATAACTCTACCCAGGCGGCCACTGCCTTGCCAGTGTTGGTGTGGGTTTTGGATGTCTCACTCATGTTCAGCAGTGGTCAAACCCGCCAGGAATTTGATGTGTTACGAGGAGGGTGAGAATGAAGTTCTGTGTCTAAAATTGCCACTGCTGGAATTGTGGTTACCTTTGTTGGGAAGGGTGTAGGAAACCTCAAACAGATACAGACCATGGTTAAAGGTAAGTCAGGTGGGTGTGAATCTCTTCTCTCAGGCTGACGACACCAGAACAANTCACAAAGGAGACTGGGAGTTCAATTCCTACCAGGGAGGCAGTGGTGCCATTTAAGAGTTGGACTCAAAGATCCTTGTGGGTCCCTTCCAGCTCAGAATATCCTGAGATTCCTAACATAGATAATGACATATGCATTCCTTCTCCACATGCTCCTCTGGAGTCCAAAAGAGGAGAGTAGATGTGAAGCAGGACTAGATCATTGTGGAAGGCTGCTGAATGTAACCTAAGTGTTTGCAACATTTCCTTTTCCCTCTCCTCCCCTTGGCAAGGCCGTGGCCATGTCCTCATCCCCGCTGTGCCCTTTTGTCTCCACACAGGCGCTTGGAGGCCGAGTGCTGGTGGATATGGTTTATAGAATCACAGAATATTATGAGTTGGAAGGGACCCACAAGGATCATCTAGTCCAACTCACCATCTAACACCCGTACAGAGACCGAGAGCACATCCCAGAGCATAACACCAACCTAGATCCCTCACATTCNGTTCAATTCCCACCAGGGAGGCAGTGGTGCCATTTAAGAGTTGGACTCGAAGATCCTTGTGGGTCCCTTCCAGCTCAGAATATTCTGAGATTCCTAACATGGATAGTGATGTATGTATTCATTCTCCACGTGTTCCACGTGTGAAGCAGAACTAGATCATTGTAGAAGGCAGATCCCTGTGGCCTAAGTGTTTGCAACATTTGCTTTTCCCTCTCCTCCCCTTGGCAAGGCTGTGGCCATGTCCTCATCCCTGCTGTGCCGTCTTGTCTCCACACAGGCGTTTGGAGGCCGAGTGCTGGCGGATATGGTTTGCCTGGCAGCACTTTCTTTCCTCACGAATGGATGTCCCCCGTGTCTTCCCCCACCACAGCAGACTGGTGCTATGAGGAAGCACAGGGCAGGTGATGAAGGAAGGGTGATGATGTGGAAATACATCATCATCCCCACCAGAAACATCTGCCCATGGGCCCAAGGCAGTGGTCTCCTGGGGTAAGAGCCAGGTGTGTGAATCTCATCCCAGCTCTGAGACATGACCACTGCCTGTGAGGATGGTGTGTGGTGGCTGAGCCGGGGCGGGCTGAGCCTTTTCATCCCTCATTTGGGCACTGTCTGAGCTGGCTGCTGCAGTCAGGCAGCCTGGCTGCAGGGTCATGTTTGGAAGGGTTTCTCAGCAGTGTGCACACGTTAATGATGTTTGAGGAGTCGTTTCTGTGGGAGACCTGGGAGCCAGGCAGCTCTGCAATTCAGCCCATTAGTATTTTTAAAAGAAAACCTCCATCCTATAGGAACTGGTTTGGCCTTTGGAGACATGCCAGAACTGTGTCTCAGACTGCACTGCATCTGCTTCTATTGGATCTTTCCCTCTCTCCTTTCATCCACTCCTTTTCCTTCCCTCCTGCCCAGAGCTTTCTATTGCCATCCTATCCAAAACACACTTTTGCTGTTGCTTTGGAAGTTTGCACAAGGATAGGTTGGTGTTTACTTCCCCCCCTCCACCTCCGTTCACCATCCCTTCTCTATTTGGAGCTAATCACCCCAGTGAAATTGAGCTGTAATTCACTTGGCAGTGGTCAGATTGAGCTGAACATGTGTGCTCCAGCACATCCCCAGATTCTTTGTGTCAACAAAAATGAACAGAGACAGGCACAAAGCAAGGGAAGGATCGCGTGGCCTTGTTTAAAGCACACTCGCTGCAGCAGCCTCAGCTTCCTGAACAAAAGCTGCCTGTCCCCTCTTGGAGGTGGGTGAAAGAAGAGTTTATTGGGCTTGATGTGCACAGCGTGAGGGGGAGATGGTGTTTCCCCCCCTCATCCCCCTGCCATCCGCAGCTGTGTGACAGGTAGAGGAGCTTGGTTTGGGGGGGAGGATTTATAGCTGTCGTGAGTCAGTCAGTGTGTCAGGCTAAATCAAGCCTGACGTTTTTAACATCTTCCCCACACAAAAGGAGGGGGGCAAGGGGGGAACAGAGGAAGCAGTTGTAATTTTATGTCTATATCCTGCTCGACTAATCAAGGTGAGCAAGAGACGTGCCAGCCAGGCGAGATTTTCCTCTTGTTTAGCTTGATCGTTTCTTTGCTTTGGCTTTCCCCTTGCTTTCCTGGACTACTGTAGCAATCTCCCGTGTAGGGGAAGAAAGAGCAGCTGATCAATGCTAGAGGCTTGTAGACAAATGGTTCTTGTTCCTCCTGACTGTCTCTTGTAGTGTGTCTCTAATTAGGTAAGTGAGAACTCACAGAAAAACACATTTTGGCAGAGGCTTGACTACCTTTGACCCTGTGTCCTGCCTCCTCACTCCTGTTCTGACCCCAAACTTACTTCTAGCCCTGATGGCAGTGCTGGGGAGGACCATACCCTCTCCTGCCCTTCTCAGGAGCACCTTGCTCAGGTTGGACAGACCTACAGGTGAGCTGTGGAGAGATGGAATATCTGTATCATCAGGGGAAGGTGATTGCAGGGGATTTCCAGCTGCAGCATGGCTGAAGAGTTGTGCTGGGTATGCCTCTTGTCTTGCCTCGGGCATGTACTGCAGAAAATCCTCCCCATGCCTTTTATCTTGCTGCCAGCACAGGCCGCCTGCTCCCATCCCACGTGGGCCAACTCCTTCTGGTGAGCAAGGAGAGGAAAGGAGGCAAAATAAATACATAAATAGGTGCCACAGTCCAGAGTATTGGTGGGACATATCAGGAGCATCCTGGTTTGAATATTTGGATTAACACTATGCTCAGAAGTGATGATCCAGTAGACTGGGGTATCTCATGTCACTGGAAAAGCTTGTACCCCCAGGAAGGCCCTGGGCAGCCTCAGTGCTGTCTGCTAGCTCATGGCAGGGGTTGTCCTGAACGTGAGTGAGGTGGATCATGCACAGTCCTGAGCTGCAGCTGTTGAGCAGCATTAAAAGCTGAGTCCATGTGCTGTCAAGGCAGGGCAGCGTCATTAAAATTCCTTGTGTGCACAGAAGTGGACTAAGTCATCAGCACAGGGCAGGGAGCCTCCGAGTTCCATGGGCTCGTGCTGATTTACACCAGCTGGGGAACTGGGCCAAATCTGTCTCGTTCAGTGAATGATCATTCAATTTTTCTCTCCACTATCAAGCCCTTAAACAAAAGCCAATTGAAATCAATGGGAGACTTTCATCATATTCAGGGTTATAGGCCTAAAAAATTGGATGCTTGGGGGAAAAAGCAGGCAGGGGAAGAGGAAGGGAAGAAGGAATAAATGCTGCTGTAACATTATGGCTTACGACGGAAACAGATGGAAGTGAGAAATGCTTTCGTTACGATTCTCCAGCAGCATCAATTCAGCAAAGCTGTACACGGAGATGTGTACATTGAAGAGCATCCTCCGTTATGTAAACAGCTCTGTGGGTGCAAAGGGAGCCCGTCCCTCTGTGAATCCTGTCTCTGCGTGTCCTATTTCTATATGTGATTAAGTTCCCTGCTCTTCCATTGCAGTTGGGGTTGTTATTAGTGCTAAGCACATGCTCCACATGCTGGCTGTTCCACACAGAAATGCAGAAAGAAGTGCTGCCTTCTGCTCTCAGAAACCAGCAGGATTTTTTTTTTTTGCAGTAGCTGGAAGAGGGGGAGGTTAATATCTCCCCAGCCTCTGGCTGTATTTTGATCAAATCCTTTGTCCAATGACTGCAAAGTATTTCGCATGTATGGCAGGGTAAATCCCCTTCAGACAGGTATTATCTGGCCTATTTTTACAGCTGAGAATTTGCAGCCTTCGGAGCCTTCACCTTGTGATCTCCTCGGCTGAATGAATATGTCAGGATCGGTCCTTTCAAATCTGGCCCCAGTCCGAACACAGCCCTCCAGAACGCCTGGGCATCCTTAGATCCTTCCTCCCTCAGCCTCCCCAGCTGTGTAACAGGTATGACAATCATCCTTTCCCCCCGGGTAAACATTCCCTCATGCGATGCTGCCGAAGTACCTCGGAGGGGAGAAGACCTACAGATAAGTCTGCGTTCTCATTTTGGCTGTGTTTGTGTGCGTGTTTTCTGCTTTAACTGCTCTTCCCTTTCTTTGCCTGCTCATTAGTTCTGCCTGAGTGCAGGACCTCTCCAAAAAATGCAGTGTTGGCAGCGGGCATGAATTCTTAACGACTCCTGTCTCTAATGACAGAATCCGGGGCCAGGCAGTCAGTTTGCTTGCTGGGAGAAGGAGAGGCAGATGAGACAGTGGCTCTTCCCCTCTTTGTGCAGTGAGTTTGCAAAATCACAGGAGGGATGTGCAAAATATGCTCAGGTCTTGGCCCGCGTCTCATGCTGCAAGGAGAATTGCTTGGGATGGCAGACGGAAAGAGATGCCTCTCAGGCTGTTGGATTTGTTTTTAAAGCTCACTCTGGCCTCTCTCTGCTGTTCTACCCAAGCAATCAACAACAGATTTTGGCTTCTGAGCCAAAGCTGAGAATCTCGAGCCTGACTTGCCCAATGCCCTTTTGTGCTGTCCAACTTAATGCAGAGGGAAAGTATTAAACAGTAAAAAAAAAAAAAAAAACCCAAACAAAACAACACAACAATCAATTCAAAGAAAGAAAGATGCCAAAGGTTCGATTTTACCAAACAGAAGGACATCTCTTAATGAGGAGCTTAAAAATTATTTTTAGTACTGTTTTTGTTGTCTTTCATTCCTACGCTGTCCTTGATTCAAAGTTTCCTTGACTTTTTTGCAAATGCATCTTTTGACATGAGTTAGCTTTCCCTTTCACCGACTCTGTGTTTTTTAGAGAAGAAGTAAGTCGTGGCAAGTTAGAAGAGATGGGAAGGGAAAGGCAGGTGAATCCTGCCATTCTTCCAGTTTCATGTTATGTCAGGAATTAGAAGAAAAAGAAGGAAAAAACCTCCATATTTAAAATCTTGTGAGCTCTTTGATTTTTGATTCTTAAAAGCCAAACCAAGGAAAATTACAATTTTTGATGCTGGTGGTGAAACCCTGAATTTTTCGTTCGGTACATTTGCACTGAAATGTCATTTGGTGGAATTGGTTTTTTTTCTGATGAAATCTCAGTATGTGCTGAGAAAATGTCAAGTTAATTCTGTGCTGCCCAATCCCTCCTAAAGCTCTGGTTGTTTCTTTCAATTTGTCCTGCCTTCTCCTTCCCACCTTCATCCTTGCTGATGCCTTTTCCCGCTCCTACTCTGTTCCACTGAAATTGCCACACCAAGACAGTTAAAATGCCCAAAAGGCATTTCCTTCCTGGCTGGAGACCAGCTGGGGTTGAGATCTTGGTGATTCCCAGAGCTGCCATCTCAGGCTGACCAAGTTGCTTCCATTTCACACATTGTTGCTGGACAGTTTTCATTTTTCAGCTCAAGGTATCTCTCTCCAACTTCTTTTATATGGAAAGGCAGATTCTGGCACTGGGAGATTCCATGTGGTCCACGGGGGTTGGGCAGGTAGGTTGGATCCCTACCTGTGTTGACTGGCTTTGCTATAATTAAAGCTTCTTTGCTGGCTTAGGGTTCCTCTGTAACTCAGATCAGTTAAATAAGTAAATAAAAACGGTGGGATCCATCTGGGGAATCTCCAGATGCCCAAGTAGATCTTTGATTTGGAGGTGTCCTGCCCAGAGATTTTGCCTTCTCTGGAAATAGCAGAGACACAGAAAAAAGATGGACACGGTAGGGACTGAGACAGACATGCTGAAACACCAAAACAGTCTGAAAATCAAAAGATCTCTGGAGTTCTCCTCAGAGCTCTGGCAAAGCTGCTTCTACATGAAGCCTGTGATGTGACTTTGGAGACATGACCTGCCCATCCCTGGACCAGAATGTCGCAGTATCACAGTATCAGCAAATGGAGATCATCAAATCCAACCTGTAACCCAACACCAACCCATTGTCTAAACCATGGCACTAATTGCCTCATCCAGCCTACTNAGTGTGGAGCCACCACCTTTTGTGGCACCCTGATGCTCCAGGCCAACCCTGGGATGAAATATCCATTTGTAACAAGGTCTTTGGGGATCTCCTCTCTGTCTGTGCCTTGCTGGCAAGCAATTCCCTTCTCGTCCGGGTGCTTCCAGGCCCTTGAGAAGATAATGTTGGTTCCACATTCCTCCTGTTCTCAAGGGCAGGTTTTGAACTCAGGTCATAATTATTCACGAGCTGTGACTGGAAGCGCTATTTACATCCAGGGAGGATCTGATTGTAATTGTCACAGGCAAGTTTCTTTGAGACTGATTCTATGTTAGCTTGAAATTCCTTAATGATGCTCTTCGGGGCAGGAGACCTGTGCAGGCACAAGGTCCAGAGAAAGGTAATGAAAGGGACTGGGACTGTCTGGTTTGGGCATGAAAATTGCTTTTTCTTCAGAGGAGATGGATATGTTAGGACTGCTCAGCTGGAGAAAGAGCAGAGCAGTAGAAACTGGAATTGCCTGACTGATCCTCAAGGTACCACTGTCTTCTCCACCCCAAAGACTTGAGGAGGAGGCATGTCTTGTTCGGGGTGCTTGATTTAAATCACCCATTTTAATCATGATTTAAATCAGCAAGCAGGAAATCTTGATTTAAAAACCACGTTTTAATCTCGTATTTTAAAGTTCATTTCCTAATGAAACGTGGGTTCTCATTGGTTGGCATAATTTGGTCCTATTTTTGGCAAAGCAAAAGGGGACGCAGCACCCATACATATTTATTGGCATAACTGTATAGCTTAACATATATCTGTTCTCACTTTTACACCTTTTTATTACGTTGAAGAAATGGAAAACGTGCAATTTCTGATTTATTAGCCACAGCTTCGTTTTTTTACACTTGTCTCAAGCCATACAAGGACAGAAATTAAAATGCAATTAAAAATGCATGAAGGAAGCAGTCAGAAAGTTTGTTGCTGGTATCACAGAGGGCTGGAATGAGCCTCTGCAGATAATCTACTCCGTGTGTTGGCATTGAGGCAAGATCAATTACACCTCTCCCCCCACACAGGTGTTTGTTTAACCTTTATGTGGATGTCTCTGGTGAAAATTTCTGCAGCTTCCCTGGATCTGTTCGAGGGAGAAAGTTTTGAGTCTTTTTTTTTTTTCTTTAAACGTCTAAACTTAAGCTTTCTTTGCTCCAAGTTAAATTATTTCTTCTTCTGCCACTGAACACAGAGAACAATCGACTGCTGTCTTAATAACCTGCGAGCTACTGGAAGATTGTTATGCCTCTGTGCCTTAGTCTTCTTTTTTTTTCTTTTTTCTTTTTTTCCCAGGCTAAATGAACTTAGTTCATTTAACCTTTCCTTGCCAGCTCTTCCTAAAGCTGTGATGGTTTAATTTCTTCTCCTCCAGCCTGCCTCCTGCTTTTTCATCTCGTTCTGCATCTGCAGTGAAATGACTTTGGGGGTGTTTTTCAGGAGGAGAAATTGCTTGCCACGCCACAAACTGTGGAGCTCATTGCTATGGGATACTGTGGATGCTGAAGTTTTAATGGGTTTGGAAAGAGTTTAAGCAAAGTAATGAAATATGTGTTGCTGGAAGGCATTTGGAGAGTGGCAGAAACAAAGGGTGAAATGCTGGTGCTCTATGCTGTGGTTTTGTTGCTTGGTTTTGGGGTCCTACTGCCACCAGTGCACTGCTCTGCATCCATGCCAGGACGTGTCTTCCCCCAGAATGTGTCGTTCCAGGCTTTCCAGCTTTCTGTCCTCCAATTAACTGGAAAAACCGGGACCGGTTCTGAATTGAGCACGCTGGGAATCAGAGCCTCAGAAAACCCGGGTGGCAGCAGGGGGTGTGCGAGTTTCCTGGGATTTGAATGTTAACCAAACGCTGTTAGTCTTGTTCTGCTCCTTCCTGTGGCAAACGCGAGGGTTGGTGATGGTGGCTTTGCTGCTCGATGCTGCCCCAGCCAGTCTGTGCTAGTGCTGTAAACAGCCGTCGGGAAGCAGAAATCTCTCTTCCCCGGAATGTACTGGATTCGACAGTTCTCCTTTTATCTTTTCAGAAAGTGCTGAAGTGTTTCTAGCTGCTTTTCAAAAGCAATTCTGCGCTGCCCAGAGGGGGCTGTAATTCACGTGGGGAGCCAGGAGAAATTGATGCTCCTCATCTCAGCAGATGTGTGTAAACTACATAACTTCTGGCTTCAGCTCCTGAGCGAGATGGAAATGTGAGGATGGAAATGTGGTGACAAAGACTCTGCGTGTCACCAGCAGGGTAAAGGTACCCTGGGAAGCCGTAGCTTCTGGAAAGGCACTGCTCGGCCCTGTAACATCTTCAAGGGTCCTCAAAAACGTAATTGGAGTCTTTGACGTTCCTGTTTGCCAAGGCTTCCTGATGCTCTGTGGCTTCCGTAAGAATAGCCTGTTATTGAATGTCTTTAGATGTCTTTAGTCCCTCTTTGCTCCCATCTGCTCTTGGGCTTCCAAATCCCATTTTCCTTTTCAGTTCACCCCGTGGAGGGAGCACTTTTCTAGAAAGACTCTGCCTGGGTTTAACTCTGCTGAGGCCACCGGAGTGCAGCAAGGATTGCAGAGGTCCAGCATTCCCTGGGGGAGAATGAGGCCACGTCAACATCTGTGGGGAAGGCTGGGATGTGGCTGCTGGTGGGATGGGGATACAGAATCATGGAATCCTGGGATGGTTTGGGTTGCAAGGGGCCCTATAGATCGAGTTTTGACCCCTTGACACCACAGGCAGGGACACTTGGGGATGAGCAAAGCAGTAAGTTGTGTCTAAAAGAGACTTTGTCACAGTTATTGCATCTCTTGCACCCCCTTGAAAAATATTTGCACTAAGAGATGTCTTTGTTTCAAGAAATAATAAAGCTGGGCAGCTTGCAAGCCGCGTGCCTGCCTTCTCCCTGGTGTTCCTGTGCTTGGCAGTGCCTGAGCTTTTGCTGGAGGAGTGTGGGTTTGTTTTTTAACTCTTGCTGCTCTGTGAAAGCAGAGAGCACGCAGAAGATGTACAGTTTCGGATTTTGCAGGTAGGCAGCGAGTCCACACCAGTCCTCTTGTTTAATCTTGGGTGCTGAAGGTGATCAGAGCCTTTTATACAGACCTTTATCTGTTGGCAGCTTAATTAACTAATGGTCCCAGAAAGCTCTTAGAGAACAATTGATTTTTTCACTTCAGTATCGTTATCTCTGTCCTATTGGCACCCGGGCGGTTGTGCACACTTTCTTGAGTGGTGAAAGCTGGTCATGACTTCCTTCCCCAACCCCGTTTTTTATCCACAGGTTTTTAGATTAGAGATTTAGCTGTAGAGAGAATGAAATCCTCTCTGTCTGTGGCTGTGTGGGGAGCACGTGGCTGAAGCTGTAACAGCCTTTAGAGTATGAACGGCACAGGGCAAGGGAAACATGATCAGCATTGTTTCATTGCTGCCTTGCCTGGCTGTCTGTGCTCCACACCTGACCCGAGGACACACGTGAGAGCAATGCAAGATATTCACCCCCCTCATCACGTGCTGTCTTTTCTTTGCCTCTGACCTGAACCCGGGTCTTTTGGTTACTAGTTCTTGCAATTTTGCGGGTAGCCCTCCTGGTGATACATGTCACACTGAACTCCCGTGTCGTGGGTGCATGTGACAGAGAGAATCACAGCCCTTACTTTAATAAAGCTTAATTCTCCTGCCTCCACAGAAATATCTACGCAAGAAGACACAGCTGAGCCCTCAGGTCTAGATGTGAGAAGGTAGGGGGAAGACCTCCCCCCGGGCTGTGTGTGTGTATTGAAGCCCTTTCCAGGTGCAGGGATGTGGGTTCCTGGGGTTGTTGGATTCACTGAGATGCCAGGGATTGCTGGTGTGAACTGGGATTTGATGAGAATTGAAGCTGGCTGTGGAAAAAAAAAGTTACCTTCCTCCAACTTCATACTGGGCTGCCTTTTGACTCATCTTTGCCAAGGGCAGAAGAAATTTATTAATGGCAACCACGGCCAGAGCAAACAGCTTCAAGACTTGATGGAGGTCATCCCCTTCTCCCAACACTCCAGCTTCCCTGGACATTTGCTCATTCCCCCTTCCATGCCCCCATGAACTCAGTGGCTCACCATTGGGCCAGTTAAGCACATCCAGCTCTGGTCCCTCTCTCCCCAGTCCTACAGCATCCATGATCCTATAGGCATCATGGCAGACTCCTTTCTGGAGCTGAGGTGATTAGGTTGGCTCTGCAGCACAGGAAACTACTTCTCCTTTAATTAAAACATGATAAAATAGGCCAGCACACATGGTGGCATCTCCATACAGATGAAATCAGGGTCCTTCAAGCCTGGAAGTGAGCTGAACCATTCCCTTTGCCCCCACAGACCCTGGGATAATCAAAGTTGACTTTCTTACATGTTTTAGTCCCTTAGTGTGTTCTTCTGGGCTGCCAGTGGCTGGGGAGACCATGTGGCTTTGTTTGAAACCCAGAAAGGGTCATTAAATCAGCTTGGCTTCCTGCATGGCTGGGGGAGAGCGCCCCAGAAATCTAATGGGCTGCTTTCATGGGCAGCAGCTCCTGCTTGATATTTATAGAGAAACGGTGAAAAAGACCCCATTTTTTTAGTCTCTCCTGCTGTTCTCTAGCTAGGGCTGAGCTTTGCTGTTAATAAGTGAAATGCAGACATCTCTTCACAGTAAAGGCAAAAAAAAACCCCCAAACCCTTTGCTTTCCTTCCTGTCTTCTCAGGAGCACCCTGCTGTGCCCCAGTGCTTTTTTCCCCATCTCACAGAGGGAATGGATTCTCTCTCTCACTGGTTGCTGAGCGTGTCCATGCAGCCATACTGCATCCCTTCAGCTGGCTTTCAATAGCTGGCAAGAAGCAAAGTGCAATGGTCTGAGGGGGAAGAGAGGGGATTTGGAAGACCTGGGGTTAAGTCTCAGTTGTGTTTTGGATTTGCTGTGTAGCCTCAAAAAAAAAGTCACTCCTGTGCACCAGCTCTACCTGTGAGCATCAGTGTGGTCTGGCCGACTTCTTCAGTATTAAATGGTAGTTATGTGCTGCTTTTAACCATATTCCATCCACGGAGGAAAAGATGTGGGTGTTGAAGCAAGGGTCACTTTGAAGCTGAGCCTCAGCCGTTTGTGTTTCTCAGGAATATGACCCATGCTTTATGTTACAGGCTGCAAATACTGCAAAAGGCTATTTTGAGCCCTGCTAGCTTTAATTGAGATCCAGACTCCTACCAGACCTTGCAAAATGAGCCTGACACCCTGCACTCTGTTGTTCTAGTGGAAAAAAATTGGGGTTCTTGGGCTTTTCTGCTGTGCTTTGGATGGATGTTTGTGGTCCAAGAATAGGGGCTCTGCCTTGCTGGATGTGTGTCAGAATTCTGCTTTCATTTTCTCTCTGGAAAATCACTGGCCCTGTAAGAAACTCCAGTGAGAAAAAGCTGGGTTAAAAACACAGAGGGACTCTCCATGGCAAACCCATGGGAGAATCCATTTCCCAAGGCTCCTCCTGTCTGCAGGGGCTATTAGGAGATGCATTTATTCTGCTCGAAGCATGCAGGTTTATGAACAAGAGCTCTTCTCTTCAGCTGAGTTGAAAGGAACAACTTCTCTTTGATTTCCTTTGGGACTGGAGCTGGCTGTCTCTATCACTCAGTTTAGGAGCGTAGCAGTGGGGAGAAGAGGGGAGGGAGGAAAGCCAAGGGAGCACCAAGAGGGTCTTGATTTGTGCTGGACTAGGAAGAAACCTGCATCATAGAAAATCTCATGATTAAACCCGTGCTGCAGCAGAACAGGAGGCTCAGCCCCATTCGAGCTGTTCCTGCAGCATCTCTGATGTAGGTGGGTGGATGAGGAAGGGGCTGAGGGCACGATGGGGCTTTTAGGCTTAACGAGTTGAAAGGTGGCAGTAAGGGACAGCTTTCCTCGGGCTGGTGCAAGGCTCAGAACACACAGGCATTTCTGGGACCTGTGAATGTCACTGGCACATTGAAGATGGTTTTGGTCTCATGGGTGAGAGATCCTACAACAGGGAAACCCACAGTGCCTGAGATGTTGCAGAGCTGAGGCTGGAGGAAACACCTGGGATGGCTTCACTTTCCATTTTGTTTTTCCTTGTGCTGTAATTGGGAAGATTCAAATACTCCTGGGACCTGTCCAGGTCTGAGGCATCCAGTCCCTCTGTAGCTGCTGGGGTCACTTTCACCTTGCAGGAGGATTGAAAGGCTTTTCACTGGAGCTCCTCACCCTCCTGCACATGGATCGAAGGGTTGTGCTGCCTGGCTTGTGAGACAGAATGACTGCAGTTGCTGTGAGAGAGCAGGAAATCATCTCTGTAAAACTGTCCAGAAAGCCTTGAATTCAGGTACAAGCCTCATGTTTATAGGAACATAAAAGGAACCATGGAAACTAAATATGGGTCAGAGCACCTGCAAATAGAAAAATCAGAGGGACTGCAGAGTTTCCCTGATTTCTCCACCTTTGGATTTGCTGCGCTGGTTTCAAACCTGCCTGGGATTCCAGGCTCTGAAGAAGGCTTTTGGATCCACATGAGGAAGGAACTTTCTGGGGAAGGCAGCAGGCAAAACACCTCATCTGAATGCCTGTTCCAGGAGGGCTGTGCTGCTCAGTGGTACAGACGCTGTGACGTCCCTGTTGAGCCCCAAGGGAGAGGAGGTACCTACAGAGGAACAAAGAGCTTTACATGCATTGTTGACATGGAACTTAAACTTTCCTTCCTTCCATTCCCTCTTGCTAGAGGATTACCCTGTGCAGCTCTGCGTGCCCTCCTGGGCCCTTGACAGTGATTCAGCTGCTCTGCAGCCCTCAGATTCATCACGGGGAAGCTTCTTCACCTAGCTGCTGCCAGCATGCTTTTGGCGACCCTGGGTGTCCTGTCAGCTGTTACAGGCCATTAAAGGATTTGTTTCTCCGTGTATGAAAAGGCTTAATTCAATTCTCATTCTCTCCTGGCATTCCTCGGAGGTGAGTGCGTCCCCTCGGCATGAATCCTCCAATGCCGCTAATTGACTTGAAAGTAGCTCGTGTCTCCTTGGAAATGTCACCCAGCCCTTTTCAAGTGCAATTCCAGGCAATCAGGATCAATATGTTTCTTTAGCTAAGGGTATTAGCGCATGACTGACAGCCCCGCGGCGTTGGCTTATTCATATGGACTTCCAGATGCTCATTTTTCTTCCCTGTCTCAGCTCCAGTCCCAGGAAGGAGGGACAGAGCTTGGAGGAGAGCCACCCCCTGAGCTGCACTTGTTCTCAGGTGGCTGTGGTGCTGCCTCTCCCACCCCTGCCCCAAATCTCTCGGGTGCTCCCATCCCCTGTCTTCCAGGCAATGTTGTTGCCCCATTCCGTCGTGGTCTCATCCCATCGTGGCCTTGAGATGTTTCAGAAAGGAAGGGGCTGAATTTCTCCGCTCCTTTGATCAGTGTGGCACTTCATGTGGTGGAAGGAAAGGTGTCAGCATATTTTGGCAGCACCTTTGCACAGAGACTAGTCAGGGTAACCATCCCTTCCCAGATCCCAGCCACATCATCCTCCACTGCAGAGGAGTTCCCTTGCTTCCCTCATCGCGTGGCAATGATGGGATGATCCTGGTGACCAAAACATTTGGGGTTTTCGTTACATTTTTCATCAAGTAGACATTCTCCTGCTTTTTTTTTTTTTACCTCAGAAAGGTTTCTGAATTTGTCTTCCCAGCGCCCTGTAAAGAAAGAGAGGTGCTGTTCTCTCTGCTTAGAGGTACAGGTGAAAGCACCAGGAAATGAATTTAGAGGAGCTTATGAAAGCACTTGAGGCAGTGCTTCTCTGAGTGAATTTAATCTGAGACCAGGTGCCCTCTGCTTTTCTTGCTTTTCCTTTAATAAAGCCTCCTGGCTGATGCACCAGCTGTGCACCTCTGGAAAGACTTCCTATCCCTTCTGCCCCCCACCTGTGCCTCTTTCCTTGGGAAGCAGAGTGCAACAAATGCTGACTTCAGAGGACTTAGAAGCAACAACTCAGAAACAGATCGTAGAATATTTCAGCTTTCCAAAGGAAGGAACCAAGACGCTGAGAGATCAAGAGCCATGTCCTAGGTGAGATGACATTCTCAGACTCAACTCTTCTGAGTCCCTGCCACCCTGCCTTGCAGCTAATGGTGTTCCCAGCTCTCCATGAGCTGCTCCCTGGCATTGGCAGGGGATGGTAGAGCCACAAGGAAAAACCCTGAAGTTGGCTCCCAAGAGACAGATTTAACATACAGAGGAACAAGGTGTGCTGCAATGGAGTACTGGGAAAACTTTGAGGGCTTCTCTGCCATGTGAATTGGAGTGCAGGGCTGGTGATGGCACGTCGTGTGCTGCCACCTGGGATTTGTACCTGCTACGGAGGCAGAGACGGAGGATCCGTGCCAGGGAGCTGCTGAGAGCACCATCCCAAAGGGCACATCACGAGATAAACAAGGAAACCTGGAAGCTTTAATCCGTGGGGCTGCCTGGCTGGCTGCAGGTGCCTCTGAGTGAGTTTTGTGTCCTCTGATATTAGCCAGGAAGGAGTTAACGTGCGTGCCCTGTGAGACAGCCAGAACAAGTGCATCCCAAACTCTGGCAATCAGAGGCAAGCAACAATTATTAACGCCTCGGCATTTAATGTGGCAGATCGCTCACGCCCCCAGTTATAGTGTGTGTTCAATTCCAGAGCTCTCGGAGTTGTCAGTCAGCAGGTCCATAGATCATGGCGACCTTAGCATCGTGTCGAGGGGCTTCACTCCATCAGGGATAATGAGCATCTCCCACCAGTTTCTTCCCATCATTCATTGGAGATCCAGAAGTTCATCATGCAAATGACAAATAATGTTAATTTTCTGCAAATAATTCCTCCAGATGTCCGCAGGATTCCGGCACTCCTTGCCCAGAACAGTAAAATATGTTTGTCTTCCTCCCCCTGTAATTCATCACCGGGCCCACAAATCTCCCCGAAGTCTCTATAAACAAAGCAGGAAGCAGAGTGCAGAGGATGATAGTTCCCTGCAAACATGTCTCCGGGTCTCTCCGTGCAGCACCTGAGGAAAGGAGAGGTGGAAGAGGTCCAGAAGTTTCTTCTCACGTGACTGTGACTGCATTTAGCCTTGCAAATGCAGTGAGTGTGGTGGTCTGAGCCAAGCCTCACACAAACACGAGTCAGCGTGGGAGCAGAAACTCGGGAGGGATTTTTCTGGGCTTAAAATTTAGGTCCGGCGTTTTGGAAAGGCTCGATCTCAAGTGAAACCTGCTGCATCACCAGGGGACTTTCCATCAGATCCATGCTCTATCATCACATCATGCTGGGTTTTCTGATGAGTGCTAAAGCAAATAGCCAAAGTTTGGGTTCTCCAAGTATCTCTCGGCTCCCTGGACTCAAGATCCAGCCAAAAATACATGATGAGCTCCAATCCATGGAGATTTGGGCCACTGAACAGAAGAAGTAGTTTTGGGTTGGGCAGATTTGAAGCTACAATATTCCAGCTATTGTGTCTGGAACAGGGCAAGCCCAAGATGGGGCAGACAGAAAAATGACTGTGTTTTTGACTCTCACAAGAGGTCAGCAGGCAGCCAAGGCCCAAATCCAAGGAGGGTGGTATGAATCCTGGACTCCTTCCCATGTTTCAGCTACAGTTCAGGAGAATTTGACAGAACCCATGGTGGTGTCAGGCTTGAAAAGCCTCTGTTGGGTTTTATTTGGTTGGATATATAGAAACATACACTTGGTTGGATACATATAAATGTTTGCATTGTTCTATTTGGTTGGACATGGACAAAAAGGACATCCAAAAACTCTTCCTCCTCTGGCTGCTCAGAGCACCCAACTATGTGCTTCTTCCTTGTGGTGACACCCACGGAGTGTCAGAGTCAGCCTGAGTGCTCAGTCCTGAGCTCCAGCATGGAAATGGCCTGACCTGGAGACAGATGAAGGATGAATCTCTACCAGAACAGAGCAAGACTTGTGTGTGCTGGAGGAGACAGCTTCCAACATTCCATGGGAGGTCTTCTGAGGGCACAAAGCCCCTCTTGCTGGTGGCACAGCTGGGCAGTGTGTGGTGAGTCACAGAGGACAGGTGGGTATTGCTGCTCTACTCTTCTGAATCACTTTTGCACCACTCCAGCAGGCCCAGCTTTGCTGTGAGTTCTTCCTCTCCATTCCCCAACTCCTGGAAGCACAAAACTTCTCCCTCCTTTGCTGACCTTTTCACACTGGAAGGGTTTTTAAAGGTCCTTCTGAGCAGCAGCTGCTGTGTGGCTTTTTGGTTTTTTTGGGGTTTTTTATGATGGGCTGGAAATTAATTTCTTTTTCACTGGCGTTAGACTATCCATTCCCCACGTCACAGTGCAGAATGAGCTCGTAACTCTCTCGACTGCCTCGTGCCTGAGTTATGGGGTCTTCTGCAGCGTAGCCCAAAGGGTTTAATTTAACAGTGGATGTTTGAAGAAAGCACTGGAGTTCTGACAAGTGTCTAGTGCTTTTGCTGTCTGTACACTTGGAAAGTTTTTCTTAATGTTTGACTGAAAGGTTCCTTGGTTTAAATTAAGCTCAGGATTTCTTGTCCTTTCTGTAGGTAGGAAACGGCGGATTGTGGGGCTTTTTCCCTTTCCTTTTTTTCCCCTTTCCCTTTTATTTTTCCTTGTCTGAAGACTGCAGCCCTGTCTCCATCCTCTCTAGACTGAACATCACAAATGCTTTCCATCCCTCCCTGCCAACCATCTCCTATAGATTTCCAGTCACTGCTGTCTCCTTTGGACTGTCTCCAATTGTTCACACCATCTGGGAGATCAGCATCCCAAACTGGACAACATGTTCCAGCTGGGACCTTAACAGTGTGGAAGGCACGTGAGGGTAATTTGGACTGCTTACACATGACATCTTTTTTGTGCTTTGATCCTGGTTGCCCTTGGCGTGATCTTGAGCCTGGTTTTTTGGGGGGCAAGTGGGGTGAAGTGTTTCAGTTCCCGTCTGGGCCACCTGTTGTGGTCTCCTTGTCACCACACACAGACACTAATAAGGCCATCTGTTGTAGGAACCTGTGCCTTGGATCAGGGATGATCCTTGGGTGAGTTAATAGGAAAGGACAAAAAATGCTGGCTGCTTGCAGGAGCTGGAGCTCGTTAACCCCCCTGCAGATCTTCCTCCATGTACTTTCCTTCATGAGACTCTTTAGATGTGCCTGTTAATGTGCATCCTGTGCTGAGTCCCACCTCAGCTGATTAACCACAGCTTTCCTCAGTGTTCTTGCAGCCAGATCAATGCTGTGCTTCTCTTGCATGTCCAGAGACTGGAGGAGCCACCAGTGACTTGGATTTGACTCCTCTGTAGGGTTTGAGCTGAGCCCCTGGCTGTGACACTGGTCACTCCCTTTGCTGCCCATGGTAATAACTTGGTGGGGTTGTGTCCACTGGAGCACTCTTCTCACAGAACTGTGGAGGAGCCATGGGCAAAGAAACAAGGTCCTTGCTCTTTCCTCATCCCTAGCTCTGCCTTTATGTAATTTCCCCTTACAACCATTGGGTGACTCATGTTTTTTTAAGGCCTAGCTCATTTTTGGCACCCTTAATGAGTAATAACATTTTAATGACATCGTCCCATGGCTTTGTCCCTTGCAGGGTGGCATCTAATCTTGTGGTGCCTGCTCAGTTGAATGGGCCACTGGTTTTACTGGACTTGCACGAAGGACATGATAGAGACCCAAGTGCAATTCAGTGGCTGGTCTCTTGCCCACTGTTTCCCAGGAGTTCACCCCAAAATGAGTAAGCAAATCAGTGTCACTGGCTTGCCCTGCCTTTAGCAGTGTATTTTAGGCAATGATCTATTTCCAGCTTCACTTGGCTGCTGTTGGCACTCCAAACACTGACAAGTTCTGTGGGACAGCCTCCGTCTCCACCTCAAACTCATCTCCTGGCGTCAGGCGAAGAGATGAGACTCTTTTTCATCTAAATGCTTTTTTTAATCTTTCTAATCTGTGGAGGGAAGCTGGTGGATATCGTCTTTAAAGGTAAGGAAAATGGAGCCAACATTTTGTATTCCAGAAATCTCATTATTTTTCCCACTAATATGCTGATTTTGGATGCTGGGGTTTGGCAGTAACACAAGGGTCACTGCTGAACAAAGCAGAAGCAGGCCCATCCTGGAGGAGCCTGCATGGGTAAAATATGCATTTCCTCTGGGTGGAAAACAGGAATTCTCTGGGTCATGTCAAGGAATGAGGCACTGTGGGTAATTTCCCTTTGGCTCTGACTTGATGAAAGCTTTTACAAGAGGAAAAAGTGTGTTTTAAGAAGTTACTTGCTACTTATCTGTCCGTAGCGCTTTTCCCAGGCTGGATTTGGGGAGGGATTATCTTAGATTTTCATTTAGTTTTGAAATCCTGGGTATTGGTTTTATAAACCAAAACCCCTTCGCAGCAGGTTGCTTGTTCTGTCTTGTTGTTTTAGGTTGATGCATAGAGAGGAATTTAAATTTCCTGAAGGGATGGGGCCTGGGCCTCGCCGGGGTAAATCGGCGTCGTTCAAATATTTAAAGGCGGATGCATCAATACTGGCAGCTGAGGATCTGCCTCACTTTGATTAAAATCTGATCGAGATTACTCAGCCTTGCCAAGGGACTTGGATTACCAACCTATAAAAAGAAGAGGAGGAGGAGAGGACATTAAATATAAAAATAATCCAATGAACTAAACTTGCTGCAAATTGAACAGTAATGAAAGCATCCTCCTTAAGCAGGTGGAGCAGCAGGGTTTGTGGGCAAGCAGTGGGCTTGGAGGTAGAAATATTGCCCTTGGGTTTCTTGTGGGCATGGCCTCATCTTTTAAAGGCAGGGTTTTTTTTCAAAGGAGGGCCTTGCTCATTAAAAAATCCCTAAGGAAGCACTGCAGGAGGAGATGTGGGTGACAAATCCTTCGGAAAATCCTTGCCTCTGCTTTCTCAGGAGACCTGGGCTAGTGCCAAATCTCACTAGCAAAGAGCTGATTGAAGCTGAGGAACAGAAAATCAACTCTCTTACAGATTTCAGAATGTGAAATGTGCTTTTGTCTTTAGGGCTTCTTACAGGGGTTGAATTTCAACTCTCCCCTTCCACCGGAGCATTTTTTTTCACCCTGGCTCTTCATTCTTTTTTAAATGTAAAGAGCGTTTAAGGCATGTTATTATGCTGTGGGATTAGGCTTGATGTCCACTGACTGATGGGGACTCTGCACCAAGCCCATTGCTGGTTGGGCCATTTCAGAAGTCTGCACGTGTCCAGATTTCCCAAAATTTCTAATACTTGTGGTCTCTAAACCCTGGCCTAGCAGAAGGTGTCCCTGCCCGTGGCAGTGCCATTGGAACTACATGATCTTTAAGGTCCCTTCCAACCCATTCCAGGATTCTATCATTCCCTGTGCTCCTGTGAAGTGCTGTAGCTATTGCCAGAGCAGGGTCCTCAACAAGATGGTTTTTGAAGGTACTCATTGAGAGTAGCAGGTTTCTCCCTGCTCTCTATGGAGCACGCTGGCACATTCCTTTAGAAGACATGGAAGGAGATTTATGCAGGACCTGATTGTCCTTTTGTATCCAAGACAGGCCATGGTGAGCGGGATGCATGGAGAGCTACCTGGTGTGGGACCTGTCTGCTTTGGCTACACCAGGGGACTCTGGGAGCCTGGAGAGTGGGGCTGAGTGGCCTTAAAAGAGAATCAGGGAGTGCTAGAATGGTTTGGCTTAGAAGGGACCTTAGAGATCATTTAGTTCCAAGCTCCTTGCCGTGGAGAGGTGACAAACTCAGATTGCCAGAGGGAAAGTGAGGGGGTGGTTGTGAGGCCTCCTGGGCAATTATATATATACATGGATAGTGAGAGATATTGCCTGACTGCGTTTCTTTAACAGGAATTAGGGTCAGACGAGGATAAGATTGTGTTTTATTAAATATTTGTTAGCAAGTGCTTTCCCTCCTTCCCCCTCCCCCTTCGTATTGTTAATTTTCCTTGCAGTAACTCGTGTGTTGTTCAGTTTCTGCTCTTCCATGTGTCGAGCTGTGTTACTCCGTCTCACTCGCAGGCACAGAGGAGGAGGAACCCTGCCAAGGCTTCTTCTGGGAATCTGCTCTGGTGCTGCTACTTCCCTGGCAGTGTTCAACTGATGTTTTGTTTGGGGGGGGGAATAAAATGCACGACTGTCAGCTCGTGAATGGACTATAGAGGCCAAGGCAAGGACCATTGGTAAGCTTTGGGCCATGACTTTTGGGAGAGGAAAGTTGCTAAGTACCAAATGCGACCTTCTTTCTCTGTTTTAAAAGATGTGAGACATTGCTTAAGGCATCCTTAGGATAAAGGTGGATCCCCCCACACCTTTCCCAGGTGCAAAAACGGGGATGCAAGTGCCAGTGTGATACCCTGGAAAGGGCACCCCTCTCTGTCTGAGGTGTGATGGCACTTTCACCCTGTGTGAAACAGCGTTTCAAGACATTGAAATGCACTGGTGAACACATTTTTCAAAGTCCTGCTTTCTTGCTGGAGACAGGAGTGGAGCCCTGCACTGGTTAACGTGAGCCTGGCTTTCTGATGACTCAGAAGGGAGCTCGGCAGCCCCTCAGCTATTTGCAGATCTGAGGATCAGTGGTTCTGTGGATATGAACCAGCACTGCGACCAAAAGCCACCTCAGTCTCAAAGTGCCTATAAAAACAAGCAGCTGAGGGTTCCCAAGCGTCAGGTTTGCACAGGGCGCTTGCAAGCAAGTCCCAGAAAAATGAAGTGGATTCTAGGCAGGGATTCTTGCTGTTTGCTTCAGTTTCTGTCAGGCCATGGGAGGGAGCAGGGGAAATTTGAAACATCTGATGTGTGTTAGTAATGAGAGATGAATGCTGTGCATTCAGCACAGGGGCTTTACTACTGCAGGAGCTGGTGCTACTGAGTATTTTAACACTTTCTGATTCCTTCTTGGTCTGGGGTCTTCTGTCAAATATCTTTGTGTACGCAAAGCCTGAGGAATATTTGATGGGAAAACCCCTTCTTCTCGTGGGACATGCCTGGAAGTCTTTGCTGCTAAGTCACAGCAGCTTCAGAGTTCTTTGCCACCAGAATGACCCAGGACTGGTAGGCAGTGGCCACTAGTTTGTGAAGCTTCATGACCCCTCATCTCTGGCTTATCTTTAGGGTATTCTCTGAGCACCTGGGCTCTGTTTGACCCTCTATCCCACCTGGATTTCTTCTCTCTGATGTCTTTAAGGGTTGAATAGGTCAGCTGCCCACACTCAGTTTTAAGACCCTTTCTTTCTTGTCATTTTTTCCCCACACTCAATTTTAAGACCCTTTCCTTCTTGTCTTTTTTTCCTCCTGAGAAAACAGGGTTAATGTGGGTTTTGCCTCCTTTTTGCACCCCCCCCAATAACTTTGGCTGATTGCAGCTGTGCATGCCAGAGATCTCAAAGATAATGAGTTCCTGCCAGCTTGATATAAATAGATGGGCAGGGAGAAGACTTTATCTTTGGCCCTCTCTGCCAAAGAGTTCAATCCTTATCAGTCCAAGAGCATCTGTGTGTGAGAGGAGGAAGAGAGATGTTATGAATGCCTCTTGGGGACAGTATCCTACTGATTCCTGGAGAATCCCACTGAGATGTGTAACTCCATGGGAAACAGAAGTATTTCTGGCCCTGCTACAGGCTCAGCACCGTGAGAGGCTTTCTGTTGTTTGCCTTCACTGCTGCCTTTCATCAGAGAACGAGAGCAGTGATGTGCGTGGTGTTGCCAGGCTGACTCCAAGCAGGAAGCTCAGGGACAGGAGCCTGGCACTGGAGCAGAGGGTTACAGCCTCCCAGGGGGATGAGGCTGTTTTAGCCTCTGGCTGGTTGATGGGGCATCTTTTTCCTGCAGCAGCACTTGCTCTCCCTGGGGGATAACCCCTGTTTCTAGGATGGGCCTCTGGCTCATCACCCAGCTCTTTCCCTGCCCTCTTCGCCTTCGACAGAAAGCTGTTTAATCAAGGGCATATCAAAATTCATCTGCCTGTGCTGGTGTCAACAACTTGGCTTCAGGGACATTTCAAGTCATTTTCTTACCACATTCTGTAATGGATTCTGTTGCCGAGAGAATGGAAAGCAGGGCAGCGAAGGTGTTTTAATTACATCTGGTTGTGGCATCTTGCAGACTTGCCCTGTCAGTTGTTCTGGCACAGGACCATTTAGAGCCTGTTTTTGCCAGCACAGGCATGTTAGCTGGGGATTTAGAGGAAATCATTGATATTTCACCCCTGACATCGTCTTGGGGCTGTGTCTTCTTTCTCTACCTTGCTTTTGTGGCTTCAGCTTCTTCCACAATAGAGGATTTTAGTCCTTCCTTATCGTGTCCCTTGCAAGGAGTGAAACCCACAGTTGTCTGGGCATCCTGTCTGGGCAGAGCAGGGTTGCTTTGCTTGCTCTGAAGAGAACCTGTGTTACTGCAAGGGAAATGTCCCTCTGAACCTTCCCCCAGCTTCACAGCCTGCCATCATCAAAACAGCTCCCCCTTTTTCTGAGTCAGGCAGGGGAAGATGGAAACACTGTCTCCAGCAAGACTGTTTGCAGGAATGAGACAGAGCTGCTGGTCTTGCTGTGCTGCAACATCCTGACCTGCCCCATGGGACTGGATCAGCAGGTGGGCTGTCCTGGAAAGGCAGGAGTGCAGCAGGTCCAATAAAGCACAGTTTTGGAAGTGCCTGCTCGCCACACAAGAGGGACTCCAGCTGGGTCCACACAGAAATGCCAAGAACTATGGTATGTGCCCATGTTTTGGGTGTTTTTTCACTGGCACCCAGGGCTAGTAATCCCTGCAATGCTGCCTGTGTTTTCTGGATAATTCAGCCAGTAGCAGCTCCCAGTGCCCATACCTTGACTTGCCTTTTCAAACTCTTCAGCACCTCAGTCCTCCATATCCATGGTTTTTCAATGTTGGGATGTGTTTGTCATTCTGATAACACTCATCTATGTCATTTCCTCCTCTTAAATAGATGTAACCTCAGCTGTGGGTGAGAAGTGCTTTGTTTGTGATTCCTGGGTGCTCTACACTTGATGCATCGTCTTCCAACAGACACAGGGCAAACTCTGCTCCTCCCTTCTGGCCTGGGTTGCAATGATGGATTAAGTAGGTAAGTAATAGAGTGGTAATGAGATAACCACTGACACCGAGCATTAACGTGGGAATAAATGAAGTTACCATCCAGAACTAATGGCCCGGACTATCACTGGGTTGTAATTAATGAATGTGGTGGCTGAGATTTACAAGGATACTTTAAGATGCTGCTTGCATGCAGCTTTGGGTTTTATGGCTTGATTGGAGAGAAATCAGTTAATGCCAAGATCTTAATGAATGGGCAGAAGCTGTTCTTTGTCAGTTTGTAGTGCCTTTTTTGTGGAATAGGCCAGACTGGCACATGTGGAATATCTACTTTTTTGTTACCTCAGATGGTAAAAGATGCTGTGGCCTCTGACACTGGGACTCTCAACCTTTGAGTGCAAGGTATCCTGGAGGTCTTGCTTCTTGTTTTACTGGGGCAGAGTAGCAGGAGTCCTGGTGGAAGCCATACATTTGGATTGAAATGTAGAAGAGATTGCTGGTGACCAGAATTCTCCACCCAGCACCTCTGAGTTGAGCAATGGCAAGCTGCCTTGTTCTATCCTATGAAGGTGGGACATGTGGCTTCTTATTCAGCTTGGGAAGGAGATTCTTGTGGCTTTGTCTGCTGCATGTCCCCCCCTCACCCTGCTCTGGGGTGACCCACTGACTGGCTGCACTTCATGCATGAGGTTCCTGGAGCAGGAATTGAGGTGTCCAAGCTGCACACATGCAGTGTGTCCATGCCTGAAGTCTGGAGACCTATCCCTGCCTGCTCACCCAGCTTCCCTGGGATGTGACCCTGCTAAACATCTCTCTGATGTGTGTGTAACACTTTGGAGGTGGTTGCTAAGCTCTTGCAGGAAACACAGCAGAGCAGTCAAAATTCTTCATGTTAATTGGTAGGAATTACTCCAGCCACCTCTCTGCTGCCTCCCTCATCTTTCCATGGCAACCCTCTCTATAGCAGCCCAGGTGCTTGTGGTTGGATTGAGCTGGAGTTTCTGGGCCCTCTGTCTTCCAAATCACCCCTTGGAGCATGGAGGGAACATCTGTACTTTTAAAGTATGAGCATCATGTGATACATCAAATAGCTTCCCTTGCTTCCCTTTTTTATGCTGTCAGAGACAGAAAACTTTGGAAATATGCCTGAACTGAACCTTTGCATTTCTTTGGTGGAAAGAGCTGTTGCCTTGGGGTTTTTTGGCAGGGAAATCAAGGTGCTGAAAGAGCCCTGAGTGTTCCTCTTCCTTCCCATGGCCTGAGCCATCACACTTCTCTCTGAGCTGGAGAAAGGACAAGGGACCATACTCACAGCATCTGGTAAGGAGGAAGACATTTCCACTTGATGTGCCAGCACATGCCAAGACCTGAACTGAACTGGGGGTTGGACTCGATGATCCTGTGGGTCCCTTCCAACTCAGAATAACCTGTGAGCAAAGAATGGACAGTGTCATCAGGGATATGTAAATCCTCCTCCCTCAGCCTTGGGAAGTTTAATGCCCTCCACGAAGTACCCAGTGTGGTTGTCATTCCTGAGCAGCCCAGGCGGGGCTGTTAAATGACAAGGGAAAATTACCCAGTCTGTTCTCCAGAAGGCAAGCGAGTAGGAATTTTCCTCCAACTGGTTCAGGACAAAGTTAATGTAGGGAAAGCCATTAAAATTAATGCTGGTAAACAAGGATAAAAACCAGCAGGGTTGTAACAAAATTTAGACCAGATTGGGTTTCCCAGCTGTCGTGCTGCACACTTAAAGGCAGAGGGAGGGGGTGTGAGCTGAGCTCGGAAAACTCTTGCTGCAGGGTGCTGTGAGGTTGGGCTTGGGGTATCTGGGCTCTGATGGCACCAACTTTAACCCACTCAGGTCCACTGTCGTTCTCTGGGAGGCCATGATGCTGCTCTGTCTGATGGTGGTAACGTCTCAAATCTATTCCTGTGACGGTTATCAGCTGCTCTCAGTTTCCAAGCCCTGCTCTAGGACTCGGGGAACACGGCCACGTGGCTGCTGGCAGCATCAAGGTGCCTTGTGTGAGCATGTTTCGGAGCAGATTTGGGGCTTTTGGGGCAGCGACTTGCTCCAAGAAGCTGGTGCTGAATTGAGGTGGGGAAGATGCAAAGAGGCACAGCAATTCCTCTCTGCATTTTGACTGCTCCAATGGGAATGAGAGCCTGATCAGGTTGGACAGAGTGAGGTTTACTCCACTGTGCTTGGAGGAAGGCTCAGATTGGATGTTTGGTCTCATACTGCTGATGGGTGCAGGTTAAATGAGTCACAAATCATCCCAGGGAAAATACCCTGGCACAGGAGCTGCTCTCTTCTAGGTAAACAGCTTCCTCCAACCCCACAGAACACTGACATAACCCAGTCAACTTCTCCTGGCACTGGATGAACTGACTTGACACTTTGGAACGTGTCAAATCCAGTGACCTGTGTAACAATGTGCTCCAGTAACTATACCAACATTTGTAGCCCCAGAATTGAAGAAATGACCCATGTTCTCAGGTGACCACAGATTTGAAATGGTACCAGTGAGAAGGGAGAGCTACAATCCAGTCAGCCACTTTCTTGCCACGCCTGAGAGACTTGGATATTGTGTTTGGAAAGAGAGAAGGCAACAGTCTCACCTCTGAGCAAGCCAGCTTCAGCACAGATCCCAACATACACAGAAAACTCCCCAGCCCACCAGTCAGTGAAAACAACAGCAGAAAGATCCTTTGGTTCCTCAAGAAGCATCATATCCCTAATGAGGAGGTATGTGCTCAGATTTCGGTGATTTTGATGGGTTAATCAGAAAAAGCAACACCTGAACACAAACACAATGGGGAAATGCTAATAACACTGTCCTTCATTTGAAATAGATTTGGATTTAGGAGAATTAGGAGATGCTAAAAGTATTTGCCAAGCCTGAAAATTTAAGGCATCATATTAAGCAACAAAATCCTTCTTTCTCAGGCCCAAACTGTAAACAAATGGAATTTTAGTCAAAACTTAGGGAAAGGAATGCAAAACATTGGAGCTGATGGGCCAAAGGCTTAAAGCAAGGTGTACATTTATGGCATAATGCTGAAGAGATACATATTCATGGAATAATTTGCATGAGGCAGGTGTATAAAGACGAGTGACAAACCTGGGGCAGGGCTGGGAAGCACTTTGCTGGCCAAAGATGTTCTTTCCTTGTTCCTGGGGCCAAAAATAAACCTTTTCTATAGCTTGCAAGCAATTCCCTCGAGTCTAACTGGTTTTCCTTAAATCAATCCCTTTGGGAATCCATAGGCTCTAGGGAGAGGCACCAGCCCCTTTTCACCAGTCAAGCTGCTGTTGGTTGATGTCTCAGAGGTGGAGAACCTCCCTTTTGTTTTTCATGAGACATCACCAAAGAATCAGGGTAGCAGAATTGTTTTTGTGGAAGTGACTACGTGAAACACTTTTTTTTTTTTTTTCATTTGGATTATTTGAAAACTAAAACTGTTCATGGGTTTTAAAATTCATGTCCCCTCCAGGTTGCTTTACTTTGTTTTGTTTTTTTATTCCCTCTGCCTTATTCCTCAGAGAGAACCATCCAAACCTACACAGTGTGTTATTTCTTAAGGAAATGCAATCATTCTCCAGTCAAACCTAGGCTAGAAGTGCTTCTGGTGATTCATTTGTCTGAGAAATTTTAAAAAAGCTTGGATGGAACAGCAAGCGGGGAGAGTCTTCTTGTGTGTGTGAAGGCCCACTTGAGTGGGGGAGTTCTTTCAAAAGCTTTTTATTGGAAAAATAAAAGTTTTTATAGTCTTTGTTTGAGAGAGTTGGGCTCTAGCCATTCTCCCATCGCAGATTCTTGTATTGGTACCAAGATCTGGTTATTCTGGTCTCAGCTTCTCATTCCTGCCGTGTTGCAGATCTCCTGCTATCACATGGTGAGGAGTCCAAGGCTCCACATTTGTTGTTTACAGTCTGCTCAAGCTCCTGATCACCAAGAACCCCTGGCTGAGATTTCCCAGCAGCCAGCGAGGTTCAGAGCCAGGCACCAGAAAGGCAGATTCAGTGCTGGGAACAAATCCCCTGCAGAATATCCCGCCTATAAACCCAGCCATATTAATGGTGCACTCTTTGAGGCACAGCTTTGTGCTCCCTCATGCAACAAGGAGTTGTGGAAAAAAAACCCCAGGCAACGGCTGAAATCAGATGAGTGTTTATGTCACATCCCAAGGGCAGGCCTGGGGTGAGGAGCATTGTGGAAACAGGAGTGGCTGGAGAGGCTTGGGCAGTGGAAACACCTCACAGGGGACAGGAGTGGTGGCGAGTGCCGTGTGACTGGAAATAGAGAAGTGGGATGGATAGAGGAGACTAAATAAGGGGTTTTATACTTTTAGGTTCACAGTATCACAGTACAGATAAGGCTGGAAAGGACCTTGAAGAGCATCTAGTCCAACCTAGGTTTTAACATTATAAGACTTTCCATTTAAGTAGGAAACTTTTAGTATGTATCTATTATGTTCGTAGTATTTTAAACTTTGGTTTATATAAGAGTTTGAAATGTATTGACAAGTCGGGATGAGACTGAGTCAAAAAAGAGCAACTAGGCAGTTCGCATATGTTTGTAGTAGATAAAGTTAATGATAGTTGATAAGATCATCGTAAAACACCAGCTTGGCATAACACCCTCAAACAATAGACATACCTCCAAGTAGTTAAGGACTTACAAAATAAGACCCTGAGAACCTCAGAACTGAAAAACAAGATGCGAATAGACAGGATTCTACAAGAAGCAAGACGGCAAAAAAACCCCAAGAACTTTGGGGCAAACATTAAATGTGTTTTGCAAAGGTGGCAGATATTTTGCTGAGCTGTGTGACTGTCACTTGGGGGGGGGGCGATCTTGTGAAAGTATAAATGTAAATGTAAGAATAGGTGAAGTTGAACACGTTTAGAGGAGATACCCTCGTGTTCCCAGTACCAAATAAACATACCCAAAACCTCGCGTTTCAGAGTTTATTCCTCAGATCAGAGACCACCACTCCTGCAGTGGCTGCTCTGTGGGATGCCACCTCTGCTGTCTCCTGCTGGCCAGACCAACAGCGTCACTGCTCATCTCCAGCCTCCTGCCTTGTCTGAGCCCCCTGTGCTGCTTTTCCTTCTGAACAGTCCGCTGGGAAGCAGAGCACAGCCACACTGCAGATGGCCCCCAGTTCCACGTGCAGTGGTGTGTGAGATCCGAGATGGGAGCTGTCAATTCCTCGCCTCGAGCCACCCATGAAACCTCATTAAAAATGGTGTCCTCTTCCTTAACCCCCATCGCTGCCTCGCTTCCCACTCCCGCTCGCCTGCATTCAAGCACCCTTATTAAACATGCACTTCTAAGCAAGGAGCGCTGACTCTCCCTTAATTGAGGCATAATAATTAGAGCATTAACACATTAGGAGGGTTGAGACAGCATGTTTAGCTTTTGTGATTAATTATCTGAGGATTGTAATAAGTTGTTAAGACATTAATTACTCTGGCATGTTTATTGCTCTTTATTGCAGAACAGACACTTGGTAGCAGCAAGTGCTGGTGGGTCTGGAAGTGGAGTGAGAAGGGAGCTGGGAGGAGGAGACCACCTCCCCATCCCCAAAACAGATCGTGGGGGCATCTCCTGGGTGTGCCACAGGGACCAAATAAATGTATTCCTCACAGGGGGATGTAGAAATGGTATCTGAGTCCCTCAGGACAATCCAGGACCTGGAATGTCATTTCTACTCTTTTCATCTGTATTTTTCTCATCTTCCAAATAAAGTGTTTTCTTCCTGATGGTTTGAGCTCCCTCTCATTTTGATCTTTCTGTTGCCAAGTTTGGTCAGCCTGGCTGTCTCTCTCTGGATCTTACCAGGAAGGTTTTCTGTAGTAAAGACAGACTAAAGTTCAGAGTGTCAGCAGTGGTCAAGGAATGAACCAGGACTCGTATCTCAGGTTCACAGGTTATTCTGAGTCAGAAGGGATCATCTAGTCCAATCTCCTCCTTTCTTCTGAAGTTTTGGAGAGTAGGTTAGAGAAGGGTTTGGGGAGCCTCCTCTCTACACAATCTGCTGTGTGTCCCCTAGACAGCTCCACACTGGTCAGTCAGATTGGGTCTGATGGCAGAGTTCAGGCCTGGAGGATGAGTAACTCTTGTGTGTTCCTGAAACTGAGAAAGAGAAAAGGTGGGTCAGTTCCCAGCCTTCTGCTCTTCCCATAAAACACTCCTGCTGATGGATCCTCCATGCCCCAACCTCCCCCTGCAGTCCTCTGGGCAGGGGCGAACATGGGAGACAGTGGCAGCCCCGACCACTGTCATGGGTAAAATGTTTGGGCAGATGATGGAAGGCAAGAAGGTGGGGAGGTCGTGGTTACGGTGTGTTGATATAATTTTCCTTTGGGAACCCTGGACCCAAAGTTTCTGGTTTCTAAACTGTTCTGTGTCCCCGTGTTATTGCAACATGTGCTTGTGTCTCAGGCAGTGACTGATGGATGCAGGGGGCAGGAGGAGGGGCTTTCTCTGTTGCCTCTCTTTAGAGTGAAAACTTTCAAACAGAAGTGATGAACCTAAGCAGTCTTTATCCTTCCAGGATTGACCCAGTGGTCGCTTTCCCTGTGGCTTCCACCAGCTCAAGCCTGTGTCGCTGTCACTCAGTTGTCTGCACAGCTGAGGAGGAAAACTCCCTTCACTTTGTGCAATCTGGGGTCTGGCCTGTGTCAGCTGGATGTGATCTGCTGCCTTCAGCCCCTCGGAGCCCTGGCCTGCCTCTCTGTAGCCCAGCCTGGGACTGGCAGTCACTGTCAGGTACCTTGTTCCTGCATTCAGAGTATGAGAGGTGTCAGCCCAGCGTTCCCTGCTGGGCTCCTGGGGACAGGGCAGGTCGTGACTTGTGCATTTCATCATTAAAAAGAGTTTCCTCTAGATGTGTGCAATAAGACAATGGCACTGACCTGTGATCCTGGCATTGAGCAGCCTTAATGACTCCCCTTTGCAGGTAATAAGCAGCAAATGTACACATTTCGGGGAGATCTGAATATTTTTTCCTCCTTTTAAGAATCCTGCCTTCCTAGGCCAGACTTAATTAGCAGACCTCATTATTTCCTGAAATGTAACCCGACTTCCATTCAATAAGAATTGTTCAGTGGATGGGGAGCAGCAGAGCGGTGCTGCAATATTCATATTGTTTTAATTGCAACATTAACATTTCATGCCGCTCTTGGCACACTTTCAGGTGCAGCCCTTTAGCTCAACGCAGCGCTGTGAAAGGTTGGATCAGAACAATTAGGATAGAGTGACTGGATTTCTGGATTTCCTTTTTTTTTAACTTCTGTTTTAATGAATGTAAGCTTGGATTCAATCCCCATCGCTCCTTTTGTTGGGCAGAACAGGGAGTCAAGCAACCCTGGAGTGTAAATCCTTTTTTTTTTTTGTGAACAAGGGATGTGCTGTAGTGCATGTTTAAATTGTCTTTTTGTGGAGCTGAAGCCCTGCAGGTACAAGTGATACGTGATCCACCAGCCTGGTGGCACCTCCTGGGACTTGACCTTTACCAGGTGCATCAGAGAAGTCCCAAAATGTGTCTGGCCAGTTGGGCCAGTGTCACATAGGAGCTGGAGGGGAAAAAGGCTATTTCTCACTTCTCAGTTACTTCCAGGGCTCTGGAAGGCCTGAGGCTGGAAATGACACCATGAACAGACAACTGGGTCAGTGCAGATCCTGAATGAGCACAGGAATCACCCTGCTCTGTCCCCAGATTGCATAAAGGGGTTGGCTTTCTTGCAGTGGGGTCAGACCACCCTGAAATGCTGAGCTCAGGCTTAGCAAGCTCCTGTCACCTTTGCTGCCTTGCCAGGTACCTTTACTCTTTCCCATATCAGAGAGTAAAAATGAGTGACAGGAGTTCCTTACAAAAGCAATTTCACATTCCACCCTGGAAGAGCCTGATGAGGATCTCCTAATTAGGTCACTGAAGGGAGGTGAGCAAGGAAGGCCAGCCAGCAGGCTTAGGCAATGGCTTCTTGGTGTTGCTCTCCAAAGGCTGGATGTGGATAAAGTCAACTTTAATTGACTTTAAAGGAAAAACCAAGACGCTGTTGTGTCCCTTTCAGGCTTTAGGAGGAAGAGTCTCTGGGCTCCCTGTGTCCTGCTGGGGGAAGGACACCCATGGGGCTGAGTGCTAGCTCTGTTTGGGCACCAGCTGGTGGATCTGTGTGGGTCTGGTCAGCAGCAAGGAGCTGTGTGTGTGGAGGAACAGGCTCCCTCTTACTCACAAGTGCCACTCATCATTCAACCCACTAATGAGTAGCTTGAGGTGTAAGTGATCCTGCTGAGAGCTCACCCCACTCTGGGCTGCCTTCCTGGCATTTGCAGGCAGCAGCCTGCGAATAAAACATCTTTGCTGGAAGATGAACTCTGCCCATGTGGCAGAGAGGCAATGGGAGGGTTGTGGGGGCAAGGGAGCTGCTCTGGCCCATCAGTGCTCCCCCTTGGAGCTGAGCATGTCCCTTCTATTTTAGGCAGCGGCTGAACTCATCCATAAGTCCGTGATGGCAATTAAGGCTGGAAATGCAGGAGGACCTTGGATTGGTCACTACAAGAAAGGCACACATTCCATTTCCAGGGGCTTCGCAAAGGCTAACATGCCATTTTAGCTGGCTGGCTCTCCTGTGAGCCAAAAATGCTTGAAATCTTCTCCCACTGGGACTGTGTGCAGTGGAATCCATGAAGTCTCTTCTCCTATGGATATACAGTTTGAGTTTGGATATTCTGGTATCTAATAAGCTGTTTGTGCTGAATGGAGCATCCCCCCTTCTCGACATATTTATAGCCTGCCTCTCTCTCCCACGCAGATTGTCTGATGTCTAATAAGGGATGATGCACTACAGTTTGGAAGGTGCTAATAATGTCTCTCCTCTGATAGTCTGTTCCCATGAGATTTATGGGCTCTAACTGTCTCCAAGACCTCTGTCTCTGTCACATCAGGTTGAAATCTGTTTGCAGTGTCAGAAGTTGCTGTGGAGTGGGCAGAGGACAGACTGATGCAGCAGCACTACATATGCTTTGCACTTCTCAGGAAATTAGGATGAAAACGCACCCAGCTCTGCTTCCTGCGGATCTGGGGTGAGGGGCAGCTGTGGCTCAGATCACAGAATTACGTGTTTGGGAAAGCAGGCTGGTGGTGTGGGAGGAAGATGATGAGCTCGGGGACTACCCAGGAGGAGGAGAGCTCGGCCTCCACTGCCTTGCTGTGGGTTCCTCAGGCACTTTCCAGCTGCCTGGGGCAACCAGCGAGTGTGGAGTGTGGCCTCTTGTGGGAAACTGCCCCTGAGGAGGATAAACGAGCCAGCCCAGAGCTCCTGGCTGGTGTGAAGAATTGCCTGGCTAAAGGATAATGAATGCCACAGCAGGAGACAGAGCGTTTCTCTGAGGCCATTCATCCCCTTTATCACCCCACTAACAAGCCCCAGAGCGCCTTCGGAGAGACTTCTCTGGAGCAGCACCATCCCTCAGCCGTGCTGCTGGCTGGGTGCTGGGGGTCAGGGATATACAGCACATGGCAGGAAAGCACAGACCATCCCCCTGATAACAGCCCTGAATTTGGGTGTCAGCACTGGGGTCTGTGCTGTGGCTTCGCTGGCATGGAGAACATGCCCCCCCCTCACGTCCCGCCTGATGCCACCTGAGAGATCTGGATGTAAAAGCCAAGCATCCGTCTTTTTTAAAGTACTTCTGGGCAGCACCTGCAGCACCCTTAGGAGGATTGCTCTATCCTAACTCCCAGCTTGTCTAAGATGCAAGATTTATAGGATTTATACAAGACCCAATAGGAGTTTGAGGCCGCCGGCACGGAGGTGAGTTGGTTCTGCTTCACTTGCAGCACAGCTGAGCCTGTGCATGAGTCTTGTGCGAGGAGGAAAGGGCAGGAGTGATGTGCTCTTCATAAGAGCTAATAAAAGCTAATTCATCCCTTTGCTCCAAGACAGGAGGAAGCATTAGTGGCTGGCTGAGTGCCTCCTCCACTGCGGCAGCGTCCTGGGTGCCTCTGCCTTCCCTGTGGCCGGGGGCAGAGCGTGTCCTCCCGTGGAGGGGAAGGAGTCACTGTCAGAGCTGTGGTGTCTGCGGCTGCGTCAGCGGGCCCATGGTGCTCTCTGTAGCTGGCATCCCTCCTGGGAAGGAAAACCAGACAGAAAACATGGGCAGGTGGGGCTGGGAATGAGGACGGACATCCCTCAGGCAGTCGCCCAGTGGACATCCCTTAGATAAACTCCTGTGCTGGGCTTCAGCTCCAAGCAAGTGCCTTTGCCCCTGCCCCAGGGCTTGGGGCCTTGGGCCTGTGGGAGCAGAGCAAAGCACCATCCCTGATTTGACTGGGCTGTAGGAAACCCTCAAAAAGACTGGAGCCATTTGTGCTCAGATAGGTGAACAAATAGGTTGGAATACCTTCAACAAACACACTCTGTGTGCAGGTACTGCCACTCTGCATGCCCACCTGCCCGAGTGATTTGTGTCTGGGGCACGGGGCATACTGGGTGACCTTCAAGTAGAACTAAATTGCCAGTAATTGGAAGTTTTTATCTTTTTCCTCTTGTCTGTTTTCTTAAGTCCTCCTTCTCCTCCTCCAGGTTTAGCCGTTGGAGGATGCATTTTGTGTGGCCCATGGCAAGCACCCCACATCTAGTGCCAGTGGGAGAAGAGAGGGAGAAGGGCAGGAGAGGGGAAAGCAAACAGGAGAGTTTGTTTTGTGTTTGGGTGTCCTCAACAGAGGCTGGTGGTTTAGTAGGGGGGCGAAAAAAAGAGAAGGAAAGCTGCAACGCTTTGCAGATGGAGGCAGAGTGCCATGATGGGTAATTGGGTTGTTCCACTGAGGGCAGAAACAGCAGGAGAGCAGCAGTTGGTGGGGATGGTCTGGAGTGTGTTTGCAGAGCTGTGGAGCAGAGGAGGAAGTGTTATGGAACCAGGCGTCTCCTTGAGTGCAAGCAGCACAGCAGCAAGGGCATTGTAACCCTTATTTTTTCTCTCAGTTGTTTTTCTTAGTGGGTCTCCAAGCATTTGAAAAGGAAGCTAACACCACAGATTGTAAAACTTCACATCTTGAGGCTTCAGCAACTGGTTTAAAGCCACCCAGAGGAATCTGTGAGTGCTGAGCCCTTGTCACATGCTCTCCTCCCAAAAACTGTGCACTCCAGGCCTTGGCCCCTCTCCCAGGCCACTGTGCTGACCAGACTGATGATGGAGAGCTCACTGGAGGCCAGTCATGTCCTACAGGGTGGAGACAGGACACGTTGCTTCCTGTGGCCACTGCCATCGGCTGGACTGTCTCTGGGAGGGAGGGGCAATATTGGCATGTCAAGAGGCCCTTCAAAGTGGGGCCGAATTCATGGAGGTGCACTCTGGTCCCAGTCTGGGAGGCCCCTGTTCCTGCCCTGCCCTCTCTTGGTGTTTTGGGAGCAGTCCACTTACAATCTAGAAACGTCTGGTGCTTTTTCTTCTTTTGCCCAGCACCATGAAGTGTCAGGTTAAAGGGAAACACAATACATCACCTTCCTCGTGGGCTGCCATTCAGCCAAGAGTAGCAGAGATTAGCCTTCAATCACACAGGGGCCGGAGCTGAAGGAAACCTTCCCGAGGACACGCTGGAGAAACATTTTCATTAGCAGAGGAGAAGCTGACGGAGATGAAGTGGCCCTTCACCTCGGTTGCCAGACCTCTCGCCTGCCTGGCGTTAACAGGGCGGGGAGGTGCTAATGGAGGAGCTGGTGCCAGCTGCAACACTCTTAAGGGCTGTCTGCATCCAGATGTGAGGAACAGCTGTGACACAGCAAAGCAGCGCTTTTGGAGCCTGGTGGAGGTGGTTTGGGCTTTGGTTTTTCGCCTGCCTATGAGCGCTCACTGCTGGAAGTAAATGGTTCTCTCAGTTGCAAGGGGTGCTGAATGGGTACCCTGGCACGGGCCAAAGATGATGTCCTTGGGTGATAAGGTCCACAGATCCAGGAGATTACACAGCCTCTGCCTCCTGCAACATGTTTTGCAATTTTAACAAGGCTGCCCTTGTGGTAATAGAGGCTTTCTCTGCTCCATGGAAAGCTGTTCCACAGCCAATATTTGCAGGCATTTGCTCTTACTCTGCTCTCCTCTAGGGCAGTTGAGGTGCCCAGGATTCACTTCATCTATTGATGTTTCCTTCATGTCGGAGAAACACCCCCTGGACCCCAGCTGGGTGCCTGGCACAGACCTGTCTGTCCCAGTTACTGGGAATAAGGCAGCAGGATCCCTGCAGCCATGTCTGCCGTCCCCCACCACCTCACCTCCCTGGGGCTGGCGTGCTCCTGACAAAGGCAGGCTCCATCTCTTTCACTCACAGCTGAAGGATGCCTTGCCTGGTCCTATCTTGCAGGTTGCAGGGAAATCGTTTTAATTTGTGTGGCACATTCCTTTGGGCAGGAGGTGGGGGGAGGGAAAAAAAAATCCAGCAGAAACTCTGGCCATTCTGGGTATTTTTAGCTGTTTGCAAAGGACCATTAATATCTCTTTCTCTTTTTTTTTTTTTTTAACTCCCTGCAGACCATTCTCTCTCTGGACTGCCTGTGGTGCTGCATTACCATCACATCCCTCAGGTGAAGGTCTGCAGGTTCTCAGTGTTCCCTGGAATTCCATCTCACAGGGAGCTTTATCTCCTCTCCCTGCTCCCTCCGTGCCCACCACAAGCACAGCCCTCTGAGAAGGGGCTCCTTGGTGGGCAGGATGAAGGCTCAGAGATCTCAATGTCTCTGCAATGGGTTTTACCAGGCATGGGATCTGAGCTTCTTGTGTCAGAGACACAGCCTGGCAGCTGGGGAATAAGTTTGGAACACCAAATCAAATGGCTTCTAGGTTTGGAGCATTCTCACGTTAAGGTACCTCACAACACCCTCCTCCCTTTCAGAACTGAGAGCAGCCAAAATGTGAGGAAAACCTTTGAGGAAAACCTGGTTCCTGAGCATTCCCCCACCCCCCTGCCCCTCAGTGCCTTCACCTGGCTTGTATTCCCTTTTCTCCTACAATCTCAGCTGGCTGAGTTTCCCTGCCAGCCTATTGAAAGGAAAGGCACGTGCTGGCTTATGGAGGGAGAGAGACCTGAGACAGGATAAATCTAGAGGCAATGAGGTTGGGGGGAGGCAAGTCAGCTGCTCTGACACTTTTATTATGGAGCCAGGCTGCGTGGGAATGAATCTTTCTTGAAGCGTGTTGCTGGATGACATTTCTACCAGGTCTCAGCAGTAACCTTCTCCAAGCCTTGCTGCCCAGCCCTGTGCTTCCCTTTTCCTGGAGCAAAGAGAAGGAATATCAGCTGGAAATGCCACAGGTTCCAGTCAGTTTGAAGACACCTGGATGTTGGCACCAGAAGCTCTTCAGGCTTTGGTGGCTTACAGCTGCATGTGTTTTGCAGAGGAAGTGTTGGCTCTTGTGTTTCTCATTGCAAAAACAATGAGAAAATAACAGACAGCAAAATCATATCCTCCTCAGAGTTGCCTAGAAGGATGGATAACTGCAAGAAAATAATACTCAACAGCTCTGGAAAAGGGAGATCTACTTGCTTAGTAACCTGGCAATGAAGTACTAGCTGTGCTCCACGCAGAGGCTGGAAGCCAGGGGAGATGTGGGGGTTACAAAGAGGGCTGGGCAGAGTTTGCTGCCCTCTCAGCTCCTTTCCTGTATCTCTGTCAACTTAGATTTCACATCAAGAGGCTGATGTTATGCCTGGCGGTGACAACAGCAGAATGTCACTGGCAGAGGTGAAATCTTTCCTTCCATGAGGGTAATTCCTCCTTTCCCATCCTCTTGGCTTATGTCAAGAGCTGCCGGCTCCTGGTGCTGTGCAGGACATGCACACATGCTGCTCAGGGGACTGCACATCCTGTGCTGAGCATCACTTTTCTCACTGCCTTGGTGCAGCTCTGTGTCACTGGTGCCTCTTGGCTGCACGGTGACCCAGGACAGAGGGAAACCCCTTGTCTGAGACAAACTGGGGCCATTGGAAGCTGCTGTGTTTGCCACCACAGCAGCACTGCACAGAGTGCTCCTCTGCCATGACAGCACCCTTATGTCATCATCAGGTTTGCCAGGGATGTCCCTTCAGAGGCCTGGGGACCAGCTGTGCCCCTTAGGGACCAGGCTTGAGCTAGGTCAGGGTCTCAGGGGCAGATTTACACGTTAATGTTCTCCACAGGCTGTCTCTTGCCTTCTCTGAACAGGAGCCGATCTTGTAGGAGTCTGCCCACCTGCTCTGGAAGCCCCTCCGACAGTTTCTGTCCCCAATGGCCAGTTCAGCAAAACCTCAGTGTTATTCTGGGCCCAGCTCTCATTTTCCAGTTGGTTCTGGAGGAGAGGATGAAGGCAGCTGCTGCTGCCAGGCTGCACTAGAAAACAGGCAGGGGCCCAGCCTCTTAGTGCACTTAACATCCAAGAGTTTTAATCTCACTCTGGTTTTCTCTTGTCCCTGAACCTCTTGTATCTTTTCCAGCTGATGCATAAGCCTTTCTTTGTTTTGTTTTGTTCTTTTTCTTTTTCCCTCTTCTCCTCGGATTATGAAAAATGGCTTTCCCATTTGCATCTGTCAGGAGTGTGCCGAGCGGGGTGTACGGCTCAGTGACTGTACAAATGTGTGGCTGGACCGTGGCCCCCCTGACAGGCCCGAGATGAATACCAAACGTGCAGGCAGAAGAGCTCCCGCTGCCTCTGATGGTTGTTTTTCTTATCCCAAGGAGGTGTGAGAATCGCCTCTGGGAGCAGCGCTTCCTTCTGCTCCTGTTCTGCCTTTCCCAAGGATCAGTTCTCCGCCATCCATCATCAGACGAGCCTCTCCTCTCTCCCACGTCTCAGCTGCTGATGGGAGTGCTGGGGAAGGGGGAAACTGTTTTATCCTGCTTTTTACTACCATTCTTTTCCCTCTCCCTTTCCCATCCTCTCTCTTTAGGTGCTTTACGAGGCAATTGGCAGGCTGGGGCTCAACAACACTTGCCTTTGCTTGCTGATCCAGGAATTTTAGGAGGGGTAAGGATGAGGTCGAGGGAAGGGGATTGTTGTGTAGAATCACAGAATATCCTGAGTTGGAAGGGACCCACAAGGATCATTGAGTTCAACTCAATGCACACCCCAAGGACCCCACCATGTGCCATTGTCCAAACACTTCTTGAGCTCTGGCAGCCTTGGTGCTGTGACCAGTTCCCTGGGGAGCCTGTTTCAGTGCCCAGCCACCCGCTGGGGGAAGAACCTTATTCTAACATCCAACCTCAACCTCCTCTGATACAGCTTCATGCTGTTCCCTCGTGTCCCCTCTCTGCTCACCAGTTTGACCTGACCCAAGGGCATTAAAATGCAATTTTGATTGGAATTTTTCAGCCAGTGTTGCACTGAAAGCACCCAAGTGTTCCTGCCCATCTCAGCCTCGCCGTGTCCCCTTCCCCTGCTGCAGGTGGGCAGTTCTGCAAGGAGGAATTCCCCCTCTCTGCGCTGTGTAACTTTGCAGGGTCACTCAGAGGGAGATGACAGCTTGCCCTGGCACCATAGATTTGTTGAGCTCCTCCTGCCTCTCAGCTTTTTGCAGTCTGGTAGGTGAGCTGCTTCCCTGGCCTTGATGTGCAGAAAAGCCTTCAGCCAGGTGGGCTCAGAGGAGCAGGCAGGCAGAAAATGAAAAGTTTCCCCACGCTGTTTCCACAGCTACCTGGTCAAGGAGGGGAAGGTTCTGGGTGGGCAGACTCCTGCTTTGGCAGGAAGAGAGAGCAGGCAGCTTGAGCTGAGCTGGTTTTTTGACAAGCAGATGGATGTTCAGCGGGGACCCAAGAAAACCCTCTCGCTCCAGGCGATCTGTGAGCCCTCCAAACCCAAAGCGTTGTGCTGACACAGAGCATCGCTCCGTTGATGCTCAGCCTGAATTACTTCTTCCAGGAAGCCTGATTCAGGACACAGCGACCGTCCCCTCCTGCCACCAAGCTCCCGGGAGGAGCCAGCTGCCTGCCTGCAGCCTGGCAAGGACGGAGCCGCAGCCCTAGAGCAGCACGGAGGGAAGGAATTCGAGCGACGGCAGATTCCTCCGGCGTCTCCACACCGCGGGGCTCTTGGCGAGCGAGTGCTCGTCTGCTCTAAAAGCTCTTAGTGCTCCTGCAGGTGGGAGCCAATTTGTCTGCTTTCCTGCCCAGGTGCCATCTGTTTGTAGGATTGCCTGTGCGGTGGATGAGCACGGCGGGGATGGGGAAGGGAAAGGGCTGGGAAAGATGAGCCTGAAACTTTCCTTGGGTTTCTTCAGTCCTTCTGGCTGCCGTTGTTCCTTCTCCCCTGCATCGCAGCGGGGAAATCGCAGCCTGTCACTTGCTGTTCCCGGAGCGTGGTGGGGAGCTGAGGCACTGCTAATAGCAAACTATCATTTTAATGCTAATTTCCAACCATCAGCACCGGCTGGGGGAGGCTCAGCCTGGGCGGAGGGAAGCCGTTAGCAGATGGAGAAAGGGGGGATGTGTGGGGATATGTTCTGCACCCCCAGAAGGGACTTCTAGAGGGCAGATGATTAACCACCGCTGGGCAAATTGGTAACGCGAGATGGGTTCAGTCTCTGGCGGACGTGGGAGGGAGGGAGAGGGATGCTTTGTTCTAAGTTCTCTTCCTCTAGGGATTTCCCGAGTGTTTCAGACTTTGGCTTGAGTTTGGTGTTCACTGCTTGTTGCCAGCCCTCCGTGTGTTGTGACCCAAGGGATGCATTGGCAGGGCTGCAGCTGGTGGCATCTTTGCCCTTTGAGCAATGGAGCCAAGGAGGGCTGGGTTTAGCTGCTGTCTTTTTGGGACAGGCTCCCCAGGTCAGAAGCCTGAATATCTGTGTTGTGTGATGGGCTTCAAAGCAGGGAAATTTTGAATCCACTCTTGAGATACCCAAGTGCTTAAAAAGAGACCTGCCCTTTTGCCATGGGAACAAATCCAGCTGCCCTGAGCTGGCAGGAGAAAACAAGGGCTGAGTCTGGAGTTGTGGGGGAAACTGGACTATTTCTGTGCCCTTTCCAGAGGTGGACATTCCTATATCCAACCTCTTGGTCAGTCTCCTCTAGACAAGCCATCCCCAGGCTGGTGTTGGTGCCTGGGAGCTCCAAGAAAGCCTCTGTCTGCCTCTGTAGGGCCTGTTTGGGATTGTTTGGGCAGCAATCAGAGAGGTTATTCTACTGTTTCTAGACCAGCTTGGAAACCCTGGGACTAAAGGAATGCAAGCTGTGCCTGACTGGGAAGAACCTGGCTGCCTGCTGCTGAGGGATACTATTGGCTGAAGGCAAGGGCTGTGTCCTGGTCTGTGGTGTGAGGCATCTCCTGAAGATCCACCAGCCTGTCTGTGGTGCTCTGGACCACTGGCTTCATCATTTCATATAGAAGCAGACATGGATTTTTTTAAAAACCCACTTAAAGACCATTTAAAAACTCTTTTGTCATCTAGCAAAGACGCAGCGGAGGGAGAAAAGCAGCTTAAATAAAACCAGAACTGGTGAAATGGCAGAGAGGGAAAGCCAAAAAGGGACTGTCCTGTCAGGAGGAGAATACCACAAGGCTGTATTAGTGAACATCACTGCTCACGGAGGTTTTTAACGATCAGATCCATCCCAGTGTGGAGCATGACTCACTGTTGTTTAAGAAGCTATTTCCATCTGAAAAAAAAATGACTCCTACCTTTTCTAGAGCCTCTTCCCTACCTTGATTTAGGAGAGGAAGAAAAAAGTGAAGGGCTACTTTTTCCTAGTTGAGGAGACTCAACCTTTCCCTCAAATAGCTGAGCAAGGAAATCAACGCCTGTGTTCCCAAGAAGAATGCAGTCGAGTAGCTGGGGGGAGAGAAAGAGTAAGAATAAAATGGCATTGCTTTTCCCAGCTCTGCACTCTGAATAATGAGCCCACAAGCTGGAGGGAGAGCTCCCAGGAGAGACGCCTGTGTACAGGAGATGGACACAACAAGTGCCTCGGATGGGCTGGTATCTGAAGCGACCTCTCTCTCTAATTTTCTACATCACTGAGAACACAGCACAGCACCATCAATCACAGTCAACCTTCCCTCAAAAGCCACCTCCTGCCTCTCCATAATGTGGGTCCCCTTCTGTTCCCACTGGAGGCTGCAGGTGTCCTGGACAGCACATTCCCTCCCGGGAAGTTTCTTCTTCCTCATGTCTGAGCCTGCTTGTCTTTTGCCTTTCTGCACCTGTTCCTCTCCAGCACCTTTTTTCCAGATGCATCTTCCCCTCTTGAAGCCAGAAAGGGCCAAATACTCCAATGAGGAGAAGGTGTGGAGCTGCCTGTCCTGAGGATAACCCCCCTGTGTGCTGCCAGGGGGAGGGATAGGGGTGGGTTTGGTGCCTTTATCCCTCATCTAGGGATGGGGAGGCTCAACTTTGGAGCTCCCCTTGAGGCCACCAGGGCATGTTCTGGGAATTGCTGGTGCCAGGACTGGCTCCTTCTCTTGAGCTCTGGGCATGGAGCACCTAACGGGTCCACCTTTCATGCTGGGGTGGTGGTACGATGCAGCAGCTTTTGATCCCTCATTTCTCCTTTCGTGCTCCTTCCTGGCCTGGCTGTGTTTCTGTTGGACCCAGGGCCACACCTTTGACAGGGTCACTGGTGGTGGGTCTTTGCTTGAGCAGGCCCAGGCCAGGCACACTCCAAGCTGGCCAGAAGACTGGTGGGATGTGGATCTGTGTTCATGGATGTTTCTTCATGAACACAGCAGGTGGATTTTCATGTGTCTTGCTTCATCTCTCTCCTGCTAGATTGGGTGCTCTTGCTCAGTTGTGGTGGCTCTTGGGCCTACCAAAACCTGGCTGAATGTCATGACACAGAAGTGGTTTGCAGCCCCATTTCTGGCCCCATGGGTTTGAGCACCAGCTAGAAGACCAAGGACTGAGCTGCTTTCTTGAGAACAGCCCTGGAGAGAAGCATCTTCTGAACAAACTCTTGCAACTGCCACCTCCCTCTCAGCCTCTTCACTGACTTCTGAGAGCTGCTGAGCATCTTTGACCTCTGTCTCGGGCATGTTTTCCTGCATGTATCAGCCCTGCTCTGTGTTGTGGAGCTATTGCTGGTGATTGTAATAGCAGCCTTGTTTACTTCCCAAGTGCCTGCCCTTTCTGTAATGAGCTGTAATTCATACTGGTTTATACGGGGCTCAGAGACACCTGAAGCAAGGAGGGTGTGCCATTAAACCACCTTCCAGGCTGCTGTCTGGACCTGGGGTTGCTGATCCCCTGGAGATGTAAAACAAGGAGGACAAGGGGGACCAGATGGAAATGGGGAATAATTACCTTGCAGGGTAAAAAGGGCTGGCTGGGTTAGAAACTGCTGGGAGCTGACACACAGGTGCAGATGGATGGTTACGGCAGGCAGGGCGGAGAGATGAAAGATGCCTTTTTAAAGCATCTGCCTTCCTCTCTTCCTCTGCTTTATAACCTGTTTTTATAGAGACTGCATGAGGAACACATTTTTTTTATTAGCAGCTTGGGAGTGGAGAGTAATAAAGATTAATTTTTTTAAATAATTCCTTGCATTATCTTTTAATTTCCTGTGGCAGGGTTTGACTTTTAAATCTGCAAATGGACTTAACTGCTAATGTGCTCATCAGTTCAGAAGGCATCAGCCAAGGGAGCTGCAGGACTCAGTGAAGGTGAGAGAGGCCCCAGGGTTGAGCCTGGAGTCCCAGGAGAGGGTGTTCCACAGGATGTTCCCTGGCCAGAAGGACCCGTTGAGTTCCACAGCTGTATCTCCATCCCAGGAAAACCTGGAGAGATCTAATCCTTGCTGCAGCTCATGGTGTCCATTTTGCTTCCTTCCATTGGTGGTAACCCTCCCCCTCCCTGGGGGGAGGAAGGGGAGAAGCCTGGTGGCCCTTGCTGGCCTGCACCCAGGATGGTGGGACCTGCTGGGACCTGGCTGGAGATGTGTGGGGTGGTGGGCACACACCAGCTGGGCTCCGGTGGTCTCGCTGGCATTAGGGGAAGGTGGTTACAGGACGGAGGAGGGGGGAGATGTTAGGAAGGGGATGACGTGTGAGAGAGAAGTGACAACACTGGGGATCTGATGGGAAAGGCTCTCCCTCCCAGCCTTGGCACACACAGAAAACCTGCTGCTCTGCTGGGCTGTAGCATGCTTGGAGGACTGGCTTACACTGGGCCTGGACTACCCTCACTGGCTCTTAAGAGCTCCCACGTGCCCTGTAGGTGTATCCATAGCCAGGGTGCCAGTGGAGCCGGGCAGAAATGATGCCCAGCATGCAGAGACCCCAGCCCAGCTCACTTTGACCACTGACCTTCTTTTCATTGCCTGCTCTTCGTCACATGGCCATGCTGGTGGCTTGAGTTGGCTCTGAACTGGTGATGTCTGTGTAGAGAATGTGGTGGAGGCAGAGAGCAGCTGAGAACCAGCCTCTGTGGACAGGAGCGTTTTGGCTGACAGGGGTATGAAAGCAGCTGTAGCTCAAGTGCCTGGTGTGGGCTTTGGGAAGGTAGAGGGGAAGCTCAGTGAAAAGGAGAGCGCAGCTGGAGTATTGAATGAGCCCTGAAAAGGCATTTCACTGGATTACATCATCCCTGTGTCACAACAGGAGCAGGATGAGGGGTTTGGAAGATGCCTGGGAGCACTGTGACCCAGCCTGCTCCTGGCTCCCTCTGCCAGATGCCATCTGGAGCAGATTCTGTGTGTGCCTGGGCAGCCCTGAGGGGCAGCTCTGCTGACCCACTGGGAGAGGGCTGTGCTCTCCCTCCTCATAGTGCTTGGAACAGCGATGCAGAGGCGCTGCAGGACTGATCCGGCGTCGCTGATGCTCCCACACCCCCCATTGCTCCAGGGAAAAGGAGCAGCCCACCTCAGCCCATCCCCAGGTTGGTTTCCCCGTGCCAGTTCCCTTGTGCTTGTTGGCATTTCGCTGGCGAGCAAAGCTGTCCCGGATGAGGTCTGGGTTTGTGGGCACAGAGCAGGGGATGTGGAAATGCTGCCTTTGGATCTGTGTGCCTGCCTGGCACCAGGAATCCTGCCTGCAGCAATAAATGTGGTTTGGGTTCTGGTTTTGTGCTTTGGCAGCAGGCTGAGCTCTCATCCTGCTGGCCAGGCTTCATCCGAATGGATCCTCCGGTGGCCAAGGGAATGCCAAAAAGCTTTGGTGCCTGTGGCTTGTGCATGTTTTAGGTGGGAAAACACATTCCTCAGACCTTGCTTTGGATTCTACATTTAGTCAAGACTTGGACCAAAAAAAAAAAAGAAGCTGCCTTCTGCCAGCAGAAGATGACAAGTGCTGTGTGGATGTTCCTGACCTCAGGAGGGAAACTGAGGCACAAAGAGGAGGCTTGATGCCTGTGCAGCTGCCAACCCCGATTTTCCAATGTGCTGCAAATAACCACAGCTCTAAATTGTGTTTTTCAGCCAAAAGAAGCATCGTTTGTTAAAGTTCCCTGGTGTCAGGAAAATGGGGAGGGGCAGTTCCCAATCGTCAATATCTGTCCAAAAGCAGAAGCCTCTCCTGTTGTGGTGGATTCTTTTTTTACCTTCTGAAGCCACAGAGAGAAAAATGGAAATAAAAAGCAGCAAGGAGAGAGAGAGAGCTGTTAAAAAGCTTAAAGCTGTCACAAGGCATTGGTTAGTTTATGTGCAGTGAAGTATACAAACAAGTTTTCAGCTTGTTGGTTGGAGCTAAGGAGCAGGCTTTTTTTGTGTGTGATAAATATGTTTTATAGGTCTTTTATGGGATTTTTTAAAATGCCTGTCCCAATAAATTATTTACCAGGGTAATAAAAGATCAAGGAAATTGTTTCAACCGTATCGCTGAGCATCTAAATCCCAAACTTTTAGTGGGGTGGAAGGACCCTCTGAATTCCTGTGTCCTTATGAAAGATGGTCCAGGTGTGCTTTTGAGGGCCAGGTCCCCAGCCACACTGACACTCTGTGTATATCCAGCAGGTCCCAGAGCCTTGACATCAGTTTTCCCTCCCCTCAGCATCTATTCCTGGAGATGAACGGCGTTTCCCTCCACCCCTGCAAATCTCTTGATAGCTCCTACTCTTTATTTAGGTTTCCAAGAGGTCTCGGAAGCTTAATGGTCCTTCTTGGGGTGAAATGGGAGATGGGAATCGCTGAGAAAGTAGGGAGGAGTTCGAAGAGTATCCTTAACCCTTGTGGCAGGGGCTGGAAAGGCTGTCACATCCTCCTGCAGGCAGAAGGGACCTCCTGCCACCCCAGGGGCCTGGATGGGTTTGTTCTTCCTTGCTTGTTCTCAGCCTCTGCACAGGGGAAGGGGCAGGTTCTGCAGGCTTGGTCTCCATGGCAGACAAACCCAAAATAGCCTTTGTGGAGGTGAAATAAAAATTGATAGTATTTCAGCCACAAAGTCTATAAATATGTCTTTTTTTGGGCATGGGAGGAGGTTTTAAGGTGGTGAAACTCCCCTTCTCTGCTCCTCCCAAGGGCTGGGGGTTCTATTGAATGTTCCATCCTCAGGGCAGGGCAAATCCTTTGGCTGCATCCCCGACTTTCTATAGTAAGTGGGATTAAGTGTAACCCCAGGTAGGGTTTAAAAGACATCCAGTTGTTAAAGCATTGGCTTTTGTGAGAGCTCTGGACAGGAAAGACACATCCCTGTGTGGAAAGCTGGCCATAAATAAATTTAGATGGGATTTTAGAAGCAATTTCTGAGGTTTGAAAGAGATCTTTCTGGAGCAGCCTTCAAAAAGGCTGGTGGATGGGCAGGGACAGCCACTGTTTCAAGATAGCTCTCAATATTCATGGGAAGGATTATTCATTCAAAGCCTTTCCAGAGGGGACAATCCTTGGGCATCCTATGTGTGGAAGTGAGACTGAATTGATCTTTGTTTGTGCTGTCTTTGGCTTATGTTAATCCCTCACTTCAAGATGTCTGCTGTCCTCCAAAGGGTCCAGGGAGGAATCCTTATCTCCCTTGGCACCTAATTTGGCTCCTGGGTTTGGTGGTGGTCCTGTCTGTCTCAGGTGGTAGAGAGTGGCCACAGCTGGAACCACATCTGGGGACAGGGAGCAATTTCCCTGGTCAGCCAACAGGGAGCACAGGGCTTTGTTTGGCTTCTTTCTGGGGCCTGGAGGCTTCCTCTGATGTTACAGTTTCCTGAAATAATTCCTCTGCTGTTACGAGGCTCTAGGAAATTCATGGAGCAGCTAATCTTCCTTGTTTGGTTTCTGTGCCATGTTATAGTGGCGACTTTTGGGCTTCACTTGGGCCAGTCATGCAGCTTGGGGCATGGCTGTGTCTCCAGGTCTGCCAGAAGCACTGGGGTGGAGTTTCTGGGCAGCTCTTGGATATCCTGATCTGCTCTTCTGAGCTGTCCTAAGCCTGGGAAAAGGGCAGGCAGTAAAAAGTGGGCTTGTTCTTTTCATCTGGGAGCTGGGCCAGCAGGAACAGCCTCATGGCATCCGTTCCCTGGGCTAGTGGCTGCCAAAGCTTTGGGGTCTGCTGGCTGCACCCCAGAGGGTGCCAGCGGTGGTGCCCACCTCTGTGAGTGGGCTAAACTGGGCGGAGGGCTCCAAGCCCATGAATCATTTAGCTAAGAAAAGTTTAAATTAGTGCTGTGCGTTGTTATGGGGGATGTTTGCTGGGGTCAAGGCCCTGTGGTTTGGCTTTTAGGCTGGCAGCTGGGGACCAGGTTTTGGAGCAGGGTTTGTATCACAAGGAGCAGAGGCTGGAACAGTGTCTGATGTTCAACTTTAAAGAAGGAAAAAAGGACACATCTCCCCACAGTTCTTTATTAATTATAAACACATCCTGCTAGTTTGGGAATGGATGCCATAAATTTAAATGAGAATTGAGCCGGCACGGGGCAGGTACAAGAAGCCCGGATGGTGTGAGTAGGCCAGGCTTAGCATCTCCTCCTGCTCCCTGCAGACTGTGCAGCACGACTCCGCTGACTTCGGTGGCATTTCCTCCTGGCTCCCCTCCTCATGATGGGAATTGGACTGCACATAATTGAAAAGGATGGGGCGTCTGCCAGCAGACTGTGAGCCACATTCCCCTTGGCAGCTTGAGCTCCCTGGTCGAGGACAGGGGAGACAGGCTGGGGCCGGCACCTGTGTCGGGAGGAGATGAGCCTCAGCATCGCAGGGATTCCAAATCCATCTCCATCTGAAGCTCTTTGGCTGTGGTTTCCCATTGCGCAGGGGTTGCCTGTGCCTGGAGGGGGACCGATGTCTCCAGCTGCTGGTGCATGAGCAGTAATTTGCTCTCGTTTGTGATCTCCCCCACACTGGCACCAGCACGGACACGTGAACAGCTGCTCCTCGAGCAGCTTTCTGAACCAAGGACTTGAACTTGAAAAGCATCCTGTGATCCAGTCGGCTGCTGCTGACCCCGGGCTTTGCACCCTCCCCCGGTTCCCTGCCCGAGCATCACTCACGAGCAGCCGAGGGAGGCACCAGGCTCACGGGGTTTGTGTGGTCCTGAGCAGCAACAAGAGCCCGTCACACACGGACGGCACAGGGGGCCTTGGTGTAAAGCCAGCGATCAAGACGCGAGGGCGTTGTAAATCCGCACCTACAAAGATGCGGGAACAAAGCAGGGCAGGATCTGCATTTCAAAGAGGGTTGTTTCTGTAGCACTGGAGCTGCCGGGCTCCTGCTGCCAAGGCAGAGACCAAGCTGTTTGAACTGCGGTCTCAGGGAGCCTGTAACCACCAGCCCCCTGCTCAGGGCAAAGTTAAAGGAAAGCTTGATGACCCCGCACTAATTGCACGGTGAGGGGAGGCCTGCTGGGCACGGCCCTGCCCAAACACGGGCGGCAGCAGTGGAACATGTCTTGGAACTGGGCTTTGCTTTCAAGTGTCCCTCATGAATGACAGAAGCATCCCTGCCACTGAGCCGTAGAATCACAGGACATCCTGAGATGGAAGGGAGCCACAAGGGTCACTGAGTCCAGCTTCTGGCCCTGCACAGCCTGAGTGGAGGCTGCCATGCCAGCTCTGGGAGATTCTCTCAGGGAGAGCCAGTTCCTGCCTCAGATACCTGTGGTCCAGGCAGGAGAGGCAGGCACGGGAGTAGGAAGTGAAACAATCCAGTGGTGATGCAATTATTTGGTTTCGTCTTCTAGTTATAGCAGGGATTGAGTCAGGAAGGACTGAACACAGCCAGAGCCTGGCCAAGGTCACTGAGCGTGGTGTCCTCCTTCACCACAAACAGCTTTTTTTTAATTAAAAAAATGAGTTCTTGTTGGCTGTGAACTGTTTTTTTCATTGGCATTTTCAGGGAGGGGAAATTCTAAAGGGTGGGTGGTTTGGGGCAGCATGGCACCATTTGCATTTCTCTGTGCTTCCAACTTGGTGGGGGATGGAATATCTCCTTCTAGCTGTTGTCACACTCCCAGGACAGCTGCTCTCCAAGGGGAAGAGGGAGCACCAGCAAATCCCAGTGTTGGAGTGATTCCATCCTGCCCTGCCTGGCTCAGATCGCTGAGTCCCCAAGGGATGGCTGAGCAGAATTCTGTGGTCCTTGGTGGCCCTGCTGCCATCCAGACCCTCCCAGCCAAGACCAGGAATAGGATTATGATGCCTGGTTGTGTAGGAACCTTGTGTGCTTCAAAGGGACGAGGAGGTGAGGCAGTTATAGGCAGAGATGCTTCCTCCAGGAAGCAAAACATTAAATACAGCAAAGAGGTGGCTTGACATAGCAAGTAAGACAGTTCAGTGTGTCCCACCCCCAGCAAAGTGGTTGGGAACAAGGATGGTTCTATGAATAAATCTGTTCTCTGTGTATGTCCAGGTCAGGCAACTGTCTGGGCCATCACTGTGCAGTTATTTACATCTCAGAGGGCACCACCAGAGGAAAAAACCAAAACAAAAAGAAAGAAGAAAAATGCCATCTGTGCCACTAAACCCCCTCGGTTCACTTGGGCTGTGGTCCAGAAAAGCACTTAAGCGTGTGCAAACACCACCCTGGGCAGCAGCATGTGGCATCCCTGCCCTGGGCAGGTCAGAGGGAGGTTGACCATTGATTTTGGAAGCCAGGTGTCACGAAGAGGAGCCCTGGCCCCTCAGCACCCTCATGAGATGCTCTGCAAGGTGCATACACCCTTTTGGCCATTCCTGATCTGATTGCAGCTGAGCCTGGCCTGGGAATTTACTGCATTTGTTCCTTTGTTCCTTAATCAAGTGGCCCTGCCTGTGAAAAGCTGAAACATTCCTGGAAATGAGGACTCACTCCTTCCCTCTGGGATGGCTGGAGGCCTTGCAGGATGGACAGGCAGGACATCTTTCCCAGGCAAATGGGTACATACTTTGGGGTCTCTGGGATGTTAAAGCACAGTCCTTTTGTCACAGGTGTGGCCTTAGGCCAGTCTCACTTTCAAGGCTACATCTACAGAGTCTTGCTTCTGGGCCCATGGAGACTTCAAGCCCAGTTGCCACCACTGGTGTGGCTGTGGGACCTGCATGAGGCTTTCCTGGGAGCAGCAGAGCCCTCTCTTGGAGTTCCTCTCCAGAAACACCCATGTCAGCAGGAGGCTGGGATGGGCTTCTCTGGCTCATTGAACTTGTCCAGAGAGCGGAAGGATAACAAGCAGCTCCACAACTGAGACTGGAGCTGGACCCAGCATGGTCACCATCATGGTGACAAGTGACAAGAGGAGACGTCCTCAAGTTGTGCTGGAGGAGGTTTAGTTTTGATATTGGGAAAACCTTCTTCACTGAAAGAGTGGTTAAGCATTGGAACAGGGTTGTGGTGAGTACACCATTCCTGGGAATGTTCAAGAAATGTGTACATGTGGCACTTGGGGACACAGTTCCGTGCTGGACTCAGCAGTGCTGGGTTAATAGTTGGACTTGGTGATCTTCACGGTCTTTTCCAACCTTAATGAATCCATGACTCTATGGTTGGCATATTGCCCTGGTGTGCTGTGACAGGGCTGAGGACCGCCCTGGTCACTGCCACCGCCATGGAGACATCGTGGATCCCACGCTGTGCTGGTTGTCGCCGTACAGGCTGTCACACCACCAGCAATCACTGGTGCATTTGCTGTTTTACAAACCTTGGCCGGGTCATTAACAGAAGAAGGAAATAAAAAAGCAAGGGCTCCAAATGGCTCCCAGAGGGATTCCCTGGAGCAATTAGCTTTATACTTGAAAACATATTTCCAGTCTTTACAGCCTGCTCTCTGTATTTGAAATAATTTTCTACCCAATAAACCTTAGTAGACCCCAAACATAATTTTAGCTGTGCATTAATTAAAAACAAGGTGACCCAGTGGCTCAAAGCTGCATCTCAAGGCAGCGAGACAGTATTTCTGAGGGGCTCACCGGGGCAGCACGTGGAGGCAGTTTTATGTAGGACATTACCTAAGGCCTGGCTGGCCCCAGGGAAGCCCAGGCTCTCAGGTGCTGACAGGCACCTTCTGCATTAGATGATCTCATTGGTATTTGAGACTTGCAAAGCTCTTTTCTGTTTTTCAGTGCTTCATAAAGAATAATTTTGGATACCTGTTTGGCTTAGGAAGATCTCTAAACCTGAAAAACCCCACTTAACATTCCTGGTGTCTTGTGGCAGGGCGTTTCAGGGGTTGGACATGTGGAATTTATCCTTTGAGCTGTTGTGAAATCTCCTGCCTTCCCTTTGATTTCTGTCCCATGGGTGCATTGGCCAGCAGGACCAACTGAAAATCTCTGGTGACTCCTGATCCACAGCTCCCTTGGCAGTAACTCACACTGGGGGCCAGCAGTGTGCCCAGGTGGGCCAATGGCATCCTGGCCTGGATCAGGAACAGTGTGGTCAGTGGGACTAGGGAAGTTCTCCTTCCCCTGTACTCGGCGCTGGTCAGACACATCTTGAGTNGAACCTGTGAAGCACAAGCCTTGAGGTTCTCGGTTGCTTCTGGGGGTCCAAGCCATTGGGTCAGAGCTGGGGAAGGCATCAGGTGGAGAGGAAATATGGGCTCATCATGCTATGTGGTGCTGATGCACCTAGAGCTGGGCTCCCCTGAGCCCTGTCAGCCCAGTCCAAGGTACTTCTGGGACCCATCCAGAGAGTGGGTGAGGATGGGGCAGCCTCTCCAAGATGAGATCTGCGGGTTGGGAGCCCACTGTGGGGTGGTGGAGAAGGAGGCACTGCTGTGATGCTCTCAGCAGGGCTCACTCTGCCTGGGAAAAGATGAGCTGTCAACTGGCTGTGACCATGAAAGTGGAAATCCTGCTAGTTGCCACCATCGTGGATGCAAGCAGGGCATGGATCCAGTGCTGCCTGGTCTCTCTGCACGAGGTGAGTGTGTAATCTCCTACTTTACAGGAGATGGGAGGTGGCATTACAGGCTGCTGGCTGCAATCTGTGCTTTCAGCTATCATGGGCTCATCCTGCTTTATCTGTTGCATGTGAAATATCCCATGTAAAGCTATGCAAAGCTACTGTAATCCTTCCTAAAGCAAACCTGCCCTTCCCTGCAAATACTGTGTTACATTAGATATGCTTATTAAACTCACTCAGCTGAAGTTAGTCTTGAAATGCCATTAAGGTGATAATTGTATCACGTTGTCCTTCATCCACATTTTGGGTGGTAATTGTTCACACCTGCTGCCAGCTATTTAAATGGTGGTAGATTCAAGGGAACGTTGTGGAGTTGTATGTGATGGGATTCCAGCTGGATAATGCACTGGTGCCAGGCTGGTCAAGGATCCTCCTTGGCACCTCTGTCTGGAGTTGGATGATGGGTGGGAGGTTCCCTGTCCTGCCCTTGCCCATTGGGGTTGTCCCCATGTTGTGGAGATTGAGATGGTGCCATTTGGTACCTTCATAAAGTGTCTTCAGTTCTGCTGGCAAGTGCAGCGGTGAACTTCATGCTCAGAGGAGGAGAAATGGAAGAGATATCCTTGACGTGAGGATGTTGTAGCTCATTCTTACTATCCATTGTATTGTTGGATCTGAGTCCCTCTGGTTTATGAGACGCAGCTGGTTGACCAAACCCCTGGAATGGAGGTAAGGGACAGAACCACGGATGTCACTTTGCTCCTGGCTTCACCACTCAAAAGGAAGGCTCAGCTGACTTCAGTTATTTCTGTGAATGGAACTTACTTCCACCAATTCCACTTAAATCTCTCGGGGTGGGGAGGGTAAAAAGTTGCAGTTTAAAACTTAGCAAAACTGCAATAGACGGTTATTTTATGAGTTAAGTGAACTCTGTTTATCCTGCAGTCAGCTGTAATCCCACTGCCTATCACCCATCCCACCCCACTCTGCCACAGCCCTACTGCAATCATCTGTCTGCTGGCAGACATCTACCACCAGTCATGGGTGGGGAGTGATCAGCTGGGTTAGCATGACACTGATGCAAATTTAAAGCCTTCTTTTGCTCTCTCTGCTAGCAGGAAGAAAGAGAATGGGAAACAACTTTTTAAATGAAGTAGAGTATCTAAATTCTCTTTATATTTAGTCCTATCTGGAGCTCTTTACCCAAATGAAGCAGAAAGCATTTACAGCTGTATTTTCCATCACACCAACCAAGGAATATATTCATTTGCAGTAACATGGCACTCAATGAAGTGGAAAATAAGCTCCCAAAATTGCTTTCTCTATGAAACGGTCTCAATGAGTAGGAAAAGCCCGCTTGGATGCCACTGGCCAGTCACTTTGGTTATGATAAAAATTAATTTGATTGAACACCTGAGCCATGGCAGAGTAGGGGCTTGGCCCTGGGATCACTCCTGGGATCATGGCCCTGCTTGCCCAGGAGGCCTGGCTGAGACCCCGGTGCCTCCAAGGGATGGTCATTGGTGGCACGTGGATGCATGGCAGCTGATGTCCCACGTGTCCTGCTCCAGGAGGGGACAATGCCATGGCAGGGCTGACCCGTGGTTGGTGGCAGTATCACTGCCCGTGACCACCATGCACAGACAGGTTCCGAGCAGAGGAGATGGAAACGGTTCCTCCTTCCCTCCGCCGCAAGCTGAGGAGGACGTGAGCGGAGCGTTAAGCAGGTACCGACCGAACGCCAGCGGAGGGTTCTGCTAATTGCTTGTGATGTCTAGTCCAACTCCATCGGCACAAGCAACAATTGCTACTGGAAATGCAATTAATAATTAAACACTCGGCGCTGGCAGGTGTCAGCAGGAATCCGCGGGGCCTGGCATCCCCCGTGCGGGAGCAGGCAGTGCCAGGCGGGATGCAGTCTGGATCGATACTGGTGTGGGATGCAGATCCATGCCTTGAAGGAATAACTCGCTGTCGGTATTTCCCCGGCATGGCTGAAGGCTGCTGGCTGTTGGGCAGCGGGATGGGGGCCCAAGGCTGCCTGCCCAGCTGGTGGCACCTGTGTGTAGTGCACAGTTAGCATTGCAGGGATGCTTCCCAGCTCAATCCATCTGCATCGAGAACATTCCATGGGCATTTCCCAGTTTTGCTGTGCAGAGTGACTTTGGGTGGAAATGGCTTGGCAGCAGCTGAAGGCTGGGAGCATCCTCTGGAGCTGGCACAGGGTGGCTGAGCGATGGTGATGCCCTGTCCCAGCAGTGCAGATAGCCAGGGGTGATGGCTTGCAGTGGGCACATCTTAGTCGTGGTTGGCAGAAAGCAGCACCTCGATGGATTGGACGTCTTGCTGAGATGCTGTCCTGGCTCCCTGCAGTCTTGGGCCCCGCTGTGTCCCTGCTCACAGGCTCAGCCAGCATCGCTCTCGCTCACAGCGTTGGCTGCTGCTTGTGATGGCTTACAGCCTTCTTCAAGCTGGCTTTTATTTTTAATTACATTTTGCCTCTGAAGATGGGCTGCTTTGCTGGTTCATTATTTCCCCTTGCTTTGCTGCTTTTTTCCCCCCTCCTTTTCTTTTTCTTTTTCCTTTCAAAGCCCAGCAGAGTTTAGGCTCCCTGAGAAATAGCTTCACCCTTTAGGAAAGTGCAGAGCCTTTTCCCTGAGTAGGAAAATGTTGATTTGCCACCACAGGGCTGAGTGATGGTGATTCCCTTATTAAACTGCACTTAGAGGCAGCAACTGTCAGGCAGGGATGGAGAGCTTCTCCGATAAGTTGGAGCTATTCATTATTAAATTATCTTCATTCACTTGAACATCTCATTTTCATTGAATTAGATGAAAAGTGCTCAAAGGCAGCTGCTGCAGCAGCTTGGAGGCTGCCAGGAGCAGCGTGGAAATGTCACTGCTGGCCTTTCTGGCTGCGTCTGACCCTTTCCATTGGATGGATGGACTTCATGGCTGGTGTAAAAATCTCCTGGAGTTGCACCTACTGATGGCCTGACCTTGGAGATCTGAATTCACCAGCTCTGAGAGCTGGAGCTCATGGGAATCAACTCCACCAGGGAATAAGGTAGTGTAGCCAAAGTGCTGATCTCTGCAGTTTGGGAAAGATGACCAAGGTGGGTGTCCCCAGCAAATGGAGGCTGGTGTGACCTCTCAGGAGGGCCTGCCCCACTATTTTGAAGTCTGTATGTCCTTTTGGAGGGCTGCAGCTGGATTTGACTGAGCTGCTCATTAAGCTTGGCTTGAAGGACTCTGCAGGCTATGGGAGCTTGCCCAGGGACTGCCCCTTAGAGTTGACTTAACCTTGTCCTTCGTCAGCCACCCAAGTAAGAGCTTCCTTCTCCTGCCACCACCCCTTCCCCATATCCCTCCTTTTATTGCTCCCTTTTTCAGTGCTGGGCAGTCACAAACTGGGCATAAGGGCATGGCTCTCAATTAAACATGAAGACAGCCAGAATCTGGATGCTCTTGGGAAGCACCAGCTATGGCACCGGCTCTCTGCCCACCTATCCCTGCAGATGGCCTGACCCCTGCTCCTACTGTCACCTCCCCACCTGGGACAGCCCCCTCAGGGCAGCCACCAGCCACATCAGGCCCAGCTTTAGCCCTCCATTGCAGATGAGCTGTTGTGCAGCCCAGTGGTTGTTTTTGTGGGAAGATGCCATCTGGCTGCCTGATCTCTCCGCTTTCACCTTGGCATGAGTACCTGGCACCAAGCCCCAGCGCTGGGCACTGAACCAGGGGGCTGCTGTCCGGGCCTGCCAGCCCAACGCTCTTCAAGGGGCTTTGTGGAGTCTGAGCAGCTTTAAAACTGCCCCCTGGGAATGGGAGGCTTTTGTCTTGAGGCAAAAGACCTTGGGCATGGCATGCTGTGCCCAGGCATCACTGATCTCTGTCCCAGTTGTATCTTTCCCTAGGAGAGCCTGGAAGTAGGATGTCTGGCTGCTGCTCAATCCCAAGGATCTCAGGAGCAGTCAGCACCCCTCTCTCCTGTAACAACCCCACTGGTCTGTAAAAATCCCTTTGCTTTGCTGCCCTGGGCACCCATTAAGTCCTTCTCACCTTCTACCCACGGCTACCATCTTCTTCCTGGTGAGGAACTGCCGGTCCCCTGGACCAGCTCCTCAACAACTGTTGATTTTCCTTGCCAGTGAATCTTGCCCGGAGAAGCTGCTTTGATCAATGTACTTGGATTTCAGCCTTCAGCCTTGATCAAGGCAGGGGGAGGGACGAGAGAGAGCGAATATTCGCAGGCTCTTTGGGGATGGTCTGGAAAACGAAGCTCATTTTCCAAGAAAAACCTGCTTCAAAGTAAGAGGCGTTGCTGTCAGAATAAGAGTGAATCAGGCAGGCAGGGGGGGAGGAGGAAGAGGAAAACTACTGGGTGTCCAGAGCCCCAGCTGGGATAGGGCAGGTGTGAGTCCAGTGAGGAATGAGGACGATGACATTGCTATGGGGCTGGAGCTGCTGCTGGGAGAGGGCAGAAAACCTTTGTTTTGTAGGTGCAGAGGGGAGGGGGAATCTATATCTACCTCTGTGCTTCATCTTGCAGCAAACCCGGTTTTCTGCTCTCATTAGCTTTTTTGGCTCTCCCAAACTTCCCCAGAGGACCCTGAGACTGAGAAAGTTTTCAGAGCTGAGAACAGAATGTATTTGCTTCCTCGGGTCAGTGGTTTCCTCTCAGTCTTTGGCTGGTGGGGTCGGGTGTTATGGACCCAAGGATCCATAACAGAGCATCCCTTCCTTGCCAGCGTGGTCTCTTTCAGCCCTAAGCTCTTTGTGTTGGATGAAGGGATGCATAAGGCACTGTTCAAGGTTTGATCAGATCAGAGCTTCTGGATAATGGTAATTAATGGCCAGGAGGAGACCTCCAGGGGCCTGCTGGCTTTATTTCCCCACCAGTGCCTGCAGGAATACTGTGTCAGCAGCTCCAGCAGGAATGGGCCCTTTCCTTGTGGGCTGCATTACCTGGAGGGGAGCAGAACCTGCAGGTCCCCATGAACAGGGAATATGTAGCTCTGTCCAGAAACCACTCTCCAGCAGAGACCTTCCCTGCTCCAGCACTCCTCCTCCTCCTCTATTCCTGCTCCCGCTCCCTCTCTCCCACTGCCACCTTCCTCAGGTACACACACATGCACCTCTCACCTTTCCTTTTGACTGCAGATGGCAGGCAAGAAAACCAGCCAGCCAGATGTGTTTCTCATCGCTCCCAAGCCAGGCATAACTAAACATTTACATTTATTACCAATTAGAGGGGAAACAGACTGTAGTTTTATGTACTGTATGTGCCTGGATGTATTTCTGTGTGTGAGCTTACTACACCCTCCCCCACCCCCTCCCCAGCAACTAAAGGTCTCTTGTTTAGGAGCAAAGCCCCACAAAGCAGCACCAGATCCCATCCCAGCTTCCCATTATCCCGTGATTAGATGACGTGGATGCTGTAGCAGCCCCTGAGACTCACTTTGCAAGAAAGCCCGTGCAGAGGTTTGCTCCTGGGTGATGTTGCAGATCCCTGGGGATGGCCCAGGGGCAGGGATTGCCACAGTGGAGGTGATATCCATTAACTCCACGAGCGAGCGGATGTGAGCACAGAGCAGCTGCCCATGGACGGCTCCCGAGCGCCCGGAGCCCGCGGCTATAAAGAAGAAGCTGGAGCTGTTTTTTAACTGTGTTAAATGTGTGAGCCAACAGCCAAATGCAAATCAATCCGTAACCAGACTCTGAGCCTTGCAAAGGGGAGAGGATAAATGTGCATAGAGGTAGTGATGTCGCAGCCTTTACCAGCAGGGTCACTGAGGGATCGATGTCCCAGCAAAGACAGGATCCTGGCTGGCACTGGCCCAGCCCCAAGGTGGTAATGGTGCCACTGTGACATGCTCACCTCTGCAGGGCCAACACCTGAACCAGGGGCTGTTCGGGGCACTGGGGCTCAGGGCAGAGCTTGCATGTGGCCATCAGGCCTTGGACAGGCTGACAAGACTCCCAGTCAGGTGGAGATGAGGGCTTACTGGTTCTGTGGGGATACTGGGTTTGCTGTACTGGGTCAATTGCCCTTGATTCTGCCTCTGGGTAATGGTTACACTGCAAAACATCTCAGTCTTCTTCTTCAGGCCACCATCCCCTTGGCAAGTAAGGAAGGAGGAATGTTTGGGGAGGCCAGTGCACGCTGGACAACAGCATTGTTTAAACCAGGTTGTCCCACATCCATCCTGATATTGGGAATGTGCCCCCCATCCCCTTCCAGCCTTCTTGGATCCAGGATGCTGCAGGCACTGACCCTGCTCAGCCCGTTATACCTCCCCTATCCTCCCCACAGCTCCCAGCAGGTCCCACAGCCTTCAATTCATGCAGCAGCATCCCGATTCCTTCCTTGCTCCCACTTTTTTTCTCCTCACAGGATGCCCGGAGCCCTCCGGCAATTGTGTCTGAAGTTCACCTCTGGCTGTACCGCCTGGATCCCTGTGCCCACCTCTTCTGTTGCTCAGGCAACAACCTCTGGGTTGGATGCAGGGTTGTATTTCCCTCCTCATTCCAGGATGCCGCTGCTGGGGAAGACACGGCGGGAACGCCACAGGCCATACAGCAGTTGTGTGCATCCCTCTGGGGATGCCACAGGGAATTATTCCATTATGGGCAGATTCAGAAATGCAATATTTTATTAGAACCCCATTAAACTGTTCAAACAGGTGATTAAGAGTGGGGTGATGATGCCAATCGGAGCAAGGCGGGGGTGGATTTTCACCTGAGCAGGGAGAGCCGTGGCCAGAGGGATGAGGTCAGCTCTGTGAAGCCAAGATAAAAAATGAATAAGGCTGAGGCTGAAGGGAGGATTATGAAGGGCTGCAGTATTTTGGCAGAGCTATTGGAGAGTGGAAGGGACCAGCCCTGGGGTGGAAATGGTCCATGCCAACTTCAGCCCACAGTTGTTATGCCCATCTCTTGGGGGGCAGCATCCTGCTTTCATTTGGATAGGGGGCACCATGTGCAGGCAGGATGGAGGGTGTTACAAACCTTGGCCACTGGCCTTTGGGTCCTTCTGGGAAGGAGCTGACACGAGGATGGTGCTTTGTAGGGAATCTTTATCCAGCAAGGGCTGGAAAGGAGCAAGGTGGGAGGTTCAGCATGTCCGTGCATGGATTTGTCCCATCATCCTGCTGATCAGCAAAAGCAGGTAATGGTTTAAGTGGAGAGCTGGATTTAAGATTCAAAAATAATACTTTATTTGTTTTTCCTCCTCTCCCTTAACTTTGCTGGAGTGTGACAGGGTGAGAGCTCTTGGCAGCTGGAATGTTACATGTTTTTCCACATGGTCTCTTGATTATTAATGGATTTTAGCACTTGACAAAGTGGAAATTAGGAGATAAAAGCTATTAGAAACTAATTTGGGTAATCACTGATTCTATTCCCCCAGGGGCCTTTCTGAGAGCACTGCTCCCAACGCCACTGCCAAGGCTCAGGAGAAAAGGAACCTCTTTCTAAGGGAGTTTCGTGGGCTTTGGGGAACCCCCCAGATTTATGGCTGATGAGCAGATGACTTGGATGGAGCAGGCACAATCGAAGCATCGCTCTTCTTCCAGCAGCCTCATGGGATTTATATGATTTCACATCCCTGGACACCATTGGGGGTGGTTTATGTGCCATATTTTTTTACTGTTATGTTGGTGAAACAACCATAGAAACCAGTTTGGGAAAACAAGGTGGGAGATAAATCTGTGGTGGCATGGGCTCTCCCAGCAATAAAATGGGCTACAGGTGGAGAAATGGGCCCCTGAGACCCTTCATCTCCTTCAATTCCCATCTCCCAGAATGGATCAATAATGCCAGGGGCAAGGAAAGGGTGAGGAAGCAGAGCAAGGAATCATTTTAAGGGAAAAGCTGAAAGGTGGTAACCGATGTACCAACCACTGCTGATTTTGAGGCAGATGGGCTGGGAGGGTTTGTGTATCCCAGGAGGGTTTATGTACAGAGAAGGGGTTGCCTGTAGGCTGGGAGAGCACTTTTAAAGATAATTTGGTTGATTTCTCGCCTTCTTTCTTGCCATCCAGCCAGTCTCTGCCCCTGGAATGTATGGTAGGAGCAAAAGGTCTGTCTTCCAGATTTGTCTGGGATATTATTCCACAGAGCTTTGCCCTCCAGCGAGATCCCTCCAAAATTCGACCATCTCAACTCTTGATCCAGGAGCACAGTCTGGATGTCCCCTGGGAGCACTGTCCCAGGGTACAGGTGCCAGAGGAGTTTTCTCCTGGGAACACTGTCCTGGGATGAGGGGCCAGGGTCCAGCCTGATGAGGTAAGTTGTCCAGCCATGCCCCTGGCTGTGAATCAGCCATGCCTCTGGCTCCAGCACAGCTGATTTACACTGGCTGTGGTGCCACCCTGGGGCTGCCACCCTGGGGCAGGACATCCGTGGTTCCCACTGCTGGCTGCAGCAGCAGCTCCCAGCCCTGAGCTCAGGGAGGAAATATCAATTTGCTGTCATCATTCCCAGTCCTATGCAGGTCTCTCTGTTGCAGAGTGAGATGCTCTGAAGACACTTTATTTGACGATGTCCAAGGAGGTCTCCAGGTTCTCCTGGAGAGGTGGGAGCACCTGAGGCTCACAGGTTATTCTGAGTTGGAAGGGACCCACAGGATCATCTAGTCCAAGTCCCAAGCTAACACCCACCCAGGGATCAGACTCACAACCCTGGAACCATGGGCACCACGCTCCATCAAGGGCTGGTGCAGGTGGTGGGTTGGGTGGGTGAGGTTATGCTTTTCCACATTTGCTTAAGGAAGAGTCAGTGGGGAGGGAAAAAGGGAGCCAAGGCACTGGGGCTGGGAATTCCTGAGGTGCCCACAAGCTTGAGTCATCCCAGGTCCTCACCAAGCTCCTAGTGGGAACACTGGAGGGTGGCTGAGGTATCTGTTGCATGCCTGGTTTCACAGAAACCTCCCTCTTGCCTGCTCTGGGCTGCTTCTCCTGCCTCCTCCAAAGACTGCAGGAAGAGGCTGAGGAGGAGGAAGCTGAGGTCATCATCATTTCAAGAGCTTGTTAATTGTTCCCTCATGCTTGCTAAGGAGTGGCCATTTACCACAGGCTCTGTACGTCCTCTCTGGAGAGAAAACACCAGGGAGCATGGCACGGGAGGATGAGAGAGGAAAAACCCAGCCCACCATGGGCGAAGGGAGAAAATAGACCCAACGACAGAGAAGCTGAAAATGTGCTGAAGCAGCTGATGACAGCCCAAACAGCAGGAGAAGGCTCCTGCCTGCCAATTAACACAGCTCTGGTGCTAATTTGCCACCTTGACTGCACTTCTGAGCTTGTCAGGAGGAGGGGGAGGAAACAAGAAGATGAAGCAGAAAAAGAGATGGTGAGGTTTGGGCTTGTCTCTTGGCTTACGCAGACATCACTGGCCTTCAGAGAGACAAGGAAGAAGCAAGGAGGGCTGGTGGCAAACAAACCCCACCACCCAGGAGCCTGGAGTGTGAGGACAATGATGACAAGTTTCTGTGGGCTTGTGTTGGCAGAGGAGCTCCAGGCCATGGCACTGCTCAACTAGGGGATGCCAGTTTCCCAGGGATCACATCCCACCATCTGCTGCGTTAGTGGGGATCCCACACGTGTCCAGGAGCATCTCTGGTACCTGCAGTGGAACTGTGTTTATTATAAAGAAGAAGCTGGAGCTGTGGCGGGATGGAGAGGTCTGCAGGCAGCTCAGTGTCACCTGCCTCCTCCAGAAATGATGTGAAGCAGCAGAGCAGGTCTCTCGGCAGCTGCCTGGTGGTTCTGTGCAGCCCACAGAGCCGGGGGAGCCCTGGGCAAAATGCTCAACAGGAAGCCTCCTGCCAAGCCAAACGTGTGATTTCCCACTTCTTGCCCATCCTGCAGCCCAAACCAAGAGACCTCAGGGACGGATTTCAAGCGACATCTGCACCAGCTGTTTGCACGCGAAGAGAGGATCTGCCAGTGAAGTGTGTGACCCCTCCCACCCCTTCCTCCTCCCACGGGAGGTTTTATTCCCTGTGCACCCCATGTTCTCCCGTGCTGACACAGCATCAGCAGGGAGCTTTGAGGGGAGTAAACTGAGGCAGGCTGCAGTGAGGATGCAGACTTAGCCCCGCTCCATCCTTGCTCGTCATGGAAAAACTGTCCTGGCTGGTTTTGGCACCAGCCTGATGTGGAGATGCCCTTGGCCATGAGGGCAAAGGCACCACCTCATGGTGGTGCTTCACCTCATGGGGCTGAAGGCCCAGCCAGTGCTACAGAAAAAGGGGTGAAAACAGGATGAGGGAAGAGGGTGTAGGTTAAGTAGGTGGAGCTGTGAGCTGTTCAGTTCGGGTGTAGCCCATCACTGGCTGTGTCAGGGCAGGAGGTGGGACCGGCTCCCACCTGGGAGCTGTGAACTCTCTTTCTGGGGAAAGCTTTGCAGATAACCCCATCCTGAAACATCCTGGCATCTCCCTGGCCTCCTTTTCCTGGCAGAGCTGCTAAATAAATGTATCCAGTGGGATCTGGAGTGTCTGCAGTCAAGCAAGTGAGGAGCTCAGCTCGTTATTTAAAGGCACTTTTCTGGCTTTCATGCAGCAGAGAATCTCATAGAAACACAGAGCCCAGGTAAAGATAGCCCCAACCACACCAGTTTTCAAAACCTCATGATGCTGAATTCCTGGTTTGATGCTGAATTCCTGGTTCAGGGTGGCTGTTTACATCCTGAGGCCAGATCCTGCTGGTGCTGTGCAGCAGCGACTCTCCAGCCAGCCCTGCTCTTGGTCTTTCCCGTGGAAAACACTGCAAGGTAATCAAATGCTGACCTCCACTTATTAACCTCATCCTCTTAATCACCTCCATTGAGTGCCTTAATTGCTGAACAGGGATGGGAGGACCTGGCTGCTTCCAGCAGGGATTCCCACGCAGCCTGGCAGGCCCCTCCTGGGCTGTGCATGCTGCTGCTGCTCTTCATTTAACTCACACGCTCACCACCCCCTCCCAAAAAAGAAAAAAATCTCTCCCGAAACACAGCAATTTAGCAGCAAAATTCCAGGAACCACCCCTGTCTTTTCCTCCACTGGGTTAAAGAGGAGGAGGTGCAGCCCCATGGTGTTGGGGGCTGCTGGCTCCCCAATGGGGTGCTTTGCTGAGAAGGTGCTGTGCCAGCTGCCAGCCTGGGAATGCCATGCACAGCCTCATTCCTGGTGGGAAATTGGCAATTTGGGCCAAACTTGGTGCTTTGGGGCAACAGCTGATGGAATCTTGCTGGAGCTCTGGAAGAGAGGAGAGTAACTGCTGAGAACGATGCATTCCTCCAGATGTCTTTCCTCCTCCTTCCCCTCCCCCCCCCCTTTTTATTTTTTGCATTTAATTGAAAGTAAACAGCCTTTATCCACCTCTGTCACAGCTGCCTGGCTCTGGCTCCAACACCACGGCAGAGAAGCCCAAAGTCCATCCCTCAGTGGGTGGAAGATGCCCCACCACACCTTTTAGAGGGGCATGCTGCCAGTTGTCCCAATGGCTCTTGCATTCATGTTCTTGAGGGTTTAGGACGTGGGACTGGTTCAGGCAACTGAAAAACATGGTAGGAAATTCTCCAGAGACTGGAGCCGAGGAATATTGGCCTGACACATAGCCCACATGGTGATGGGGACAAGAATCCCCAAATGGTTTGGGTTGGAAGAGACCTTAAAGCTCACCTCATTCCAACCCCTTCCACTAGAACAGGTATCTCAGAGCCACATCCAACCTGGCCTTGAACACTTGCAGGGATGGGGCAGCCACAGCTTCTCTGTGCAACTAAGAAGTGATACAATGGCCCAGGAGATGTACAGCAGGAGCAAGGGAGGAGAGGTGGGCAAAGGAAGACAGATGTGTGGAGGAGAGATACCCAGGTGACAGATTGAGGGATGCTATAACCACAATATCCAGGCTGCTGGATTGATAGATTAGACAGAGAATATAAATAGCAAGTGTGGTTTATCTAGCCCTGCTTTATTTTCCTCTCATCTATCTCTTTATCTCTCTTGGTGTTATTTTACTCATGTTTATCTCTTTATCTGCCCAGCCCAAGGATGGAGGAGAGGCAGGTGACAGAAACAGGATGGATGAGTTTGGGTTACCAGAGCTCCTGCAGCATCCAAGCAGGCAAGTTTGGCCAGCTATGGAGGATTAGGAAGTGGGTTCAGATCTGCACGTTGCTACACTTTTCCCACTCCTCTCCTTTTCCCTGGACCGTGCCCTCCTTCCACACCCCCCGCTTTGGGAATGCTGCAGGTCGGAGAGTCGACTCCTGCCTCTCCCCAGCTCATCCTCAGCCAAAAAATGAGGGCAGCCACTGGAGCAGTGAGCTCCTCTTGTCTGGGTACCCGGTGTTCCCATCTGACAGCCAGGCAGCTCCACTGCTTGATATTCCAGTCAGGCAATGAGCACGACAGCAGCAGCAGCACCAGGAAGGAGGGAAGGAGAGAGGGAGGGGAGCCTCACAGCACGGGAATAGCACGGGATGACAGTAACTGTTCTGTTCTTTTTTTTTTAATCTCAGTTGGTTTTGGTTGCTCTTTTGCTCAAAAAAGGCATTTTTTAAAAAATATATTAAACAGATACATTTTACTAAGATGTCTTTTGGCTGGAGCCACTGACATGAAATGACACTCCCCAAATAAATAGGCTTAAAAAAACCCCTCCCAAACAAACCAGATAAATAAATACATAAATAAAACTTTTGGGGTTTTTTTTTTCCTTTCTTTTGCTTTAGGTTTCTTTTTTTCTTCTTTTTTTTTGGAAGGGAATTGTGGCCCGGAGGTCTCCATCAGTGTCCCGTGATGGCAGCGTCCATGACATAGGTGCCAGGTCCTTGCCACACAAGGGGAGATGATGCCTTGGTACCTCAGCAGACACGAGATGTTTGTGGAGAGGTCCCAGGCGAGATCAGCTGGAGCTCAGGGGCTTGGGCTATGGATGCCCACCAGCACCATGTGTGAGGGTGTGGCTGCAGGATGGATCGTGGAGGATGTGGAGGCAAAGGTGCCAGTAGAAACCTCTTAAAAAGACTAGAAAACTTGGGGTGGTGAGGAGGCCGCTGCCCTGGGATGCTCATGGTGGGCTGGGCACCAGCAGGATCAGCAGCTGCCTCTGGCTGAGCCACACCACCCTGGGCCACCAGCACATCTCCCCAGCCACCGACGTGGCACCCAGGCTGGCATCTTCCCTGCATGAGCCATCCCTCCTCCACAGTCCACTGGCATCCTCCATCCGCTAGAGCCCTGCGTCTTTGGCCAGTCACTGGGTGTACCATGGAAGCACGCGGTTGGCACTAAGGTAAGGCCTTGATTTAAACTCTCAGGGTGGTTATTTCCCCCCCCTTCCCCAGGAAGTCCTGTCTCCCAGCCCCCTGGCTCCGAGGTCTGAGCGCTCCCAGCCGTTAGCTGCACAGCTTGCCCGTCTCCTGCTCCAGCGCATTGGGCAGCTTGGCATTGAAGGCTCTCAAGGAGGACTGGATCCTCGCCACCTCGTTGTTGGCCAACTTGAGCCGGTGGCGGAGCAAGCAAGTGAAGAGGTCGAGGCGGGTTTTGCCAGGGGGTGACAACCTGTTCACCCGGTCCCTGATCTCCAGCAGCTGGAGCATGGCCGAGTCCTGGGAGCCCTGGGTGTAGGGGTAGTCCAGCTGCAGGATCAGGTCACGGATGGCATCTGGCTCAAAGGGCAGGCTGTAGCCAAAGACTTGCAAGCTGTTGATTTTCATGTATCCCAGGTTCTTGGAGGGATCTGACATCTCCAAGGGCTCATAGTAGATTGTCTCGTTGGAGCTGTCATCCAGAGACTTGATGCGGCTCCGTAAGTAGACGTGGACCGTTTCAAAGAAGGTCTTAAACTTGTTGCCCAAGGTGAGCGTCCAGTTTTGGCACTGGGCAGAGGCATCTACATTAGTCCTTTCCCAGTCTGGGAAGCTGCCCTCATTGACAGGCATGAACCAGCTCTCCGAGTGGCTTCCCCCAAAGGGGTTGACATAGATGGCCATGACAGGCTCCAGTGTGCTGTTCTTGGTGAGGCATATCTGCAGGGAGAGGGCCAACATGATGTGAACCAGCCCGGGCTTGTACTTGTTGCTCTTCAGCGTCAAGAGCATGCGCTTCCTCCAGGAGGGGTCGAACCAGCTCCCCAGGCGCATGTCGTTGCTGATGAAGATGGAGTGCACCTCGATGCGGCTGTCCCGTTTCTGCAGGAGGTACTTGAGCTCCAAGTCCTGCAGGTCTGTCTCCAGCCCCAGGTAGTGCTCCAGCGAGTCGGCGACCTCGGGGCGGCAGAAGCCCTGGGTGAGCACGTAGCCGTGGTTGCAGGTCCCGCAGCGGGTGCTGTTGTCCTCGGCACAGCTGGCACAGGCCGGCCCCTCGCCCAAGGCACACGGAACGGACCCCTGGCAGGAGAGCTGCTCCGAGGGACAGGTGCAGCTGTGGCTTTCTTCCAAGAAGGTGCCAGGCACGGTGGTCTCACTGCAGTACAGGAGCGACTGTGCGCGGCTCCACCAGTAAGGGAGGGACCTGATGGAGAGCAGACACGGGAGAAAAGGCGCTTGCATGGGGCACGACTGACTTTCCCTAGGGATGACAAAGGTACCATCTTCTGCTCCACTGGTGGCCCCCCACGAACCAAAACCCATTTTCCACCTCCAGGATTGGACCCAACCCCTCAGGGTCACATCCCACGGTGGCCCCAGGCATCCCTCCAGCAAGGCAGGAGCTCCTCCAGTCCCAGCTACAGAGAGGTGGGCCACGGATCTGGGCCCTCCTCAGGGCACTGAGCAGCACTGCCAGCATGGGATGGGGATGCTGGGACACCCTACCTCTCCTTCGGCAGCTTGAAGCGAGGCTGCCGGTGGCAGCGTTTGCTGAGGTTGAAGAGCCGCCGGATGAGTCGGTAGGTTTTCCTGGAGAGCAGCTTCAGGCTGGTGCCCAGCTGTTGGTAGCGATGCTGGACATCCAGATCCATGGCCCAGAAGTGAGAGATGGCTGTTCTGTTCAGGAAACGGTCTGTGGGGAGCCTCTTCACCAGGGCCTGAAACTCCTCTGTGCAGAGAAGGGAACGGCATCAGGGGAACGAGCAGTGAAGGTGGGGCTGAAAACCACCTCCCTCCACTCGAGCTCTGAGGTCTCCACAGCGGGAGCCTCGGCTGCTTGTAAGGGTCTCCCCAGCCTCACCTGACTCCTCGAACTGGCTGTGGTGGCTCTCCCAGGCTCGCCAGAGCTGGGCCAGGCTGCTCTCCAGTGCCTGGATGTCGGCCTCGGGGCAGTTGCAGCGGGGGAAGGCGGGCTGGCACTGGCAGCGGCAGTCGCTCCGGCGGCACACCAGCTCCCCGGCAGAGCTGCAGGCGATGTAGCTGAGGGCGGCCGCCACGAACCTCTCCCGCAGGTAGGAGGGGAGCACCGTCTGCAGCCCTGCGAGCGGGAGGCAGCCCCAAGAGCCCCTCAAACATCGCCCCGGCGAGGAGGGCACAAGTCTTCCCTCTCCCCGGGCTCCTACCCTCACACGATAATCATATCAATTTGCTGTGGAGCCGCTTGTCTGGGCTCTGCATCGATCTTGGCTCCTCTTGGCAGACAAGCAACAACCTCATCCTGCCCAGCTTTCATTACTTTCATCCCCTCTCCTCCCCAGTCCTTAAATTAAAAGCAACATCTCGTGCCAGCATCCTCCCCTGCAACCCCCCGCGCACCCACAAGCATCCCGTGGTGGCATTTGTCCGTCCCCGCGGCCCCAACAGCCCAGTCCTACCTTGGAGCTGCACTTTGTTCTCGGGGCTCTGCACCAGGACGGAGCTCACAGAGTCCAGGTTGTCGTAGTTGCTGCAGCCGAGTGGCCCCGTCCGTGTTTCTGTCACCTAAGGAGGGGGATGCAGGTGGTCAGGGACACAGGAGGGGAGCCAGGGCATGCGCTACCCCGCTGAGAGTGCTGCAGATAACCCTGGCCAGGCTGGCCATGCCCAAGCACGGCGATGCCCGGAGCCATCTAATTACCTGCTAATTGGGTTGCTGACAGGCGACAGCCCTGCCTGCAGCCCGCTGAAAAATGTGCCTGTATTAGCGTGCCCAATTTCCCATAAATAATGGCAATGTGTTACATTTCCCTGCTCTCCACTATCCGGGGATGCTGTTTCAGGGGCCCGGCCAGCTTTGAGGGGCCGCTGTCTGCCCACGCTGCCCTCTCTCCCCACCTCCACACCTACCTTGATGGCAGCCGTGGCGATCTGGATGTGGTGGAGCCGGCGCAGGGTGCTCTCCCTGTCGATGAAGTAGGAGGCTGCCAGCTGGTGCAGGGTCTCCAGCGAGACCCCCGAGCTGTTCCCAGCCCCCCCGGCGGGCTCTGCCCTCCGGCTCAGCTTGCGCTTGTCCACAAAAATGGTCAGGGACTCCTCTCCTGGGGACACACACAATGCTTTCGGGAGGCTGCAGGGTTCCCTCCCCGCCGCATTCCCTTTCTTGGCTGTGTTTCTCCCGCTGTGCTTATTTTTTCATTTTTGCACACTCGTCGTGCAAGGAGGGATGAGCAGGAGTTAGCGCTCCCCCAGCACTCACCTCCCAGCGTGGCAGCCAGCAAGAAGTGGGTCCCATACTTCTTGATGAGGCTGTCGGTGATCTGCTGGGGGCTGGGCCGGCGCCCCAGCAGCCGGATGTTGCGGACGAATTCGGGAGCCAGGGGAAGGGGGAGGCTGAAGAAGTCTTTCCTCTCCAATGCCAAATTATTCACCTTCCAGCGAGCAAACTCTCTGTGGGAGGAGAGCAGCAGTGGGGAGAGGGTTTGAAGTGGGTCTGGCCACATGACATAAACGCTCCCCTATTCTTTTGTCCCCCATTTCCACCTCAGGACAGGTGAGTAGTAGCTGGAAGACTTCTGACAGCATCATTCCAACCTCTCTGTGAAAGGTGAAGGATTTGCTGTGCGGTCGCCAGGACAAAAGTGCTGTCCTTCCCTAAGCCATTGATGGTGATAACGAGCTACACGAAGCGGAGATGTCTGATATTGATTAATCCAGCACCTCCGGCAGGCATTAATCACAGCCCAGGGCAGGACTAGACCCTTTGCCAGCCCGCTGGGCTGGATGGGTCTCATCCATCCTCCAGGCCCACGCCTACGGATCCAGGGGAAAATCCAGCACCTGAGGGTATCGTGGTGTCAGGTTTTGTAGGAAGGTGGAGGTGTTGGGATGCAGCGGGGTCGGTGGTGGGTCCCCTTGTAGCCTCAGAGGCTGTGAATGTGCCCCCTGGCCTGACCCAGGGAGCAGCCGCCAGCCTGTCACTGCCTCCAACAACTGATGGCCTCGTAAACAACCGGCGGCAAATTTCAGCCTAATCGTCGGCATTTTGCTCTAATTAAAACCAGGCGGTGGCTTTCAGACAGTTTAATTAGCGCTGGTTGGGAAAAGAGGGAGAGGGGGGAGTGGATGGGTGCACAGCAGCCGACAGACTCGGCAGATGACAGGTTGCCTCCGAGATGATGTTTGGGCCCAGAAAGTGGGATGCTGGGGGTAAGGGAGGGGGGGATGCTGCCTCTCCCCTTGCAGGCACATTCCCTTGGGGCTGGGGTGCCAGTTTCTCCCCTCCCATCCCACAGGCAAAGCAAGCCCCGAAGGCTGGTAGCAGGTTCTCCGTCTCAGAGGAGGTGTGAGCCAGCTGCTGTCCCACTGGCTGCTCCTTCCCATCCCACCACTGTCACCAGCAGCATTCCCAGAGGATGTGGGTCCCTCAGCATAGCAGCATCAGCACATAGGAAAGGGGAGAGGAGCTCTCTGGGGGTGCCAGGCTGCATAACAGGGCTGCCATCCCAACACCCACATCAGCATTCCCAGGAGTCCGTGGCCAGGCTTTGTGCCACTGCTGGAAACCCCCGAGAGGAAGGGGAAAGGGCTCTTTAGGAGGCCACAGCTCCAGTTAGGTCCTGGAGGTGGTGGAGTGGGTGGCTGTCATGGGGTGGCCCTTTGCTGAGGCCAGTGAACACAGCTGCTGATGAATCTGGTTCTCTGCTGGCAAGAAATCCCCTCCAGCCTTGGCTTCCACACATACAGCACCCCCTGCAGCAGGGGGTGATGGCACTGGGGACACAACAGAGGGGTCAGTCAGGGTGGCTTTTTATGGGCCCCTGTAGCATCCCTGCCCCAGCTGACTGCCAGTCCAGGCAGGTTCTGTAATTTGGCATAAAGACGTCTTTGTGCACGGCAAAAGTACAAAGAATCACCTTTGTCCAAGGGGGCTGAAGGATGGACACCAAATGCACACTGCTGTGCCCAGTTTCCACCTTGGGGCAGATTAGGTGGCAGATTTTCAAAAGGGGCTGGAGGATGTATGAGACCCATCCGGCCCAGTGGGCTCTGTGCCTGCCACCATAAGGGCTGATTCCATCTGAAGCCGTGTACCACATCCCTCCCATCTTAGGGCAGATGCTGCCTGGAGCCCTCCAGCCACAGCACGGGCATCCCGGAGGGCTGCTCTTAAATTCCCTGGGAAAGCAGCATCTCACACCCAACCCACTCGCTGTCCCAACAGGCAGCCTCCTCCCACATATTGGAGTCCTCTCATGTGGATTAGAGACAGCTCACCTCCACTCCAACATGCCCCCCACCCCACAGCTCCCTCTCGGGGTGCCCAGGGCCTCTCACCTGTAGATCCTGTACCTGGTGGTGAAACCCTGCCGGTAGCGCTCCATGAAATCCACGTACTCCTGGGCTCGGTAGAAGGGTCCCCGGTCAGTGAGGAGCCAGTCGAGGGGTGCTCGGGTGGAGGAAGAGGAGGATGAGGAGGAAGGGGTCGCAGGGGCCGCATGCTGCTGGGGCACTGTGCTGCCCACCCCGCCGGCCACCCCCCAGCCACAGCACACGCTCAGGGCCAGGAGGGCCAGTGGCCACGGCAGCATGGGCGGGAGCCCGTCAGCGCGTGGGAGGTCCTGCCGCCCCATCCTGCTGCTGCCCGGCTGGATTCTTCATTCTCTCACCCCACAGCGATCCTCCAGGACAGCCCTGCCCTGCAATGTGGAGCAGGGAAGCCCGTGAGGACAGAGGCACGGACATAAAACCAGGAGCAACCATGAGTTTTGGAATGCCTGCTGGGGTGCTGATGGAGGGAAAGCTGAGCTCCAGGGAGAGCCATGTGTCGGGCATGGATTCGTGCCACAGAAGCTCAGAGTTTGTGGGGTCAGGGGTGCTGGCTGCTGCTGAGGTTAAATGAAATCCTGGCTAATGGCTGTTTGAGGAATTTCTGGCGTTTTCTGTATGTTTTTCTCTGCCATACATCAGCCCATCAAGCAAAGCTGGCTGCTACAGGATGCCCGTGTTGGGGGGGACAGTGGGCTGATTCTGTGCTCTGCATCTTGGGGGTGCCCGTCATGAGCACACGCAGCTTGTTTCAAGAGGGCTAAAAAATAATAAGATTGGGAAACTGAGCTTCTCCAGGTATGGATTAAACCATGAACTGTGTGTGGTTGATAGGTGATTTTTCTTTGTGCTCTAGTGGTTGGGAGAAAGGGAGAGGATGGATGGATGGATGGATGGATGGATGGATGGATGGATGGATGGATGGATGGACGTCCACCACAAGGTTGGCTGAGCCTATTGGTTTGGTGTTTTGAGTGAAAATGTTTATCTCAGGCCAAAGCTGCTCCACCTTCATAGCCCAAGGTGGCAGTATCTGCAGGACTAAAGGTGGAGTTTTTCTGGGAGCAGTGACTACAGGGCCAGAGCCTGAATTTGTAAGTGAAGGTGGGAGATGGGGATCTCCAAAGTCTTGCCAAGCCAGGGTGGGGTAAGGTGTGCTGTCAGGCAGCAAGAGCTGGTTGCCTGAAAACATCACTGCAGTGCTTCCAGGAAAAGTAATTTTTATCCCAGAAAGTTGTTCAGCAGAGGGTCTGGAGCCCCAGCTCTCATCCCTGCTGAGCACACACCAACCCCACGTTCTCGCAAACGGGGCTTTGCTGGATGAATCATCGTGCTTTTACATGTAATAATATGGTTTGAATTCCCCCCCCCTTCTATTTTTAAAACCTTAAGGGTGCCCTTTGATTACGTTTTCTCAGCTTCTTGCTCAGCCCTCGAGGCTGGGCCCCTGTGAATTTTAAACAAAAGCTGAGATTTTCGCATCACCAGGTTGGGGTGCCAGTGGGGCGGGCAGGAGCAGCAGGCAGGGCTTTTTCTGTCCCCCTGCGCTATCTTTTCACACATCGCCCTGGTTCCTCCCAGCCTGGCAGGCAGCCACATAACACCCCAGTCATCACCTCGTGCTCTTGGCATGTGGAGTCCCCCATGGCCAAATCCTGGCACAAAAAAAATCAGGACCCCACGCTGGGGTGGGATGCAGGCAATGCCAGGCTGATTTCCTCACTCTGCACCTCAACTGTTGGAGGAGGGCATCTGTCACCTCCAGCTCATGGCAGGACCCAATGGTGGCTGCTCACAGAGCTGTTTGTGCACTGTCCCGTGTGGGTGATGGCTGAGCAGCTGAGGCACTTTGGCTGCTCTGTGTCCTTCCTGCCTGCAACCAAAGCTGGGCCAGGGGGAAGCAGGCAGCGGGGATGCAGCATCTGCCTGAAGCAGACAAGCACCTTGCTCCCCTCCCCAGAAATATCTGCTGGTTCAATTAAAATGAATGTGGCCTGGGGGCCAAAGGGGCACTCAAGGCTCAGGATTAAACCCCCTCAGACCTCCTACTGCTGCACTGATCCAGGACAAGCTGCTGTGCCCAGGAGGGAATGGTGGAAGGCAGGGTCTGGCAGCAAACCCTCCAGGTGCTTTAGATGCTGACCACAGGCTAAACCCCCCTGTCATTTGATCCTTTTCCCACATTGCAGGGAGGAAAGGAGTGCTCTGGCTTTCAGCTGAGAAGCCGAGGCAAAAGCATCCTTGAACAGCGTCTTTCTAAATCCTGCCCGTGGAAACACACTGCTTGTAACATTAAATATGGCTGTGACAGCAAAATACCTTGTTTAAATATCTGGTGCACTGGGATCCTGCCTGTTCCCTGATAAACAGGCACAGCCACTCTCCTCATCCTCTGTCACCATCCATGGATTTTAGGTAGTTCCTGGTCCCCCTCCGGCTGAGCTGGGGTTGGGCAGGGGCTGCTCACTGGCTGGGCCCCTCTCCCTTCTCCCTCCACCCAGGTCTGTACAGCCAAGGATCACTTTTCCATGAGCACTATGGGACATTGGCCTGAGCCATCACCACTTCACACCACCACAAACAGGTACCAGTCACCCCTCTGCCCTTCCCAAGGCTTTCCTGGTGTGAATCAGTCCATGGGAGTATCCTTCCTTTGATTCCAAGCACAGGGATTTTTCAGTGGGGGGACACGCCAGCCAGAGCACTGTCTTTTCCAGCAAACTCTTTTGGGTGTTAACAGATTCCCACCAGCCCCTTGCCACCCCCATCTCCCTGAGGGACACCACTGTGTACCATCCCCGAGAGGCACTCCCCATGCCGTCCTTCCCCTCCAAACTTTCCCACCCCAGCACTACAGCCAAGGCAAGAAACATCTGGGAGACCATTGTGGGGATGGAGATTAGGGACAGAGCTACCATTGGCCACCACTTCCCTTGGTCTATGGCCCCTAGAGAACTAGAAGCCATTTTCACAGTATTCACAGTATAGATAAGGCTGGAAAGGACTTTGAAGATCATCTAGTCCAACTTATAGCCCAACTAACCCAGCATCAACATCTAGATCATATCGCTCAACACCTCATCCAGCCTTCCCTTAAACACCTCCAGGGCTGGCAAGTCAACCACCTCTGTGGGCAACACATTCCACATCCGGATCACTCTTTCAGTAAAATTTTGACCTATTCTGACACCTTCTCTGGGGAGCTGGTTCTGAGATTCCAGGCTGAGCATGGAGTGTTTCCTTGTGCCACCTCACATTTTACTGCAGAGCAGTAAAACCAGTCAGGATTGGGCATTTTCAGCACTTGACTGGAGCAAACTGATGCAAGAGCAATGAAGGTCCCCTCTTGGTACTGAAGCAAAGTTTCCAGCCGTGCAAAGTGAGCTTTTCTTGACACCTCCCTCTTATTTACCCCGTGTTTGCTGTCCCCTCTGAGGCGGGCTCCTGCCTGGGGACGGGCACTGACGCACACCAGCATCCTTCCCAACGGGAACCCAGAGTCAGGCAGGACTGGGCACGGAGAGCCTGCATGGGGCTGTGCTGAGCTACACAGCAGCTTTTCCCCAAGGGGCAGCTTCCCTGCACTGCTGTTAGCTGGGCTCATTTACTTCCTCATATCGATCAAGGGTTATGGAAAATAAGAATGTGTAGCTACAGCCATCAGCTCAGCTTAGTCCATAGAGCTGATTTTCCTCTGGTTTTGCTGAGGGGGCTGCAGCACTTCTCTGTGGGGTTGGGGTAATGCTCTTCAAGGTGCACTTCCACATGCTTACACCAGCATCCTCCCGGAATGCTGGGGAGAGCAAGGCTCTTTGGAAATGAGTAACCCCCTTGACCTTACTACTAGAGCTGGAAATAACTTTCTAATCATTTTTCCTTGATCCAAAAGAATGAAGATTTGATGAGAAGCATCTGACTACTCTTTTTCTTTTTTTTTTTTTTTCCCTTTTGATTTAGGATTTTGCATCACAAAAGTTGGAAAACTTCCAGCTTGTTAATTTTTTTTTCTTCCTCTTCCTCCTTCTATAAAAACTCCAAAGCAACTGAAGAAGAGTGCCAACACAAATATTCTTGGCAAATTTTCACAGGACCACAACCACCATCCTGGCCAAATCCTTCAGAGCTTGTTGCAGCCCTCGGTGTCCCCGTTGCCTGGAGCAGAATGCACCGGTGTCCTTCCAGTGGTGGCCGATGCATGGCCCAGACTCTCACTCATCACGAGCTGCATCTTAAAAATAACTTGTGGCCATTTCTAGAGGCACCCCCAACCCTGGAGATGGGAATGGGGTCACTTCTGTGATGGGTGTTCTCATCCAAAAAGGCTCGAGAGGCCAAAGCAACGGCATGAGGTGTGGATGGGGATGCTGCAAAAGCCCCTCTGCTGCCCTTGGGGCTGACAGTGACAGCACAACACCGGAGTTATGCCGAGGTCCTGCTTGCTTCCATGCCGACGGCATCTCCAGAGCCATGCGCTCCGCCACTAATCAGGCTGAGCTCGATAATTAAGATGTTAGCTAATTGTGAGGGACATTTAGCATTGATTTCCGCCCTTTTGTGCCGCAGGAGCAGATCTAGAGATACAGAAAGTGGGAAGTGTTCACTGGGGAGAGGCGGCAGTGGTATTTGCCAGGTGCCACGGGGAAGCCCAGGAAGATTCCAGATGGACTCTGGAACTACCCCCGTACATGCTGAGCTGAAGCCCGGAGCAAAAGCAAAATGCAAGCCCTGTGCCAAGGGCAAGATACCTTCCTGCGGCAGAGCTGTGGGAGGTGCCCATTCATAGGGGCTGGCCCCTGGGGCACGGCGGGAGCAAAGGTGGATCTGTGCGGGAGAGATGGGGAGGGGTCTCGGTCTCCCTGGGGATGCCTTTTAGTGGGGATGAACGTCAAACAGAGAGACTGAGTCACCTTCTCATTAAACATGGGAAAGCTTTATCAAATTAGGGCCACTTGAGAGAGTCTGGGCAAAGGCTAAGTGCAGTTTAGTTTCTGAAGTGGATTGACTCAGCTGAGCCTTGCCTATGAATTTATGCAGGCGCCCACGGCACCTCTTGTTCTGCCACTTGCACCCCTTGGGACAGACAACCGCAAGGGGCTCAGTTTTGCCAGATTCTCCCATCGCTCCAGAGCCACCAGCCTTGCCTGGGGCTTCGTAGGCTCCAGCTCCTTGGCATGCAGCCCTGCCTCTCCCTGCCCGCACCACTGTCTCCTCTGACCCCCCCGGCTCTGCGCCGTTTGCGAGGAGCTGCCTGGCCGGGCTCGCATCCGCCCGCTCCCAAGGAAGCGCCAGGGCCTCATTGATCTGCTGGGGTAATTAAGAGAGCGAGCCAGGCACCGCCAGAGCGCCAGCAGCACAGTAATCGCTGGCAAAGCGGGCACGGCGGGGTGCTGTCAGCCGCCTGGCACCCGGCTCCGGAGACGCGGCGAGCGTGGGGACAGCCACGGGCACAGCCACCTCGGAGCCTCCCGTCCTCCCGAGCAGCGGGGTACAGGATGACAATGGTGGCTATGAACCGACTTTCACCCGGCTCCTGCAAACCACCCTCCGTAGCCCACCCAGTCGCTATAGCCAAGGGACTTTAAGTCCTCTCACCCAGCGCAGGAGACTGGTTAGAAAACCTGCAGGACTCGATGATTCCTTTTATTAGTTTTTCTTCACATCCTCAAGAGCAAGACACTTGAAGATGAGAATAAAGGAAAATACCAGAAAATCCCAGGACTCGGGGAGCCAAGGATTTGCATAAGACATCAAATGAGATGAAGCCTGGGCTGCCGTCAGGGGAGATGGCAGCTGCGTGCAGCATGTCGCACCAGGGCCATGTGTTCTGCCCTCTGGCTTTGCACACCCGAGACTTTCACACCCCCAGGCAAAGCCTCTTAAATAAAGAAATGTGCAAAACCACAACTCCCCCCAGGGCGGTGACAGCACCAGTAGCTCTGGCTTCCCCCGCCTTGCGCTGAGCTCTCAGCTCAAAGCATCCCTTCAGATGGGGCTCTGGGATCGGGAAAGAGCACCTCCACACACAAGGGACTGAGGGGAGGAGAGTCCCCCTGCAGCCCCCTCCCCAGGGAGGACAGCCCCTTACCCCCAGCAGACCCTGCAAGCCCAGTACAAGCGTCATGCAGGAGCGGGAGGCAGTGCAAAGTGAGGACCACTCCCTCCTGCCCCTCCCTTGCCTTCACACGGGGGACAAGTGTCACGGGTGGGCAGTGATGCACAGCGGTAGCTCAGCGTTAGCAGCACAGGATGAATAAAGCCGTGGGGTGGCTGGCGCTGGCAAGAGAAAGGGAGGAGATCTGGGGTGTCAGAGCGGGGCCACTCGCCTTCCCAGCGCCCTGCTCTCCCCAGGTCTCTAAACTGTCCCTGAACGGCCACCAAAGACAGCTCCGCTTCGGGAAAAGTGCAGTGGCCTCCTTCCAACACCGCCGGGGCTGGCAGGGATCCTCCTGGCTGCTGACAGAGAGGTGACACTGACATCTGCCGGCAGGTCCCACCCGGCCCCGCAGCGCCTGGGCTCACCCTGCCCGGCCCCGGGACCCGCCACCGCTGCTCCAGGACAGCGACATACTGGTCCCTCGGGAAGGGGCAGGGCAGGGTGGGCACTACTGAGCCGAGAGCTGATGCTCTCCAGTGCTTTAAAGCTCCAGAGTTTGCTTGCTACTGAATGAAATGTGTGCTTTAGGGAATGGAACGGAGCCTGGCAGCGGGAACCCCCCGCTCCCGGAGGTGCCGGTGATGTGCCGGTAGCTGCCCGCGGCGAGCAAACACCTCCCGACGGGGCACCAGCTGCTCGACCCGGTGCTGCGCTGAAGTGGGACCCTGCGAGGACGATTATGGGGGGAGATCCCCCCGCCGACTAATGATTTACCGATGTCCAGTGGAGAAATACGTGTTTAAATGTTTCATGGGGCATCTCCTCCGGTCCCTGCGAGTGCCGAGGGTCTCACACCGGCATCTCCCACCGAGCAGCGCACGCTGCGCACAGCTGCGGGTCCCGGCATCCCGGGCATCCTCTACATCCCCGCGGTTCACCAGCAACCGGTCCCACTGGGCCGGTCGCAGCTCCCCGCACCTGCCGGGCCCCACATCGGGTTGGCTCCCACCCGGGAAAGGCTCGGTGCCTTCCCCGACAGCCGACCTCGCCGGGGAGGCTGCGAAGCGAGCCCGGAGCAGGGACACAACTTGACCAAGGTCACCGAGCGAGCCGGCGGCGGTACCCGGGGATCTCTGCCGCGCGGAGCCGCGGCTCCCCCCC
>WEKX01007076.1:253063-312532 GCA_013390025.1 Pitta sordida
CTGCAGCAGCTCTGCCTCGGCGCCGGAGCCGGTTCACCCCCCTGCAGCAGCTCTGCCTCGGCCCCGGAGCCGGTTCACCCCCCTGCAGCAGCTCTGCCTCGGCCCCGGGGCCGGTCCACCCCCCTGTAGCAGCTCTGCCTGGGCTCCGGGGTCAGTTCGCCCCGCTGCAGCAGCGTCTCAAGCCCCGGTGTCATTTCACCCCGCCGCAGCATCTCAGCGCGGGGCCGGCTCACCTGCTGCAGCGGCTCTGCCCCGCTGCCCGCTCACCCACTGCAGCATCGCGGCTGGACGTGCTGCAGGCCTGGGGTGCTCGATGCATTTCGCAGGTTGTCATCCGCGGGGCTCATCCCCAGCTCGATCCATGGCCCCCGGCGGCTTGTGCTGGCAGGAGGCCCACAGTCTGCTCCCAGCGTGCCCAGCTGGAGGTGAGGGTTTCTGCTTTGTCTGCCCCTGGGCAGAGTCACCTTTCCTGCAGCCTGATGGAAAAATACTCCAGTGCCCAGTATATCCCATCGGGTCTGTGTGTGCTGCCTCCAGTGCTCCTGCCCTCAGCTTTGGCCTGCTCACATGGTCTGGCTGGTTCCCACCTGCTCTTCACCCACTTTGTGAGGCTCATCTGCCCTTATCTCATGGACTCCTTCAGTTTCCTTTCACTAGAACAAGCCAACAGTTTACTCCTTTGTTTATGCTGGGATCAGAGCAAGGCCTCCACCTCTGGTGCACAGGGACCCACTTCCCTCCCCACCACCTGGAACAGGACACTGAGATGCTTAATTTTTTGTAATATTGGTGCAGAATACCAGTGCCCTGCCCACATGTGAACTCCTCCCTTGGGCAAGTGCCTCCATTGCTTCCCAGCAGCCCCACGGTGCCTGTGCCACCTCCTCCAAGCCTCATCCATCTGTTGCTCCTCCAGCAGCACCTTGGGTGTCCCATGAAGTTCTTAAAATGCCACTCTTGTTTGGATGGTGGCCCAAAAATGAGGCACTGTGTGTTACTTGATGTGACATTGCTTCTCTGTACCACCCTTGTGTGTAGTGTGTAGTGGTGACCCCAGACTGGGTTTTCTCCCCAAGCAGTTCATCAACTCAGGTCCTCTGGACCCTTGTGTGTGCTAAAAATGCCCAATCCTGGATGCTGGGTGGGCCTGGGGCGATGTTGGCTGCTGCATGAGCATCCTTCTCCTGGGAGAAAGGCAGAGGCAGGCATGGGGCTGCTGATGCCATGGGGGGTTGGGGAGAGGTGTGTGGGGACACCCAGGGATGCTCTGCTGGAGCCTAGGGGCTGCGTGGGGAGGGGTCAGCGGGCTGTGGTGCCCCCCTGTCCCCCGGTCCAGCCCGGTGCTGCGGGATGCTGCAGCGGAGGCCGGAGGGCGTTGCTGTGGCAACAAGGCAGCAGCGCTGCAGCTGCGGAGGGACGCGGGCACGGCCGCCAGCCCCGCGCCACCCTGTGCCCCGAACGCCACCCACGCTTGTCCCCTGACCCCCTGAGGGTGCATGGGGCTGTGCCAGCTCCCAGCATGCAGGGGTTTGGGCTGTNCGGACGCCATCCCGTGGAGCTGGACCCTGATGGAACCCATCGGGGTGCTGCCGAGTGGGGAGTGTCTGGGAGGGAATCAGGAGGGGACTGTGGGTATAATCCCTGGCTCGTACCACAGGTATTTCCCCAGGGATTTTCCAAATCCACGGGGGGTTGTACACTTGGCTCTGCAGGAAAGGACCCTCCTGCCCTGACAGCCCGCTGCTGCACCCAGGGCTTGCACTGATGATACCTGGCAGGGGTTTGCTTTTGCCTCCTTCTGCTTTCTGCTGCCAGATGAATACAAGGATGACTGGCCCTGTGCCAGTGTACCCTTGATGTCCTGGTGGTGGCATTGCTGCCTGGGACATTTGTCCCCCAAGAACCTGAGGGTGCATGGGGCTGTGCCGGCTCCCAGCATGCAGGGGTTTGGGCTGTGCAGACACAGAGGTGATCCCAGTGAATGTCTCCCTGCCTGGAATGCTGGAGCTGGGGGCTGGGCTGGCAGGAGAGAGCACCTTGCAGGGCCCCTGTTTGCCAGGGTTTTGCCTCGGTGACTTTTGGGAAATGCCATGTTACATCTCCCTCTCTCCTGCGAGAGGAGGGCTTGCTTTGAAGCTATTTTGGCCACTTGCCATATGTGGGTGTTATTGCTGTTGTGCTGCTTCACCATGCGTGGATGTTGTTGTTATTATTATTAGAATTATTATCATCATTATTACTACTACTGTTAGCCTGGACACTGCTTTTGCACAGCAGAAGGTCTTAAGGGGGTTTTGCAAGTCCCAAACTTGGTGACTCAGAGGCTGCAACCTCTGGAGCTGGAGTGTCCCGGCCCAAAAACCCCACGAGTGTCACTGCTGTCACTGTGCACTCAGTGGGAGCATGGCCATGTCAGATCAATGCATGGAACTGGTGTGGGTGGCTGTTTGTGTTTCCACGAGCCCTTGTGCACAGGCTGGAGGATGTGTCTGAGCATCCTTCCAGGAAAGTGGCTTCACACAGTGCTGCTTACACCATTCCTGGCAAACGCCAGACCCATTAATTGTGCCCACCTCGTTTAGTTTGAATGTGTTGGAGGAGTGGCTGATCCCCACACTCGCTCTGAGCCTGGTCTGGTTCGGTGCCTGAACTGGGGGGAGCTGGGCAGCTGTTCCTTCTCCTCTTGGTGGTTTTCAGATCCAGGGCCTGTGCACAGGAAAGGGGTTCCCAAGGGAGGGTGAGCTGCCCTGCTGGTTTACAGAGTCTTGGACCAGACCTAGGTGCTGTCCCAGGGTCAGGGAGGGGCAGGGTTTGGGCTGGGAGCACCAGGAAGTGCTGGCACAGAGGCATGTGCCAATGGCACCTTGGCTCTGCCACACAGACTCTGGATCAAATCCCTCAGGATCAGTTCAGGCCTCAGTTTCCCCACAAAGAGAACATGAGCATGCAGGGAGGTGGCTGTGGCAGGGGAAAGGGTGAGGGGAGCAGCCGGGAAAAGGTCTGGATTGGGCAGGCTGTCATCCCCCTCCAGTCCTGGCCATCCCCCTCGGATTCCACCTAAATCATTCAAGGGCTTTCAAGCTTGGCCAGTGATTGTGGACACCTCCCTGCCATGGTGGGCAAACCAGGCATCCCACTGATGGGACACATGAGTTGTGCTGGGGTCTTTGGAGGACAGGGCTTTGGAGAGCCACGTGTGGTGCTTGTTAAAAATAGAGTACTGGGGGAGTGTGTGTTGAACTGGGCATCCCAAAAGCAGCCGTTACTCCTGACCCCTGATGGCCCCTGATGAGATGCTCTGGTAACATAAATTAATGATGAGCTCTAACTTTATTTTTACACCAGAGGGTGAGGCATTGCCTGGTGCCTGCTTTCCATGCACCTTTTTTAGATCTAATCCTCCCCAACATGGCCCTCCTGGGGTGTTGGATGTGTTGGTGCTCAGTCCTCCCAAACACAGGGTCCTCACATCTGCTCCCATGTTCCCCTGAAAGCAGAGGACCACCTGTGTGTGGGACCATTACCTCTGGTCTAGGAGGAGAGGAGACACTTGAGCAAGGCTTTCTGCTGCTTCGTAGCTCTCTTTGCTAATGACCGGAGTGAGTTTTAATTGCACTGGCCTTGTGCACGTGCTGCCTCACTCAGGAGCAGCTTGATGCTCCCACTCATAAACCCCACAGAGCTTTTTAAGGCTGTCCTCAGAGGGACTCTGACACCATCTCTCTGTTTTGCTGTGGGTTATTTCCCCACCTCCTGAATTTTCAGGAAGCACCAAGGCCATGGGAGCCGGGATGGGGCCACTTGCTGCTGCGCACGGGGCTGCCTGCATTTAAAACCACCTGGCTTCCTCCTGCTTTAATTCAAGGAAACCTTCATTTGGAATGGTTGCCTTTCATCTCATTTTGTGTTTGTTGCATTAGTTACATTTTTTTTCCCCCAAGGGAGGAAGCATTTTGCTGGTCAGTGGCCATTAAGAAATGCTAATTTGCAGCTCAATATTCCCTGTCCGCTCACCTTCACACCCCCCTTCTTCCTCACTGCTTGGCTCGCCAGCATCCAGCCACATTTGATATGTCATTAACTGGATTCACACTCCTGCAGGCTGCTAATTTTTTTAGGCCCCAACCTTCTCAGCTTATAAAGCAGCAAGAGGGGTATTTATGAGCACCCTGCTTTCCCTCGGGCTCGGTGGAGATTTGCGATGCAATTAAAAACCGCGCCAAAGACGGTGTCTTTGACTCCTTTGCCTTCTCTGCAACACAATAAATGTCTGAAAAGTGAAGTCTTGAAATACCTTTTCAAGTGTAAAATCGACTTGAGGAAGGAGAAAGCAGAGCTGAAGGGTTGAACTCGTGCTTTCTGGGCGCCGGATACTTTAAGATCTTGAAATACTGGGTGTTTTTTGCATCCTGGGTTTTTTTTTCCCCTGAGTGTGGAGGAGCTGAAGGAGCTTTTTCTGCCTCTCCATTTTCCAGCCCTGCTGCTATGCTCTGAAATAGGGCACCCCCCAACTTCCCACTCCCCATCACCCTCCTGGGTGATGATCCTCAGCAAAGGATGGGAGACAGTTCTTAACTTCAATGACTTTAATAGATTATCATAAACTCCAGCCTTAATACAAGCTGTCACGATTTCAAATTATCTTACTTTTAAATGAAATAGATTCCTTTTTAAATACAAAATCAATTCTAATTTTTCAGAGGGGTGAGATTTTTCAAAGGCACCGATGAGCTGGGCATATTTAACTGCTCTCGAGTATCTCCCCGAAATATCTAATCAATTTTTTTTTGGTTAAATCCTCGCTAAGCTTTTTGGCTGTGCTGGCCGTGGCTTCCCTGGGTTAATAACAGGCTAGCACGGGGGGGTTGTGGGGATGTGAGACAGATCACAGTGGGGATGCTGGCTGCTGCTAATCGGGCTGATGGGCCACTGGAGCGCCTGCCCGCCCTGCCTCTCCTTCCAGGGAGGCCACCAGATGTGACATCCGTCAGCTCTCATCCTCATCCCACACATCTCCGTGCTGAGCAGACTGCAGGAGACGGTGTCCTCCCCGTCTGTCCTCCACCTGAAGCTCCTGAAAGGCCCCAGAGAAGCGAAGCAGGGGCCAAGGGGCTGCAGGGTTGCATTATCCTGTTTTCCCCCCCAGTTCCATGCCAAATGAGAAGAGCATCCCGGGGAGTTCTGTTCTCTCGCTGGGATCTGGATGCTGGTTGTGATCCCAAAGCTGTTGGCACTCAGGGCAGCTGTCCGAGGTGGGGAAGTGGTTCTTTGGGTGTTGCTGGTTCCTTGGTTGACTTCATTCCCAAGGGAGGCAATTGCACCCTGGCATCACCACCAGAACCACTCTTGCCCATTCCAGGGCTACAAATCCCAGCATGGATCCCGCAGCATCCACAGTGAGAACCTTGCACCTGGAAATAAGTGTAATGGTGAAATAATGAAGCAAATATTAAGAAATTCTTTAATATCTAGAGAATAACCAAGTTAAATTATACCAGGGGAGCTCAATTGCCTTGCTTAGATTGATTGAATTACTAAACGAGCCTGACTAATGGAATGGAGTGGATATATCGGACTTTTACTCAAGATCCTGGAATAATTTCTCTAATAAGATTGTGAGCCATTAATTGAACTTGGCTTTGATCCTGGACACTGTCGCATGCTCTGAAACCTGCCGGTGTGATCTATGCCCCGGCGTGCCTGGCCGAGGGGGCAGCTGCTGTCATCTTCCTGCCAGGGGGCTTGGTGGGCAGCCAGGGGATTTGCTTTGGGGGATCCCACCCCACCCCACCAGGAGCTGCAGAGGGGAAGGGACTCCAAAATGCCCCATCTCAGCAGCCGCTTGGCAAAACCCGCCCTGGCAGTGGGATGCACTGAATTCCCTCCTGTTACCAGCCTGGCTGGGATCTGACCCTCAATTCCCAGGAATGTGAGATGGATGTTTGGGGGTTGTGTCTGCAGAAAATCCAAGGGTGCCATGTTCTTCCTACATCCTGCTGGAGTGGTGATGGTGGGACATTGTTGCAGCATCCGGGGTGCTGCTGGGTGTCCAGTTGGCTGTGGGAGGTGTTTGTCACCAAGGCTTGAAAGAGGGATCTGTTGAAGGGATGCATCCCACCCTGGACCTGCCTTGGAGCATCTGGTGCAGGACAGGCTCATCTGATGGCAACATCCCATTCCAGCGCTTCCTCTTGGCCATGCAATGGAAACCTGAGCCCTCCACATCCCTTTTCCAGCTGAAGGATGGGGCCAGAGTGGGTGAGGTGACCTGCTCAGAGCCACTGAAGCACCAAGGGCACCTTCATGTTCGGTCACACACCCTCCTCCAGGCAGCAGAGCCCAGCACCAACCTCAGCTACAAGCAGGGACAACCCTTAAAACCTCAGGGAGGGGTGGAAAACGCTTCAGGAAAGCTGACAGCATCACGTGGGAGAGCAGGGAGTCCCCCACAACCAAACCAGGCTGACCAAGGCTCAGGAATGAGACGGGGGATGTGCATCCCCACCCTCACAAACACCTCGTCCCCACACTGTGCCCATTGCCTCTCGTGCTGGGCATGGAGGTTTCGGTGGCACGGTGGATGTACAGGGCCTCATGGATATTTTTTCCCTTAGCCAAGGGAAAAAAAAAAGAAAAGAAATCAGAATTTCGTCTCTGGGAACCCGTTGCCACAGCAACCGCACATCCAGTTGGCTCCAGCGGCAGTGGGGCTGGGAGGGGATCTTGCTGACCCAGAAAGCAGCAGGGGGAGTGGGATGTGGGGCTGCTTGGCTTTTCCTTGGGGGTGCCAAGGCCTGGCAGGGTGGGCAGGGTGGGCAGTGTTCAGCCAAGGAGGCTGCCAGGGAGGCCTGGCCCCCTGTTTGGGCTCTCTTTAATCACTCTGAGCCTGAATTTCTCAGCCTACCTCCAGGCAAGGATGCTCAGGCTCAGTCCTGTTTCTGCCCTGAGACCTGTCCCAGTTTGGGGGGCTGCTGTGGGTGCTCTTCCAAGACCCCCCAAAGCTTTGTGGCAGGTTTTACCCCCCCCCCTGGAACTGGCTGTGTTTGGAGTGCTTACAGTGCTGGAGGGGACCCTCAGGCAGCCACATGTGTCCCACTGTCTCACCCCTGCTCTTGTCTTCCCATGCTAGTGGCATTTGCTCCTGGGCTACATCCCCTTTCCTCCTGTTTTGTTTTGTTTTATTTTGTTTTATCCTGGTTTGTTTTATTTGTTAATGATTGCTTAGCCAGCTAAAGGGAGGCTCTGAAATCATCTCCCTTGGATCCTTGCTGCAGAGCAGTCCTTCAAATGAAGGAATTTTTGCCTGGTGGGATTAAGGCAGTGCCTGGATGATGACAGCTCTGTCATTTAAGACTGGCTGTCCTTTTCCTCCCAAATTGCCAAGCTCTGGCTTCTCTGCAGCTGTGGCCGGTGGCTCACCCCAAGCAGCAGCTGGAGGATTTGTCTGGATGAGGGAAGATTTTCGTTGCCAGGTTCTGGCTGTCCCACAATGGCTTAACACTGGGCAATCCCCTGGAGGAGGCCATGCCTTGCTCCCGGGGGCTGGGTTGGTATTTCTGACCCTGTTTTTCCTGCCCTACACCTGGAGGTGGATGCTCACGCCGAGGTGCCAGCGCTGGGCTCTTCTGAGCCTGGTTTAAGGCTGACCCCACCCTTTGCTTTCCCTTGGGGTCTCGTTTGCTGGTGATGGGCTGAGTCAGGGGGCTGAGCCCGTCCCCTCCACGGGATCCTGTCTGCAGAGCCTGAGATCCACTGGGGAATGGGCATTTTTCACCATTCATGAACAAAGGGGAGGAAAGGATCCTTGAGGGACCCTCTAGCTGTTGGTGGCACATGGGCCACAGAAGTTTGGGGTCTGCAGACCTGATGCCAGTGGTGGCACAGTTCCTTTTCTGGCCATCTCTGAGGCGTTTCAGTAATTAGGATGACTAATGAGCACAGCACAGCAAGGAGCTCTGGAGTATGCAGAGGATTGACTTCCCTCCCACAGGGAGCTGCTGATCCAGCTGAAAGGAGGAGCTGGTGGAGGAAAGAAATTGGGGAATCATAGAACCATAGAATGGTTTGAGTTGGAAGGGACCCATAAGCTCATCTCCTTCCACCCCCGCTGCCATGGGCAGGGACACCTTCCACTGTCCCAGGTGGCTCCAACCTGGCCTTGGACACTTCCAGGGACGGGGAAGCCACAGCTTCTCTGGGCACCCTGTGCCAGGGCCTCATTGCCCCCACAGGGAAAAATTTCTTTCCAAGGGTTGGAAGAAGGGTAGGAGATGTCCAGGAGGCTGTGCCCATGATCTTGCTTGGCCATGCCACTTCTGCTTGGCCTGGCAAAAGCTGTGTTGCCTTGGGAGTGCTTCCCAAATCAGGTCAGTGGTCCAAGCGAAACCGTAGCCTGGCTGCCAGAGCCCTTTGGGTTGGAGGTCTGCTTGATGGACAGGGTAAACCAGGTACAGGCAGGACCTTGACTTTGTTTTTTGGGAGCAGCACCTCCTTTTCCTCTCTCCTGCATCCCTGCCCTCCTCCTCTGCCAAAAAAACCCCAGCTGCGGTGTCACCGTCACAACACAGTGGCTGCCTGGGAAGGCAGATACGAACAACCCCGAAATATCCCCGGGACAGGCTCTTGTGTGATGGGAGACAGTTACCATGGAAACCTCCTTCAAATAACAAAAAAAAAAAAGGAGGAAGAAAACGAAAAAAACCCACAAAATTTAAAGCAGCCCTTGTAGCTCAGAGGAACTGTAGACCTTATTATGGGTTTTGGCAACCCCCCTTTTTCTTTTATTTGTTCCAGCTAAAAGCTCCAGGAGACAAGGCAATTAATTTGGCATCCCAAGGGGAGCGAGAGAGGGAGGGCACAGTGCTGGGAACCAGTTCCCCAGGCTGCCAGGCTCCTGGTACTTCCCAGTGCTGCTGCCTCACAGACACCAAATGCCTTCCTGTCACAGGGTTGCTCCAGCACAGAGGAAGAATCAGGGTGGGTTTTAGAAGAGGTGACTTAAGGATTAAAGGGTTAAAACCCCCCTTTCTAGACCCCTTAGATGGAGGAGGATTTGGCAGGGGATTGGTGTGAGTGAAAGGTTCAGGGGGCATGAGGATTTGGGAAGACACCACAGATTGCAGCTCCAGCATGGGGAGGGGTGGCTCAGGATGGGGAGGGGGGGGATGTCCTTGCATGGGTGGCAGCAGAAGGTTGTGCCCTTTCTACTGCAAGCAGGAGCAGGGGAGCTGCAGTGTGATCAGTCAGGCTGGCCACCTTTGGTGGGGAAGGTGAGATGACTGGGAGAGGAGGAGACATCCCACTCCCAAATTTTCTTGCTACTTTGCAGCAGTGGCTGCAGGGTCTTTAAATTGCTGCGGTGCTCTCATCCCATTTTCTTCCCTAATGATCTCCCCAGTGTCCACAGCCGCTGGGAAACCTCCTGGAAACGTCAGGTTTGGACTGGAGAGCCTTTCTTGCCTCCCACCACCCTGGGCTGGCCCTGAGCTCCCCTGGGTGCTGCTTCCCCAGGGGTGGCTGTGCTGGTGCAGAGCTGTTTTCCCGTCCCAGAGCTGCATCTCCCAACCTTCCCTGTATTGCTCAGGCAGAAATAGCTGGGCTCAGTCTTTTGCCACTTCAGGAGAGCCCTGGGAGGAGCAGCAATGGGACTGGAGAGCCATCACACTGCCATGGAGCTGCTGGCTTTCCTGCTGGCCAAGGGGACAAGCCAGGGAGTTTCTCTCTGCAGACAGGACATGGATGGCCTGGGAAGTTGGAGGGAATTATAAATGTCTCTGCTTGTCTGTGAGCCGGGAGCTGCAGGGGTCTTGTCTCAGCTTGTGCCAAGGTGCAGCTTTAGTGGACTAGGATGTGTGTCTAAGCATCCACAAGCAAGACAGTGCCTGAAGTGTCCTTCCAGGCAAAAATAAAACCAGTTTTATTTGGTTTCCAGCAGGATCTCCTCCAGGGTGTGCTGTGTTCCTGGTATGCTCAGACTGGGAATACCAGTGGGCAGGAGGAATAGCTCAGCCCCGTTTGTGAATGGTGCGAATGTTTGTGAGCAGCCTTGGACCCAGACTGGCTCTATTATCATGTTCCCACCTTTTCTTGCTTGTAGAGTAAGGCACATCTTTGGTTGACAGCTGAAGGACTCAGCCTCAGCCCCAGAATCCTCCCACAGTCCATTCATGCCTGTCGGCACAAACTGGGATGAAGGGATGTCCTGGGGGCTGAGTGAGGGATGTGGAGGTTCCTGGGATGGACGTGGTGCTTGTCTCCTTATGGGATGGTGGTGGTGTGGGAAGTTTGGGTTGGATCCAACCTGCTTGTAATTAAAGCTCAGCGCTGGGAAAAAGGGATTACACATGCCAGGGGATGAAAGGCAGCATGGGTGTGAAACACCAGCGTGCCAGCAGCAGGAAGGTACTGGGATGATGGAGGGAGGGCAGGAAAGGCCAGACCATGAGGAAGGAGGAGAGGCAGTAAATAACTACAGGAACCACACAAAATCCAAGGGGCATTAGGAGCAGTGATGGAAGAGCCCCTCTCCGTGGGTGTGGGTCATGGAATCCTCGGGGTTTTTTTTAGGCTGTTGCACACACGGCCCAGTAGAGTGCCTTTTGGAGCTAATCACAGCAGGAATTGGTGGCTGATTTCACACCAGGTGGCAGTATGCATGTCCTGGGAATACCACTGCAAGGGGCATGGCTATGTATTCAGTGTGATCTGGCCAAGAAGGGAGGAGGTGGCAGGAGGAAGTGGCAGGAAGAGTCCTGGGCTCAGCAACAGCCAGAGCTCGCAGGGTTAAGGCGAAGATGTGGCTGTAAATGCGAGTTTGCAGTTGCTGGTGCTCAGAGTCCAGCAGGGCTCTTCACTCTCAAGATGCTGAAAATGCATCTCACTGCTCACCTTGATTTGATTTTGTTTGCTTACAGAGATGCTGCTTATTTGCTCAAATGGGCTGCTGCTTCTCTGGTGCAAGAGGAAAAAGAGGCACCAGTCCCTTACTCAGAAACTCCCCAGATCATGGTCAGGATGAGCATCCCAACTCCATCCTCTTTTTCTGGTCATCTCAGATTTCAGCACTGTGCTAGGAAAATCAAGAGATTTTCTTCCCCCCTCCCCAGCTCCTCGCAAATGTAAGGGAGCTTCCTACCTGTGGTTATGACACTGGGAATTCCTCTTCCCTGCCAAGTGTGTGAGCCCTACCTGGAAAGACAGGCAGGCAAGTGCAGGCAGGGCCGTGCTGCTGTGTGATGGCACTAAAGCTGATGGGTGCTGGAACCCAAGAGCAGTGTTACATAATTCCAACTGCAATGCAGAAGCTCTTCCTTAATTTTTAATTATCCGATTGCCGCACGTACTTAGCGCTCAACTTGGGATGTGAAGTTGGGCACATGCAAGGGGGCTTGGCTGGTTAATATGGCAGAAGACCCTTCCCTTGTGTTCTTGTCCCTCATGGCATGGTGGGAAGACATGTATGCCCATGGCACCAAGCAAGGCTGGCCTGTGATGGCTCTGTACCCACCCCGGGGCCCAAGGGATGTCCCAGTGAGCGGTGGGAGAAGGTATCCAAGACCTGCAAAGATCTTTGAGGTTTCTCTGTGTTACAGTGATAGAGAAACGGGAGACACCGTGGTCACTTTGCATCCACATTTCCCATAGCTGCTGGTGAAAGAGCCCTGAGTGCCTCCCAGGGTGGGTTGGTTGGCATGGCAGAGAAATGGTGAAGGAGCTGTTGCAGACCTCAGCTGTGAAGCACCATTTCTTCCCCTGCCTGTTTCTCTCCCTCTCTCAAATCCCTGCTCTGCACTTTCTGTCCTTCCTACAAAGGCAGCTGCCTCAGAGCAGCTTAGGCTTCAAAGTTCCCAAAATAACAAAGGTTAAAATAATTTCTTTTAAAAAAAGGGTTGCCACAAGATCAAGTCAGTGCCCCACTTGTACCTGGGCTCAGAGCTTCAAAGCAGCTGCAAAGAGTCCCCCACTGTGTCCATGGTCGGGCATCTCAATGCTTGTGGTCCCATCTTCATCCTTCTGCAGTCACAGAGGATTTTGTAGTAGCCAAGAAGAGGCTGCAGGTAATTGAAGGAGGTGGGGGGTCCAGCTACTTTTGTTGCCTGTGGAGGGCAATTGGAGGATGTCTCTTGTGGAGGAGAATGTTGAGGTGATAACTGTGGCCCCAGGGCCATGTCCTGTGCCCACCAGCCCTGTCCCCTGGCCAGGTGGGTGGGCAAACATCTCCTCAGTGCTCATGGTGGTGCTTTGTGCCTCTGCTGGCTCCGCTGATTTATATAGATCATCAATATGACAATTATATACACCTGCAGGTTTAATTACCTCCATTTTCGTCAGGCAGCGACAGATTTATGCCTCTATTCAGTTCCTGTAAATCTGAAACAAGCTTGACTAGACCCAAAAGTCCTCCCATTGATCACCGTGCACTGGCTGGTCTCTGGCCCTCTTGACAAGCTCTTCTTTCAAGAGTGATAAATTCAAGACGCACAGTTAACTTTTTCCCCTTCTACATCTTTCTTCCTTCTTCTTTTTCTTTTTTTCATTCTCCCTCTTCCATCTTTCAAAGCCGCTCCACAAACTTGAAAATGGAGCTTGAAATCAGGGAATTGCTGCTGAGGCACTGCAGAGTTTATGATGTTAGGCTGCAGCTGGCAATATCCCCTGCCTGCCTTCTCCTTCCCAGAATGGGGCAGCGGGTGAGGGTTCATCCTGGCCTGAAGACCAGCCTCAGTCCCACCAGGGCAGGTGGGCAGAAGAGGAGGATCACCTCTTGGAAAAGTTCTTGTTCCTGCTGTGGATAAGTGACATGGTTATTTTGGTCTCTTTTCACTCTCTGGGAGGGCCACCTCATCCCTCCTATGTCCCAGGAGACCAGCAGGTGCTGGCTTTCACAGAATCACAGAATCACAGAATCACAGAATATTATGAGTTGGAAGGGACCCACAAGGATCATCTAGTCCAACTCACCACCTAACACCCGTACAGAGACCAAGAGCACATCCCAGAGCGTAACACCAACCTAGCCTCCCAGGAGATGAGGATCAAGCGGCCGTGCTGAGCACAAGAATGCCAAAATAACATCCAATCTGCCTGACCTCTTGGCCTGGGCACAACGAGCACTTACCCAAATTAATGTGCAGGAGTGAGAGCTGAAGTTTACCCTTGAAGTGAAGTCCCCACCACCTCCCCTGCCAGCCCCCTCCTGACCTTGCCTGTAGGATATGCCCAGGGAGGTAGTGGAGTCGCCATCCCTGGAGGTGTTTCAGAGTAGGCTGGATGAGGCAATTAGTGCCATGGTTTAGACAATGGGTTGGTGTTGGGTTACAGGTTGGACTCGATGAGCTCCAAGGTCTCTTCCAACCTTGCTGATACTGTGAGACTGTGTGATGTGCTCTCATGTCCTGTTCAGTGCCTGGCAGATGGGCTGGAGTGGCCGGCCATTTCCTCCCCTGCCAGCCCACGGTGGATATAAATAGTCCTTTGCCTCCCCATGAAAATCGCTGGCTGGCTTGGAAAGCTGAAGGGAATCTTGGCAAACATCTTGGATCTGTAGGGTCTGACAGCACGGAGTTTGGCAGGGGAGAGTTGCTGGCTGGGTGTTGAGAAGCTCCCTCAGTGGGAGGGAGTCCCTGGGGGAGCAGAGGGTCTCAGCCACTCCTGAAGGGACATGTGGATGTGGGGTGCATCCTCAGGGGTGGCCTGGGTAGCACCTCTCTGGCTTTGCAGTCAGCCTTCATCCCCAGGAGACTGGGCAGTGTGGTGTGGTGCCTTGGCACCTCCAGCCACGGCTGATAATTGGGGAAAAATGCTGAAACGAGAGCATATCTATATATGGTCCTTTCCCTGCTGCTGAGCTCTGTGCTGCAGGGATTTCTCAAGCTTGGAGATGACTCTGGGCTCTCTGGCTCAATAGCTGCTGGTGGCTCTGTTTTCCATGAATTTGGTTCCTTTCTCAGTGCTTTCCTACTTCATGGTGGACAGAAGAGAGCAGTTTGTTAGTTTTTACATGCTTAATTTTTGCAAAGTGAGAGACAGTGAACAACCATTACCCTTTCCACTGCTCCGTGGGCCTGCTGATCTTACGGTCTTTTATCATGTCCCTGCTCTGTTTGCTTTCTTTACTAACAGTTGAGTCCTAACACAGTTGGTTTATCCTCTTCACAGAGCTGTTGGTGGCATCTCGTCTTCCTTGTACCCTTCCTCCAAACCTTCCGTGCTTCGCCTCCTCCATTCCGAGATGCTTGACCTGAATACCACTTGCAGGATTCGAGATTGGCTCCTTTCACCAAAACTGAATTTCACCTGCCCACTTCCTTGCCCCCTTTCCTCCAGCAATTCACAGCTTTAGCTCTGGGAACACTAAATTTAGCCTTGGTGACCAACTTTGTCACGCGCCTCCTCTTCCAGGGTGTTCCTGAGCAGCTGAGGTCCCAACAAAGATCTCTGTGGGGCTTCTTGGTAACCTCCTTTCATCGTGAAAACCAACCTCTTACTCATCCCCCACCCTGGTGGGCTTCAAAAGGGTTTTCCCTCTTATCCCAACCCCACTTTGGTGCTTCATGAAAAATTGAGGGTGGATTTTGGCAGGAACTCTTTGAAACGAGTCCATCACAGTGGATCAACTTTTACGGTGCTGGGTGACCCATATTTACCTACACACCTGCTGGTTCCTCTAACAAAGTGTCCAGGGCAGGAGCAGAATTTACTGGTCTGTAATTTCCATGATGCACAAGAGCGTTTTTTTAAGAATTTGGGGTCTCCACTACCAGGTTTTTCTTCCCCAGTTGCTCACCCTTTTGGAGCAATAGCAGTTGTGTTGGTGGAGCTCAGCAGCTCATAGGTGAACACCGTCTGATCTGGGGGGTTTGTGCCCTCCATATCACTGATTTCCTTGGAAATATTTAGCCAGGGCAGTAATTTTCCATGGCTGATTGGGAGCTTCCCCATTATTTGGGCTCTTTCCATGGATTTTCTCTGTGGAAGAGGTGATGTAACAGCATTGTGGGTTTGGATATCAACTACAGATGTGGTGCTTTGTGGGGTTATATAGCAGCCTCACATCTGTGGGTTGTTATCACACATTCTCTTTATTTTACTTTTGCTCACTGTCACGGTATGGGGCTTTGGGGTTTTTGTTTTACGTGAGTGTTGGTCCAGGAGGTGAATTTGTCTCTCTTCCTACATCTCCTCTGTAATTCACAGTTATGGCAGATGGGACCAAACTAACAAGTCAGGAGTGAAAACCAAACACCAGCGAACATCCTGATCTGCTTGTTGTTTTTTCCCAGCTTTTGGTCAAAACTGACAAACGTGATGGAAAACTAACCTTGCAGGGGATGTCACACAGGTGTGTTCGGGCACATCCTTGGCTCCCTGGGGAAGAGCAGGGCAATGGGGCACATCGTGTTGTCGGGTTAGCAGCTGCACAGCAAACTCGGTTGACTCAGACCCATTAGTGATGAATCAGTGTCCTTCTCTCTGGAAACACAGCGTCACTCCCAGAGTGATGGAGGGGTTTGTGAAAGAAAGGGATGAATTAGGGCTGTGGGGTATCTGGGACAAAAAAAAATCCCAGGTCAAGGCTAAAGCGTGGTTACAGCTTTGAAATGTATCTCCTTGACGACCTTCCCAAAAGCAAAGGCACCAAGGAGAAACCTGGTTAGCTGCCAGCCTTGCTATGGCAGCTCGTGGCTCCAGGTGTGCCAGCCTCACGTGGGGTGCCAGAGAGTGGCTCCAGGGAGATCACCAGTGCCTTTTCCTGTATTCTCCCGTAGATATGAGTCTTTCGGAAATTTGGCCCCTCTCCCATCAAGCAGGTTCCTGATATATAAAGTGAGGTTTATGTTTGTTCTCATGGAAAAGCTGGGTTGTCTTGGAAAGGCAGAATGACCTCCAGAATGAGTTGGTTTTCCTGCCTGAGACTAGAGGCAGGGAGAAAAAAAGCAAATAAAATATGGATAGTCAGTGATAAATGTGATTTTTTAAACAGACCCATAAAAACGTGACTATTATCCCATGAATGATGTGTCACTAAAACTTTGGAAGTATAAACGAGTTAAATTATCAGGATAAGCATTTTGACATCTGAATTGATAGGAATCAAGGCCTGCGATCCCAACAGAGTGAGCAAGTGACTCATGGTGGGAAGGTCTCCTGAGTCACTTCAGACATTGGAAACCCTTAGAGGAGTGCAAGACTTGCTTTAGCTGAGTTCAAGCCCTTTAAAGGATTTGTGGGGTTTAAACATGGAGCAAAAGCCTCGGCTAATGGGGAACTTAAATAAAAACACAGCCAGGTTCCGGATGGAAAAGAAGCCAGGTTTAAATGTTAACGAGGAAATACGAGTCCAAGTCCAAACCTGCACTCTGCTGTCTGAAATGAGTCTGTGGAGACTGCCATTATGGAAGAGTTCATTTGACTTATTACAGGCATCTATTTGTGCAAAATGCCTCCAAATGGAGAGGAAAATTGTTCTGCTGGGTATTTTTTTCATCCATATGCTGATGGGAGTTTTTAAGGAGTTTTTTTGTCCTCTTTGTGTGCCACGATGCCAGGTCTCGGTGGGGAGATGAGGACATGGGGATGGGTCCATGTCAGCAACTGGCTCTTGGGCCATAGTTTTGATGGTGCACCAGCTCAGGTGCAGAAATGGGCTGTGACAGAGGTGTTGCCTCCCAAAATTGGGAGGTAGAGGTGTTGTTTGCTTTGGGTGGGACGGCTGTCCCTGGGGAGATGGGATTGTTTGGGATAATCAGTATTGAAGCAGGGGTAAAACCATGCGCCTCCAATCTTTTGTCCTCTCCTCCGATTGCTCCTCTAGAACCTTGCCTTGCCCACTCCCTCCCCCCGCAGATGGTCTGGGAGGGGAGCAGCCGTGGCTGGTGTGTTAAAAGTATCAACTGGAGTCTTTGGAGGTTGCTGCTCCTGTAAATATGAAGGACCTGGGCCACATTTGATACCAGGTGAATGAAGCACAGCCTAATTAGTGGTCTCCTACTGTTATTAACCTCTGACTCAGGCAGGCTATTTTTTAACAGAGGTGCAAGAAGTTAATACTACTGCTAATGGCTTCCTAGCCAAGGCCATAATGAAAGCCATGCAGGGACCAGGCTTTTCATCCGTATCTTTCAAACTTTGAACTTGAAATTATCCTCTTCTCCCTGCCGTTTTTTAAAAAAATTATTATTATTTTTTACTTTCTGCTCGCCTTTCCACCTCCTGTGGGACATCCTGGCCCTGTGGTAAAATCTGGTTGGAAGGGTTGGCACCTGCCAGTCCCAGGGCAGAGCTGGCTCCCTGCAGCATCCAGCTAAATGGTCCCAGTTGGCTACATGGGTCACCATAGCACCTCCCACCAGATGATGAGATATCTGCTTGGGGAGCAGGAGAAATATAAAAGTGAAATGCAGTGGACTGGGAGAAGAGAGATGCTGTGTTAGGGAGGACTCTTGGTCTTGTCTTGGGCTTGCTTGAACCAAACCCCATGAGAACTTCATGGGTGCAGGAAAGTGTTTCTATGTGTAATTTTTTTTCAGGTAGAAAATGGAGTGGGAGAGGGGCAGCTGATGTGTTTCTAAGACTCTCAAGGAGAGGAGGAGAAGGTCCAAGGATGAAGCTCATTCATCCAGGAACTGGCTCCAGAGCCTTTGCCCAGGGCAGGAGCAGAGGTGGTGCAGCAGCCTTATCCTGCACGGTGATGGAGGGGTCACAGCCTGCCAGTTTGGGGTGATGGCAGTTGATTTCTGGGGGGCTTTCCTCTGTCTCTAGCTCTTCTGACGTGTGTGATGCAGCTGCAGGGTCACGTCATGATGTCTGGCTCAAGAGGATAATATACTCAGGCTCTGTGCTCTTTTAAAACAAGAATCCATTTTTTATAGGAATACATTTTTCTTTTAAAAAATAAGCCTGTTTAAATAAAGTTGAAATTATGACAACCTATTTTAAGGCTTAAATTTACTATACTCTATTAATCATTTAAATAACTCCCATCAAGGATTCCACCTCAAATATTAATGAGCTGAAGGGTGCTGCTTTTACAATGATATGTCAGATCAGGGGGAAAACATCTCTAACTCCAGCTTTCTAAATGTCACAATGTCACATACTTAGTATCTATTATTTTCTCTCTTTACAATGGAGCAAACGCTGGTATTTAATTTTTTTCCAAATGTCAGTATGTTGGTTCCTGTTGTGCATAAAAGCCCTTGCCTTAATTACTCCTAATTTCACGTTAGCAGGCAGGTGCAGGGAGAGTGTTTTCTTCCATTTGAGCTGGTTCATTCCAAGTTGAGAAGCCATGGGGAGTTGGAAGAGCAGGAGAGCCTGTTTTCCCCCCTTTCAGTCCATGAATAAAGACCAGGTGGGAGAGGAGTTGATCTGCTGCTTCCAACCCTCCCGGCTCCCAGCTTTTCAAAGGGGATCTGTGTCCCTAAACACACAGCTCAGCAGTCAGAGGGAAATTCAGAAGTGCTTCTGGCTTCCCAGTGTCTTCAGCTCCTCTCGGTGGCACTGTGGAATGCTGAGCATCCCTCTGCTCGGGACACTCTGAGTGCACTGATTACCGCCAGAAATACAGTACAAACACAGAGCACAACCAACCTGCCAACGTGCTCGCCGTGGCTAATGTTTCCTTTGATTAATCAAATCAGTTTGGGAGGATGCACCTTGTTCCTGATGCAGATTTTGCCCCCCCCTGTCCCCAGCAGCCCGCTCACTTAAGGCAGCTTAATGAAATTAATTAACAGCAAATTTAAAATGTTGCTTTTCGGCACTGTAATTGAATTCCAGTTTTCACTTGAAGGCAGCATGAAACAAGCAAAATAAAGATGTTAATTTGCAAAGTGAGCCGGGTGCCATCAAAATGCACAGCTGTGATGGGATGGAGGGTATGGGTCTGGCTGGACTGTTCCCACAGGGCAGAAACAGGAGGGAAGGCTGTGCCTCTCTGGGAAGATCATCGTGTTTTCTATGGTCATTCCAACAAAATTGGTTGCTTTCAGAAAAATTAACTAAGGGGCAAATGGCAGGCTTGAGCTGATGGCTGAGATCAAGGTGGTGTGAGCTGGCAGTCAAGGTGATCGGATTGGAGGTGAAGGCAGTGATTGAAACAGTGCCCATCTCTCCTAGAGATGGTTTGACCCTCTCTTTGGCTGAGACTCAGCCACAGGATGTTCCTGAAATGTTGGAGTCAGACAGGTGACTTTGGTTTGATTTGGCATTTAGTGTCCTGGAGCACATGTTGTGTCCCTGTCCTCAGCTGCCATCACTCCTCAGCCCACCTCTGGTGATCTGTTCCACTGCCCCTAAAAAGCTAAAAGCACTTAGGGGAAGTCAGAGTGCTTGGGGAGAAGCTGCAGGTACCTCTGCAGGTCTTTGGGCTGAGTGCTGTGTGGAGAGCTGTAAAAAATTATTGAAGACTGAGAACCTCTGAAATCATCTCAACCAAAGCTAGAGCTGCAGATGTGACTGCAGCCACTGTTCAAGGAGTGTTCAAGGGAAATCCTGTGTCTGCAGTAATTTGTGATGTGGTCCCACTGATCCCATCAGTGCTGCTGAGAAGTTGTCCTGTATCCTCTGCTCCAGGTGTCTGGGGCTGTGTTTGACAGGAAGTGTGTGGGTGAAACCTGTCCAAACTGGAGCTGGAAGGATGCTGCTGGGTTCAGAGATGCTGCCAATAAATGCTCTCTCAATAAATCCTGCATCACAGCTGGATTTTTGGAGAGGCCCACTTCTGGATTACGGCACCGCTTTAACCTTTCCGGTTGTGGCTCGTGTAGGGGCACTCACGGTGCTGGCAGGGGGTGACACGAAGGAACCTGCTGTGTGCATCCCTTGGTCCCTCCGCCCACTTTCTGTCCCACATCCATCCTCTCCTCCACATTTCCCCCTTGACCAGCTTTGCTTTCACAGAGATCTCGGGCAACACGGACGACATCCCGCTGGTGCGCTGGCGGCAGCAGTGGCTGGAGAACGGCACCTTGCTCTTCCACATCCACCACCAAGACGGGGCCCCCAACCTGCCCGGCTTTGACCCCACGGAGGAACCCCAGACTGAGTCGGCAGAGGAGGAGCTGAGGATCCTCCACATCTCCGTCATGGTACGTGGTGGGAAGGCAGCCCCTGTTTAGCTGCCCAGAAGCCTGGAGAAAATGGAGTGGGTTTTGAAAAGCCATTTATCTCCCCCTCTGGCTGCAGTTGGCTTAGGGAACTGTGCCCATCTTTGGGAGTGGTTAGGATGCCCTGGGCACCTCTTCAAGGTGCTTTAAACCTCTCCCGTAGTTTGCATCACTTTGAAAATCTGTTTGCAGGGCACCTTTATCCTGGGGTGGGGATGTCTCTTCTTTGAAGGTCTCAAGCCCCCTAACCCAGGGTTAATTCACACTGACTTTGTCAGGAGCCCTTTGCCTGGTGGATGGTGTCTGCTGTCCACTGCTCCGACACACAGCGGGTGTCACGGTGCCACCAGGCACTGTCACCACCACTTTTATCAGCGTGGCAGCCCCGTGGCTGTGGTTTCACAGCGTGCAGCAACAGCATCCCACATGTCGAGGTTGGACAGCTCTCCTCCTCCCCCCAGATACACAGAGACAAGGTTGTGACAGCAGGGAAAGGCGATGTCTGTGTGTTGGAGGTGGATCTGTGGTGTGCTGGTTGGGGTTTTTTTGTTATGTTGGAAAAAATGTGAAGAATCCTACAATTTTGGTGCCACGGGAAGATAATTAGCCGGAGACAATGTGTTGTCGAGGCTGCAAACAGGCTGTTTAATGGTGCCGACCCTAATGAGAGCTTCAATTGCTCTTCCAGATTGCAGCCCCAGGCCGGGTTTCTCCTCCATCATTTGTGCTTGATTAGTCTTGAGGAAAGAAAAAAAAATCACTGGCAAAGCCACTCCTAAAAACATCTTACACCATTATCTCTCTTTTATTGTCCATTCCCAGCTGCTCCTATGATAGTGCTTCCATGACTCCAGAGAGGCTGGTCCCTCTCTGCTGCCCTGGTCTTGGTCTTCTTGGGTCCTGCTGGATCCTAAGAGCAAGGCAGGAGTGCCTGGGACAAGGCACATTATCAAGATGATGAAAAGGATGTCTGCAACTCATTGCTCTCATACCAAAACGTGCAAATACAGAACTGAGTCCTCCCTCTGCCCCTTTTCCCTCATCACTCTCAGCTTTGCTCCTCTGACAGATAGAGGTTGGATTTTTTTGCCAGGAGTCAGGATCACGCGGAGCATTCCAGGCTGATTTTGTTTCTTTCCTGTGTGGTTGCCAAGAGGAGAAGTGTGAGTGAGGTGCTGTGTCCATCGTGAGGAGTGTTCCCCCACCCCTCTGCTGCAGGGCTCCTCTCACAGCCACTGTCTGAGTGCTGCCTTAGGGACATGAAGGCAGAAGGGGATTTCTGTGCTCCTCTGAAGGGGAACTGGGCATCTGAGGTGGTGCCCTGACCCCACCAATGTGCAGGGGGACCTCAGTGCTGGCTTTCAGCCTCCTCTCAGAGCCTCTTGGAATCCCAAGGGTCCACAGGCTGCTTTTCCTCAGGGACACTTTGAGCTCTCAGGCTCATTCCCCACCTCTGCAAGACTGCCAGTCTCCTTGATCATTGGAGTTTGTTTATTCTTTCTTCTTTTTTTGTTTGTTTGGCGGTTTTTTGTTTGGAAGGAGGCTGGGAGGGTGCATCCCAGCTCCATTATCCTGGAAATGAAAGAGAGTTAAACTGTGATGGCCATTAAACTTCCCTTTTCCAGCTGCCTCTCCTGCTTCTCATTCAATAACTCCCTTAATGTTTTATCCTAATGGAGCAGATTATTACTATTATTTTACTTTATCAAGATCACCTGTTGCATTGAAAAGAGGAGGGAGACCAGAGCCATGGATGGACACAGAGCTCTCAGCTGGCTCCGCATGGGTTTTGTTGTTATTATTGTTATTATTCTTGGCAAATGGTGCGTAAAGGGCCAATTCTGGGCTTTCATCTCACCACCTCCATCTGTGTGCAGTGATGGGGTCTCACAGGAGGGTGGCCTTGGGGACAGTGCTGAGATGGCAGGGCTAGGGGCAGTTTTTGGGGTCCATCTCTGCAGGGCAGCAGATTTTTCAGCCTCTTCACCCCAAGCAACCGTTCCATCATCCTTTGCTCTTGAGCCTTGATCTCCTTTAATCTGTGCTGCAATTTCTGCAGGATACCTTGGGAAAATCTCCCAAGATTGAGAGTGACAGCACTGAAACCGGTTGGAAATGGGTCAGAAAAAAGTTGCCGGTGGGAGCATTTGCCTGGAATAAATCTAATCTCTGTTTTCAAAGGCATGTTATAGGAGAGTGAAACAAAACTGTAGATGATCTTTGAGGTCCTTTCCAGCCTTATCTATGCCGTGAATACTGTGAAAACGCCCTTTGCTTTAAAATGCTGCCTTTTTGTGCCTCGGTGGCGACTTCAAAGCTTGTCCAGCTCGAGGCAGGATCCAGCTGGGAGCGCTTGGCCAGTGCTGGGTGCTCCCGGTGCCAGCATGACCAGGCTCCTCTCGCCTTTGGCTGCCCTCGAGGGGTTGGTGTCCCCAGGGGTGGCCAGTGCCAATCCCCAGCTGAGCCCTGCTCGTGTTTGTGCACTCAGGGAGGGATGATCGCCTTGCTGCTCTCCATCCTCTGCCTGGTGATGATCCTCTACACCCGCCGGCGGTGGTGCAAGCGGCGCCGGGTGCCGCAGCCCCAGAAGAGCGCCAGCGCCGAGGCAGCCAACGAGATCCACTACATCCCGTCGGTGCTGATCGGGGGCCACGGGCGGGAGAGCCTGCGCAACGCCCGTGTGCAGGGCCACAACTCCAGCGGGACCCTCAGCATCCGCGAGACCCCCATCCTGGACGGCTACGAGTACGACATCACCGACCTGCGGCACCACCTCCAGCGCGAGTGCATGAACGGCGGCGAGGACTTCGCCAGCCAGGTCACCCGCACCCTGGACTCGCTGCAGGGCTGCAACGAGAAGGCCAGCATGGACCTCACGCCAGGTGGGCATGGGCTGAGATGGGTCCTTTGCAGGTCATCTCACAGAATCACAGAATCAGTAAGGTTGGAAAAGACCAGAGAGGTCATCAAGTCCAACCTATCCCCTATTACCTAACCCAGCCAAACCTGTTGCCATCCTGCTACCAACACCCATCCTACCTATAACACACTACCCGAATATCCAGGTCATGCCACCAAGTACATCATCCAACCTTTTCTTAAACACCTCTAAGGACAGTGACTCCACCACCTCCTTGGGCGGCCCATTCCAGTTCTGTGCATCTGTTTGTCCTTGAGGGTTTTGCCTTTGCTCTGGGTTTCAGTTGGGTGTGGGATGTGACTTCTGGTGCTGGGAGGCTTTGCAGCCAGTTGAGAGCAGTCCCCAGCCACGTCCCACTCACCAGGACAGCACAAGGTGAAGCTTTGATGGTGATTCCTGTGGCCTGATGAGGAACCAGAGCACTGAACCTTCTGAGCTCCCCCTTCTGTATCTCAGGATTTCTGGTGCCTTTTTCGGCTGAGGTTTTTGGTAGAAAATTATCATCATTATGATTCAGGGTTAATGCTTCGTTCTGATCACCAGCAGGGATTCTTTGAGGCTTGTTGCACACTTCTTTGGCCATATTACCAACTGAGCCATCCAACTGGAGCCTTCTCAACTGAGTGGTTTGGGAAGACCATGGTGTGGTGCCTAAAGCTCTCCAGGGATTTTCTGCACAGACATGGGTATAAAGAAATGCCCTGAGAGACTGAATGTTAAGTCTCAGCTTTTGGCTAGTTTGGTGGAAGTCCCAGTCCCCTTCAGGATTTGAGTTGCTCACAAGGGTGCGTTGAGGGCAGCTTAATTAATTGGCTGCAGCACCTTGATCACCTCAGGATGATCTGGAGAAGGATCCAAGGAAATCTTTCCACCTCTCTTCCTTTTTTAAAAATCTTTATCCCTGAAAGATTTTGCCTTCCATTCTTCTGCCCAGGGAGTGATAACGCCAAGCTGTCCCTGATGAACAAGTACAAGGACAATATCATTGCCACCAGCCCCGTGGACTCGAACCACCAGCAGGCCACGCTGCTGTCCCACACCTCCAGCAGCCAGCGCAAGCGCATCAACAACAAAGCACGAGGTAGGGGGGTCCCTGGGGTGGGTGGGGTGCTTTGGCCTTCCACCCCTCCACATTCCAGCAACTCACCCTCTCCTGGGGTGGATAAATAGGGCCAGTGTTAGGCGAGAGCATGGAAAAGAGGGTTTGGGTGGGGAGAAGCAGAAAATCTGGTGCCTGCAAGGATGCAGATGATGTTGGGCTGGTTGGTTGCAAAGATGCAGAGGGTGTTTGCAATGGTAAATATTTTAGGGTACTGGCACAGCCATGGGGAGAAGTTGCAAGGTAATGGGACACATAGCAGGGAGGGCATGGATGTGTGAGGCGGGGAGGGGAGAAGATGCACCTGCAAATGGGGCTTCAGGTCTTCCCTGGCGGGTGATGTAGGATACCAAGGCTTGGGTGGCATAGTGCCAACCCCTCCATGACTACACTCAGTGTCCCCTGCAGCTGGCTCAGCATTTCTCAACCCTGAGGGGGACTCAGGGACAGAGGCAGACACCGACCCCCAGCTGACCTTCTACACGGACCCCTCGCGGAGCCGGAGGCGCAGCCGAGGTGGGTGACAAGCCACGACCCCTCTTGCCTTGTTTGCTGTTACTTCCCTGTGCTTGGAGACATTCCATTGGCAAAAGTTGGAAACCAGGTGCCATCCCAGCTGCCGCAGGCAGGCGCCAGTCCCTGCCCCTCAGCGGGCTGCCGCTGCTCTCCGGTGGACTTTCTCAGCAGAGGATGAAATATATTCTGATGTTTTGCTGGAGGCTTCTGCCGGGCACTGGTGTATATTAATGAGTAACACGCTTCAAAGACTGTCCCGTGTGTTCCCATGCCGCTGCTCAGCCCGGAGGTGCCGCGGGTTCGCTCCGGCACCGTGCACACACGAGCTGTTTGTGCAGCAGAGCATGGGGACAGCCTCGGTCCCCAGGCAGGATTCTTGCCCCACTGCCCTGCTCCATCCCTTTGGGAGGTTTTCTCCTCCCAAGAGGAAAGTTAGTGTCTGTTTTCCCTTATTGAGCCTCGTTTGCTGGATGATACCTTGTTTTTCTGGGAGTGGTGGGACTGGGAACCATCTCCTTCAGCTGCTTCAGGCTTTGTCTCCATCCGTTTTTTTTTCCACTCAGCTTCTTCAGCTGAGAGATTAAAAGTCAAAGACCTGCATGCCCTGAGCAGATGGGCTCTCCAGTGCTTTTACAAAAGCATCCACAAGCCTGTTGTTGTGACAAAATTAACTCAAGTGAAGTGGTGAGAAGGAGGAGGAAAAATCAGGATACTGCATTTACCTTTCTGCTTGTCAGTGTCTCAGCTCTGCTGCTGCAAAATTCTCACCTGCAGTGCAGGGTTTGGGAGAGCCTGGGCTGTGGGGGATCAGGAAGACCCTGGTCACAGTGGGTGGGAGAGGGTGCCATGGCAAAACCCAAAGTGACTCTGTTTGGATTTCCAGGGGACTGGGAGGTTCTCTTCACTCCGAGGTCCCCTGGCTGCACCCCAAGGTGGAGGTTTGACTGTGCTCCCATGTTTTGCAGTGGGGTCCCCCCGGAGCCCTGTGAACAAGACCACGCTGACCCTCATCAGTGTGACGAGCTGTGTCATCAGCCTGGTGTGCTCTTCCCACATGAACTGCCCCCTTGTTGTCAAGATCACCCTCCATGTCCCTGAGCACCTCATCGCTGATGGTGAGCATCCCACAGTCTTCTCCACCCCTTCCTGCCCCATCCTGATGGAGGAGAGGAGGGAATTTAGAGCACAGGCGCAGGATGGGTGCAGGACGGAGGGGATGGGCATGGATGGAGAGCACCAGTGTGGCACAGAGAGGATGGGCATGGGATAGAGGGGATGGGCACAGGACAGAGGGGATGGGGGGAGGGCAGAATTAGCTGTTATGGGATGGAGAAGGAGTCCTTGGCAGAGGGGAGAGGGGAGAGTTGGAGGGTACCAGTGTGGGAGCAAGGGATGCAGGGGTACAAGATCGAGGGGATAGGTACAGAACAGAAGAGACAGACATGGGATGGAGATGGCTGTTGTGGGACATAGGGCTTGGTGCAGGATGGAGAGGACGGGCATAGGACCAAGGAGACCATTGTGGGATGGAGGGGACAGGCATGGGATGGAATGGACCATCACAGAATGAGGGACAGTGTGAGATAGAGTGGAGAGATGTAGGTAGAGTGGATAGATGTGAGACTGAGGGGATGAGTGTGGCTGTTTTGGGACAGAGGGGCCAGGCTGTGGGACAGAGTGGAGGGAGCTGTCATGGGATGGAGGAGACAGGTATGGAATGGAGGGGACTGTTACAGGGCAAAGAAGATGAGCACAGGACAGAGGATTCATTGTGGAAAAAAGGGTTGTTGTGGGACAGAGGGTACTGTCTCAGGATGGAATAAATGGGCAGGAGATGGAGGGATCCATCACAGAATGAGGGAAAATATCACAGAGTGAAGGGGTCTGTTATGGAATGCAGGGGATCATTATGGGATAGAGGGAACCACAGTAGGTTGCTGCTGTTGACTCCCATTGTCTCGGTGGCAGGGAGCCGGTTCATCCTGCTGGAGGGGAGCCAGCTGGATGCCAGCGACTGGCTGAACCCGGCACAGGTCGTCCTCTTCTCCCAGCAAAACTCTAGCGGTCCCTGGGCCCTGGACCTGTGTGCCCGGCGCCTCCTCGACCCCTGCGAGCACCAGTGTGACCCCGAGACTGGTAGGTGGTCTGGCAGTCAGGGCAGGTTTGGGAGCTCACCTCTGCCTCCTCAACCCGGCTGCGCTGGGAAGGTGCTTCCTTGCCTTGCTCCGTGGGTAGTAACGGAGCTGCTGGCTGCCTGTTTGGCTCAGTAGTCCTCCCATTTCCCTCATGTCACCCCCTCTCTCCATAGGTGAGTGTCTCTGCTATGAAGGTTACATGAAGGACCCCGTGCATAAACACCTCTGCATCCGGAACGAGTGGGGAACAAACCAGGGGTGAGTGTGTTTTCCACAGCATGCCCAGGCTTGGGCTCTCCTCACATGAGCTGCTGGCAAATGTGAAATGTGAAAGCAAAAGCACAGTGGGGCTGTGGTAAACTTCTTGGATGAAAGAGTTGGAGGCATCTCGGTGAATTGTAAGGTCAGCACACGGCTGGGCTCTGCAGCAGGTCTGCGGGAGGCGAGAATTTCTATTCTCTGAAATAATCAAAATTATGTAGAAAAGGCCATTGTCGCATTTCAGAGTAAACAACCCCTGGAGAAGATGGAGATTGTCCCTCCTCCCCTTGTGAAGACTCTCCGTGCATCCTGCACTTTGTGGGGTTTTGGTCTGGATGTGTGAGGCTTCAGAGGAGAGCTGGGGTCCCCACTGAAAACTGGGCAAAATAGATGCTTTGATGCTGTAGCTGAGGGAACAGAGCAGTCGCTGCCATGGGTCTCTGACAGGCAGCTGGGGCCTCCCAGGGATGGCTGGAGGTAGCGTGCCAAAAACAACCCCCCTCCAAATCCAAAGGTCCCATGTGCACTGGGCACCTCCGAGCCCTTGTTTATTCCCCTTATCTCATTGTGCTGCAGCTGGGTCGGTGTGTCAGGATGCTCTCTCTGAAGATACCAGTCTTCACAGTGGGAGGAGAACAATCATCAAAGGCTGGGCTCGATGGCACCCCAGTGGTATGGCAGCAGCAGGGGGCTGTCTGTGCCAGCTGGCCCCGGCTGTGTCCCTTTGAACGGGGCCCTGGGAGAGCCCCCCTGCTCTGTCTCAAGCCCCCTCTCTGCTTTTCATTATTTTAAAAGCACTTTAGCAATATAACCCAGTGTGGAGAGCACCTGCTGTGTGAGACAAGGGCGGCTGTTGCTGTGTGTGCCCTGAGCACACACACAGGTGGGGATGTGCTGTGTGGTGTGGTGAAGGTCCCCAAACATCTTCAAGGTACCACTGCTGGGGCAGGGAAATACAGGTCCCTGTCCTGTTTGTCCCCAGGGGACAAGTGTCCAACAGGGATGTTCCCAGATCCTCTGTGCCTATCTCATAAGAGCCACTGAGTGATGGGGTCTAGGGTGTGTGTGGGGGTATTCCCCCACCAGGGGTTTGCCTGTTTTGGAAGGTGTTGCATTTAGGAGTGTCTCTCAGTGGATTGGAAAGAGCCCGTGGCCTCCCATGACCACACATGGCTTTGGTGCCAGACTCTGCTTCCATCTGTCCTGAACCCACCAACTTTGCAAAAAGCAAAGTGGCCAATGACATTGTCCATTGAGGCAGGAAATAAAAATGGATAAGCACTGGGGAGAAACATTTGCTTCATTTCCCTCTGCTTTTCCTTTGCTCCTGGGTGTGGATCTGCAGCTTCACACTTTTCCTCTCATTCACACTGCTCTTCTCTAGCTTTCTTCCTGCTTCACCATCCTAGGGGAAAGTGGAGGAAAAGCTGTTTTCAGGTGTACTGGTTAAAAATATAAGTGGTAACAAGCAGGAGAGGAAGGACAAATCCACAAGGGCAGGAAGGACAAATCCATTCCTGAAGCACTCTGGACCAGTTCAAAGCTCTGGATCCAGCTTTGGTCTCAGCAATGCCGACCTGAAAGCTGCTCAGGATCCACTCTGTTCCTCTGGAGGATTTGGAGATGCTTTTCAGACCCAGCTCCAGCCCGATGTCCCCACAGGATTGAGCCTCTCTCTGCCTTTCCTTCTGCAACAGTGTTCATACCCAGCCAGGGTACAACTTATCTTGGGTCTATTCTTAAATACCAGAGTTGGCTATGACAAATCATATGCAGTACGTAATTCCAACATAGTTTTCTGTCTGGGACAGAGAAACCTGGCAGATCTCTTTTTGCCCAAGGCACAGCACAGCCCCAGGCCACGGCAGGGCTGTCAAAGTCATCCTGCCCTTCTCTGGACTCTCAAGAAGACTCTGATGCTTCAGTGTTGGGGCTTTTTCAGCACCATCCTTAGAGAGCTCCTCTCTAAAGCTGCTTGAAACGAAGGTTATTTTGTGCTTCTTCCTTGAACGTATCAGATTGTTTCAGAAAAATGGTAGCAGCTGAAACCACACTTCACCATCCCTGCCTGCAGCTTCCACTATTTTTAGGGGCTCTGGAAAGCATGTCCACACTAAGCGTCATGATGCTTGGACCAGCTGGGTGTTTAATGAGGGTTTTTTTTCCTTCTCTGCAATCTGTTCTGGTGCCCAGGTGCTGCTTGGTGCAGCTCTGCCTGCAAGGGTTGTGATGCTGAAGGTCGTTTCTACCTATCCATGGTGTCTCCTGTGAACTCTTGGCCTTCGCAGCGTCATGACTGTGATCAACTCTCTTTAGTCCAGCAGAACCATCTTGTCAGAGCCTGTTTAACTGAATAACTTGCAGCTTCAAGCTGGCATTCTTGTTTCTTGGGGTGGAGGTTGAGCTGCCATGCTGCCTTTTGTCACACTCATCAGCTTGCTCCCAATTCTAATCTAGGTTCACCTGAAGGAGATGTTTGCAAGTGCTCTGCTCTCTCCCCCCCTGCCCAAGGTGAGGTCAAATGTGCCTGAATCATCTCTGACCACAGTTTGTCTGATATCCTCCTAAACCCTCCAGTATTGGAGTGATGTGCTGCCACCGTGGGTCAGTCCCCAGAGAAACCACAACAGCTCTTGGTCAACAAAGCAGGACCTGTGGGCTCTGCCAGATCTCTCGGCGTGCTTGGGAGCGACATGTTCTGGTTATGACCTCTCCTGCATTCCCAGGGTGGCTCTTTTATCTAAGAACTCATTTCAACCCTTTGGTTTCGATAGCTCTGCCGTTGGTTTGTTTTTATTTACAGTGATGACAAGTTGACTCGGTGTCTGTTCACTCAGCAGCATCTAATTTTGCTCATGAAGGCGAGCTCATCTTTGTATTCATGGGGAATGGCAGCAAGAGGCTTTGTGTGTTGTGTGTGTTTTGGGTCCCAGCCTCAGATCCACGCCTCCGCTGTGCATCTTCTACCCAACGCATCCAGACCCCAAATCTTCATCAGTTTTTCAAAAATTCAGGTCTTTTTGATCATGAGTAGCAGATACATTTGATCAGCTGCTTTCTTTTCTTTTTTTATTTTTCCCCTTCTGTGTGCTGCTCTTTAGCTGTTTTAAACAAATCTGTCTGGTGCTGTTTGTGTGCTCACAGTCTGTCCCCCTACTTTGATATGCATTGTTAATTAGCTGCTTTTCGGCTCTTGCTCTAATGTTTCCTGAGGAGGATGCAGTTTCCAGCAATCCAACCAGCTCTGCCTCGTCTTTGCTCATCAAATCCAATTTCTGCAGTTCTTTCTGTGGTATGATTTGGCCAAAAATCAAATCAGCTCCTTCTACCTTGAGTTAATAAACTGTTACCTGCCTGCATTTGTACTTATTTATCCGCACCCTCAGATCCATCATGGATGGTTTCCCCTCCCCACATGCAGTTCTTGCCTGGGTGCCCTTCTCAGACTCCCTCGATGAGATTAAAGATGTTCTGCGTTTAGAGGGTGTTTATCTGTCAACTTATAAAGGGCTTCACTCCCCACCCCACAGAGGAGCCAGGGACACACTGAAGTGTCAACCACGGCACTTTTCCTGCTTAATGTCTTTCTCTTTACCCCCCCAAACCCTTTTTCTATCTTTTTTGGGTTTTTTTTTTTTTTTTGCTTCTCCCCATCCCCTGCTGTGTGCCTCGGCTTTGCGAGTTTGAAGGACAGCCAGATAAAGAGCTCCTCTCTCTTTCAGCTCCTTTCACCAAACCGCCCATCCGCCTCCTCCTCCCGCCTCATTCTCCTCGCAGATTTACGGGCAGCGCAGGGAGAAAGTGCCGGCATTAGCATTTTTAATAAAGAGCTGCTTGCAAGGGATGGCAGGGGGTGGGGGAGCTGGGAAGGGGAGAAGCATCGGCAGCTGAAGGCCGAGCAAAGCTGTTGCAAAGCCAAGGGAAGTTTGGGAGGAGCCACAAAGGGCATCCCATGGGAGAAGTCGGCAGGACGTGTCTGGTCTGCTCTCTGCTCTTCCCTCATCAGGGTGTTGGTGGGTCCTGAAGGGCCCCCAGTGTGCCCTCCTGGGGTGCAGGCGCTGTGAGGATGCTCTAGTCTCTTCTCCCTGGGCTCGAATTCCCAAGCTGCCCGTGAAGGGATGGGGAGGGGCAGCACCTTTATCTGCGCAGCTCACTCCCTGCATGCGCTTGGAGCTGGTGCTTTGGCGCCATGGCAGGGTTTGGCATGGCCATCCTTGGAAATCCTCAGGAGCACAAGGGGTCAAGGAACCAGATGTGAAGTCACCTGTTTTAGCACCTAACAGCCAACCTTCTCCAGTGGCATTTCAGTCACACTCATGTGCAGCGACTTCTTGTGCCTTCCACAAAGACCCTCTCCTGCAGCTCCTCCAACCTCGTCAGCTGCTCCAGGTTAGCTCGTCGTGGTTCCATCCTGCCAGCACTGGGGTTTAGTTCCTCATCCCATCCATCTTCTCTGGAAGAGCCTTGCAGAGTACAGCTCTGGCACTGGAAGTCAGTCCGGCCTCGCCCCTAGGGCTGCAGTTTAAGTGTGGCCTGTTGAAGTGGTTCAGAGCATTATCAGCAGTACCAGCTTTGGAAGGTTTAGCAAGTGTTTCTTAAGCTTTCACTCAAACCCAAATGTGGAGCAAAGCATAGCTGATGGTCTGAAGATTGTCCTGGGGACCCACTGGCAGTGCTTTGGCTGTGGGAACCTGCTGGGTGTGAGGAGTTTGCTGGTTCTCCCTGGGTTTTGTTGTTTCCCTTGCCCACCTAAGTGCCAAGGGATGCAGGGAGCTGAGAGCTGTCATTTCTGGCCCATTTAATACAACCTGATCAGCTGCAGAGCTGCTGGTCAGTCCCACTTTTCTTTGTGAGCTCTGAAGATCTCCAAACCAAAATACCCACCAAGAACAGCAAAACCCAACAAGTGATCACTGAAAGCAGGGAAGGAAGGAGGGAGCCACATGGGGACATGCTGGGATGCATGGAGAGCAAGGAGGAGAGGAAACAGCATCAGAGGCACAGGGGCAAAAGGCAGCAGTGGAGGGGGTGAGGTGTGCCTGGGAGAGGAGATGTCACCCCATCCTCTGCGACAGAAGGTACAACTCAACCGGAGTGTGTGGGTGGAAATGTCAGCACTGAGCTCCTGGAGAGCCTCCTCAGAAGATGGATAAGTGTCCCTTGTTGAGCTGGAGTTCTTGTATGAAGAACTTTTCCAGGCTTACCCACAGAAGGCACTGTGTCCTCCCAGACCCAGAGCGCCTGGCAACACTGGCTCTCCCCTGCCATGGAGGCATGTAGCTAAAGGGAGAACATTACTTTGGCTGGGATTTTTTGGATTCAAAGTAAAAGGGAAGTGGGGCAGGCTGGGGAGATGCCACATAGTCCTTGCCTTGAGCATGGAACCTTTTCCCCTGCTCAAAGTCATCATCACTTTTCACAAGGGCAAGTAGGGATAGGACAAGGGGGAACACTTTCTGAACTGACAGAGGGCAGGTTTGATTAGATATTAGGAAGAAATTCTTGACTGTGAAGGTGGTGAGGCCCTGGCACAGGTTGCCCAGAGAAGCTGTGGCTGCCCCATCCTTGGAAGTGTCCAAGGCCAAGTTGGACGGGGCTTGGAGCAGCCTGGGATAGTGGAAGGTGTCCCTGCCCATGGCAGGTGTTTGGAATGAGATGAGCTTTGAGATCCCTTCCAATCCAAAGCAGTCTATGATTGTATGATCACAAGAATTTTAGCTACAGTTGGAAATTGCATCTTGGGTGGGCACAGCACGGCCTGGTGCTCATTTTAGTCTCCCAGGCGGGTCCAGACACACTGGCTGCGTGTCCTGGGTGTGTTGGCATCCATGTCCTGCCAGATGTGCCACCTGGCAGACGTCTGGCATCCACCATGTCTGTGCAGCCCCAGCCCTGAGCTCTGCTGCAATCCGAGAGCAGCTCTTCAAAAACCACTTTTCCACCCGAGTTGCTGTGGAACAATACCTTGCCTTGGCTTTTGTTCCCGGCCCGACGTGCTCCTCAGAAGCAAGAATAAAACCCATCTGCGGGAGCGCTGGAAGGCGGAGGCGTGAAGCGTTCAAGGTGTTGGTGTGACACAAGGAGCGCATCTCTCTCCCCCCGAGGCTGACCTCATTCAGGGCAATCGGATCTGAATGTAATCCCCCGCTCCGAGCCTGCCGGGCAGGAAAACGGCATTGTATCCCAGCAAGGAAATGAGACGGGGCACTGTAATCCTGCAATCAGGATTTTTTTTTTATTATCATTATTTTTTGTCCTTGCTGAAATAACTTCGGATTAGAAATTAAAGTGCTTGTCCCGGAGAGCTGTAATTGCCTCTGGAGAAAATCCTTGGGTTTCTTGATGGCACCTGATACTCTCACCCTGAATTTTAACAGCGGTGGTACAATGGGATGGAAAATCTTTCTCTCCCCAGCTTTGAGCTCTTGCAAAGGAGATCTGGAGTTTTAGGGTTTGGGAGTGGGGTTTGTGTTGATTCAAAGCCCACCACAACTGGGTCTCTTGTCAGCCTGGCTCTGTGAGTGGTGCTCTGGAAATGGGTCTGTGCTGCAGACGTGTCATGGCCATGAGTGTCCCACTGAAGGCCACCAGCCACCAAATCTTGGTGGCTCATCACTCCTCACCCTGTGCTATCCAGGACAGTAAGGATGGCTAAGGTGGGACTGTCAGCTCTCCAGCCTCCTGCTTGACTCCAAGCTTCCAGCTTGTCTTCCAGCCCCCTTTCCTCTCCTGGAACAATGAAGCCCAGGGGGAATAAGGCTAGTGATGAAACTGTGGTTCCAGATCTGATGTGCTCCCTTGCAAAAGCCTCAGAGAGGGAGAGAGAAGGTTCACCTGCTATTTGGTTTTAATTTTGCGATTCAATAGCTGTGATGCAAATCCCTAAGACAGGACCAGACAGGTGGTACCCAAGCACACAGGGATGTGGGGATATCCAGAGTGCCCTGTACCCCAAAATAACAGATGCAATACACCACATTAGGTCTGAGGTGAGGAGCTGAGGTTGTAGGAGCCACAAAATTAAGTTCTTGGACCTGGGACTATTTTCTCCCATTGTTCTGGGTTGGTTTGAGTTGTCACCCCAGGACCCCTCTGCATGGGAGCTGGGGGCTATGCAGGGGAAGCATTTTGGGCGATAAGCAGTGGTGGGGACACGATACCAGCGTGATGCTCCTGAGTTTCTTTTCCAGACCTTGGCCATACACCATTTTCCAGCGTGGTTTTGACTTGGTGCTGGGCGAGCAGCCATCCGACAAGATTTTTCGGTGAGCAGCAAAGGCAGCCTGGTCAGCACATTTCGGGGCTTAAAATACGGCTCGAGGCATACGGAGTACAGGTAGCCCAGCTGGCAGGGCTGAGCACAGCTGTCCTGTGCCACCTCCTGGGGACATGTGAGCATGGCTGGGAAGGACCTCCCACAGCTCTTGTGTGGAGTGCTGTATGCCCAGCAGTCACTTCCTCCTCCCTGTTCACATTGAGAGCAAGGTTTAGGCCCTGAAGGAGGATTTCTACAGAAAATGAGAGTGCCTTTATTTTTTTTATTTATTACCTGAGTTACACGCGAATTTTGGGAGTCGTTTGGGTACATTTGGAAGAGCCACCCCACTTTACCCTGCCCATTCACCTCAGTTCATGCCCTGTCCACCTTAGTTTAGACTGGCATCCCTGGAGGGCAGCGGGGAGGTTGAAGGGCTTGGGTTTGGGCAGAGACAGCCCTCCAGGATCAGCATTTCCCTCCTTTCCAGCCTCTGCTGCTCTCCCTGGCAGGTTCACCTACACCCTGGGGGAAGGCATGTGGCTGCCCCTGAGCAAGAGCTTTGTCATCCCACCAGCTGAGCTGGCCATCAACCCCTCAGCCAAATGTAAGACTGACATGACGGTGATGGAGGACGCAGTGGAGGTCAGGTAGGTGCAGTGCTGAGGTGAGGGAGTTTAGGAGATGTTTCAGCAAATGAACTGGTGTGAAAGGAACAGCCCAAAGCACACAGAGGCTGATGAGAGCTGGGATCCCTGTCCCACATTTTGCAGGTGCGGATTAGTCCATCCATTAACCTGCCCCTCTTTAGTGCCTGCGAAGCTGAGCCTTTGGAGGTATCTCTCATCATCTCAGTAGCTCCTGCATCCCTCTAAAAGCTTGGCTGCTGTCCAGTTCACTGTCAGCCAGAGGGAAACCTGAGCTCTGGAGTAACCCACACAGCAGCCACGGTCTGCACACGTTCACAACGTCTCATTAGAGCACTGACACATCTCCTCCTCTTCCTTGCAGGGAGGAGCTGATGACCTCCTCCTCCTTCGACAGCCTGGAGGTCCTCCTTGACTCCTTCGGCCCTGTCCGTGACTGTTCCCGGGACAACGGGGGCTGCAGCAAGAACTTCCGCTGCATCTCGGACCGCAAGCTGGACTCGACGGGCTGTGTGGTGCGTGACCCCCAGGGGCCTGTCAATCTCCTTTGGTGTGAGGAGGGAGCACAAAGGCAGAAAGGGAATCTTCTCTCCCTTACTGTCACTTTGGGATGGATATTTTGGGGTTGATTTTGTAGCAAGAAGATGTTCTTGGGCCGCCACTTCCTCTGTTGGTGCACACGTGCATGAGGGGAGAGTGAGTCCCTCCGCTTGTTCCCTCTCTGGGATGTCCCACATCCCTCATGCATGTCCCCCGCATGTCACCAACACAGCTGCTCTGCCCCAAAACAGAGGGGTTTGTGGGGCTGGGGTGCCCTGCTGTGATGCTCCCAGAGCTGGGCACTGGGGTGGAGAGGCTGTGAGTGAGTTTGGAAGGGGCAGTGCGGGTTCGGTGGTCACTGGAGGTGGGTGCTGGTGAGTGGAGTTGATGGCAGCACATTACCTTGGTGGGGGGTGGTTTGGGGGACTCCTGCCTCAGGGGATACACTCCCCAGGGCTGCAAAGACGCTTTGGTGGCAGAGGAATATCTGCAGCTGTGGATGGTGCTGCTGCTGCTGTGTTCCATATCCCACCCCCCAGCACTGCTCCCGCTGCAATTTCCACTGGAGAGCAACTGCAGCACTCCCCTCTTCCTCAGCCCCAGGGCCAGATTCTTCCCGGGGGGTTTCACCTCTTGCTTCCCCCACCCCTGCCAGTGCCCAACGGGACTGAGCCCCATGAAGGACGGCACCGGCTGCTACGACCGTCACGTCGGCGTGGACTGCTCGGATGGCTTCAATGGGGGCTGTGAGCAGCTGTGCCTGCAGCAGATGGTCCCCCTGCCCGAAGACCCCCTGCTCTACAACATCCTCATGTTCTGTGGGTGAGTGACCCACCACCCCCGAGGTGGGTGCTCCTTTCTGCTGCCACCCTGAGCTTGTAGGGTTGGGATGGAGGGAGTCTCCTCTGTTCCTCTGTCTCTGCTGGGGTGGCCTGGTGGCCATCCCCACTGGTGGGGGCTGCAGCTGATGGTGGGCCCTGTGCTGGCTTCCCAGGTGCATTGAGGACTACAAGCTGGGCACGGATGGGCGGTCGTGCCAGCTCATCTCAGAGTCGTGCCCTGGGGCAGGGGACTGCGGGGAGCCCCGCGAGCTGCCCATGAACCAGACGCTGTTCGGGGAGATCTTCTATGGCTACAACAACCACTCCAAGGAGGTGGCACCAGGGCAGGTGCTCAAAGGGACGTTCAGGTAAGCTGGGGGGTTGGGGAGGTGACCCCAGCAGGATTTGCTGTCCTCTCCAGGAAGAAAGTGTGGGAGGGAGCCTGGTGCTGGACCTTAGCAGACGGCCTGGTCCATCAGGTCTGGCCAAGCTTTGCAAAAGGTGGAGGGGCTGGTGTGGGGGATGCATCTGATGCTTTCCACCAGGAGTAGACATCTTTGTAACCTGTGCCCAAAGGAAAGGTTTGGTGCCAAGTGGTTTTTTGGGAGGATGGGTCACTGGTTTTTCTCCTCTCCTCCTACCCTGCCTTCCTCTCTGCAATTAACTTCCAGGCAGAACAACTTTGCCCGGGGCCTGGAGCAGCAGCTGCCGGATGGGCTGGTGGTGGCCACAGTTCCCCTGGAGAACCAGTGCCAAGAAGAGCTCTCTGACCCCACTCCTGACCCCGAGTTCCTCACTGGTGAGTGAGTCCAGCCGGATCTATGCCTCTCCTGGCAGCCAGTATACCCAGCTTCAGCACCTAAACCTTCCAGGGGTTGTATCTACTGGGGATTAGATCTAGTCTGACTTCAGCATCTCACAGCAGCAGCAGCGGTGATGAAAGGAAGGCACTAAAAATGGAGAGGCAAAGGCTGTAAATGAATTTTGTGCTGTAAAAGTTCAAGCATCCACTGAATATTTGGGGCATTTGCAAAAGGATTTTTTTTTCCAAGGCAAAAAACCATTTCCAAATACAGAATCACACAGAATCACTGAATATTCTCAGTGGGTCCCTTCCAACTCCAGCCTTGCATGGCAAGGTAGGTAGGTATGTGTGCAGGCAGCTTCAGGCAGAGGGGAGGCTGCCAGTGGTTCCTGGGGGCTGAGCTACCCCAAGAGAACTGTGTTGGTGAGACACTCCTGCTTCCACGGGGATGCTCAGCCCTGCTGGGATGAGCTGGAGGACACCTGCCACCCAGTGGGGCTCTCCTGACTGTGCCATGGTTACATGGGTGTAAGGAAGGCACTGCCACCACAGTCCCAGCATCACACAAGTGTCAGTGGGACCAGAACTTCGGTGGCAATTACGCTGGGAAAGCAGAAGCCAGTAAATTCTATTCATTTCCCACTGCTCTGCTGGCTTTGTGGCTGATCAAGGTGAAAAAAAAATGAGAGGAAAAAAAAAAGGAGAAGAAGTAAAGTATTCTGTGCGTGTCAGAAGCAGATCTGGATATCGCTGTGAATACACAAGAGGCAGAGCTGCTGAGTAAGGAAGGGCTGTTTTTGCATAAACACTTTGCAGGGAAGAGAAAGGCTTTGAAGCTGTCGGGAGCAGCCAGCACTGAAGAGAGAGAGGTGCTGGAAGGCAAAGGATCTTATCCTGCTCATCCTTCGCCTTCAGTTCTTGTTTCAGGGGGGGCAATGCCCGCTGTTATCCTCCTGAACTCCTGCTGGGTGCCTATTTAGCAGCAGAATTTGCCGCTTCAGTGGCAGGTGGAGGCGTGACGTGTTGGCTGTGCGGCACCAGAACTGCGAGGGAGGAGGTGGCCCTGTCCCGGCATCCTGGTGTGGCACACCGAGGTCACCCAAATCAGAGCCATGAGCACCCTTCAGTGCCCTTTCTGGGCCTTTGGGTGAGGCTCAGTGGCCTCGCTGTCCCTCTGCCCACGGAAGCTGAGCTGCCATGTGCCTTGGGCGGGAGTGAGTGGCCACTCAGCCCCGTCTCCATGATTTTCTGGCTTCCATAACTCACAGTTGAAGAATGGGATGTCTTTGCCTGGAGAAGGACAAACACTGGGTCCTGCTCAGCCTCATGTCTTGAGGGGACATCAGCATCAGCTTGCAGATTTCCCCTGTCCATCTGTGCCCACTCAGCTCAGGCCCAGCCGAAGGGGTCCCGGGGCCACTTGGCTGGTTGCAGTTGGGCACACGTGGCGTGACGGTGACCGTTCCCAGGCCTGCAAACAGCTCGTTAAAAAGCGCAGCTCTCATTAGTGAACTAATTAGCACACCTGGGCATGTCTTGGGAGTGGGCACCGGGAAGGAAGCAGGAGGCGATGCAGGAGGAGGCTCGTTATCTGCCGACGCAGGGCCCCGGATGGCAGGATGAAACAAGCCTCCATGTTTGCCTTCAAAGCCATCATTTTAATTGCTGGGGAGCAGCTGACCCTCAGCATTGAAAGCTTCCCTGAGGGGGACATGGTGTGTGCACATCCCTTTTCCTTGACTTTTTCCCACCTTGCTGGCTGTGTTGCCCCAAGGGTGAAGGGCTGCACCCATGCCCATGATGAGGGGATGGCAGTGGCACCGAGCCCCCGTGTCCTTTCTCTGGCAGGGATGGTGAACTTCAGCGAGGTGTCTGGGTACCCCCTCCTGCAGCACTGGAAGGTGCAGTCTGTCATGTACCACGTCCGGCTCAACCAGATGACCATCTCCCAGTGTAAGCCCGTGGGGATGGGGGGAGCAGGGGAAAAGGGAGATGCACAAGCCTTCTGCAGCCTGGTTGGTTGCCCATCTCAAGTGTGTTGGGAGGTGGCAAGAGCTTGGCAGATTCTGGGGTCTGAGCATTTCTTCCATCTCTTCTCTCCTCTTCCCTCAGCCTTCAGCAACGCCCTCCACTCTCTGGATGGGGCCACCTCTCGGGGAGATTTTGTGGCGCTGCTGGACCAGTTTGGCAATCACTACATCCAGGAGGCAGTGTATGGCTTCGAGGAGTCCTGCACCATCTGGTATCCCAACAGGCAGGTGCAGCGGCAGCTCTGGCTGGAGTATGAGGACATCAGCAAAGGTAGGAACTCTGCTTGTCACCGGGAAGGGGGTGGAAAGCTGAGTTTACTTTTGGCATAGCAAGTGTCCAGCCTGTGTCAGGACTGTGTCCCATCTCCTCTTATTTACACCCTGCCTGGAATCCAGGTGAAGGATTCCCGTGTATTGCATCAGGCACTGATCTGGGCCAGAAAGAAAGATCAATACCCACATCCCCAGAGAGGTTAAAGACAAGTGCACTAATCCCACCAAGCCATCCTGCCTGATTCTGGACTTAACTGTTATTTGTCTTTGTTCCTGTTATTTGTCTTTTATCCTGTTCCTTCCTGACTTTTTTACCTGGTCCCTTCCACTTGCATCTCAACTTTTCTCCCTCTAATGTATTTCCTTCCCCTGAACTGTCAGCTCTGTGCTTTTAATGCCTGGAAACCAGTCAGAAATGGGGAAGTTTCTGCACGTGGCATTGCTGCATCCCCTCTGGTGCCCTGGCTGCAGTGATGGATCCCCAGTGGAAGAGGGGATGGCTGGTTTGGATGACAGCAGTACCAAACCTGAGGCACCTGCCAGCTGTCCCCAGGACCACGGCAACCTGGTCTGGTGGAAGGTGCCGCCACCCATGGCAGGGAGGTTGAATGAGGTGATCTTTAAGGTCGCTTCCCATTCAAATAATTTCAGAACTTTGTAATCTCTTGCACTGGCCTTAGCAAAGCTGCCAGTGCTGGGGATGTTGGGTTGCAATATCCAGGCTTGGGCAGCTCCCAGATCTGGACACAGGGAGTGCTAAGTGGAGCTGCTGCTTTGTAGGTGACCTCGGTTTTGTGTCCCTGCTCGGGAGTTCCCAAGTGTGGGCAGTGTGACATTGGAGCTCACAGGCACCGTGACTGAAACATCATTTCCATCACGAAGCTTCCTAATTCTCAGTATTGGCACCAGCCTGTGGTGCTGCCCTTGCTGTGCCCCAGCCGTGGAGACATTTGTTTTCTCCCCAGGGGTGTTGTGTAGGAAGGGCTTCTTTCAAAGCCTGAGTCTGGATCTTGCAGGCTCCGACCTCCTGAAGCCTGGACTTCTTTCCAAGCCCACCTGGAAGAGTACAGCCCCATTGCTGTTTTGCTGTAGGCTGTCTCCAGATGCAGCATCTTTTGATTACAAGTACTTATTTTTCTTTTTTTTTTTTTTTTCCTCCTGCAATTTCCTCCTCTTTGATTTTCCTGCTTGGAGGCTTTTCAGGTCTGGCAGTCTTTTTCCTCCCACAATATCACATTTCGGTTTCGCTCTGGCACCTGCCACTTTCCCTCCTTTGCTTTTTGTTTGCAAACGTCAGGAGCTGGATATCGATTGAGAAATTGCAAGAGACAAATCGTTCCCTGGCTCTTCTGCTTTCCCTCGGTGCCTGCTAAGCTGCAATTCACAGCCAACCCAAAGTGATCCATCTCCAGCTTGCTGGGGGAATGGAGCAACACTTTGGTATCCCGGGTTTTGTTTAAAAGCCTTGTTTTCTTTGCAGGAGTCTGAGGGATGGGCGAGCGCTGGCCCACTTCTCTGCAAATGCTTATCATAGGAAGGATTTCCTATGGTAATTTGAAATTTGAGCCGTTTTTGTGCTCCATGGTGGCTCACCACAGCAGCCAGCCTGTGCCAAGCCATTGCCAGCGATTTCCCAGGCCTGATCCAGGGGAGAGGCTTTTCCTGGGCATCCTTCAGCTTCCACCAACCCCACTGATCACCCTCAGTGGTGCCTCTAGGCCCCCCTTTCTTCCCTATAAAGCCAGGGATACCCTTCAGCATGGGTTTTGTGTGAAAAGCACCGTTTCCCTGCACAGGAAGGCTCACCAGGGCAGGATGATGCTCCCCAGGGCACAGCAGTGTTGAGCAGATCCCACCTTCTTGACTTCTGCGCCAAGAATTTTCCCTTTGTGCCAAAACATTTCCTGCTGTGGGAATGCTGGAGGAAAGCCCACTGAGTGCAGGGTCTGGCTCGCTGCCCCATGTGTTGGGAACACAGTGGCACCCAGTGTTAGGCATCTTTGCACGGAGCCAAGAAAAGCATAAAACATGGCAATGCTTTCCTGCTGCAGGTTTTTTCCTAAGCTTGTTGCAGTGCGGGATCACCTGAGGGTTGGCGGGGTAGGACCCGCTTCCCATCTCCGTTTTCCTGTGTGGGGACCAAGCGTAGGTGGGGTGGAGGGACTGATGAGGGGCTTGTGGGTTTGTGGCCACCTTGGGAGCTTTCTGGGCATTGTGAGGCATTGGCAAGTCCTCCCTGCTCACTCTGGGCTCTTTGGTGCTGCTGGCTGCAGACTTTAGCCAGGGGAGCAAATCAAGTGTGTGCCCTGGTCTGACACTCATCCTGTCTGGTCTCCGACATGCCCTGTCACATCAGCTGTGGTGGGGGTCCTTGGGATCCAAAAGAGACAAACGAAGAAATCATCTGCTGTGCCGGGAGGGCTTTTGCAGGGGGGTGGTTTGGCAGGGGGCTTTGGCAGGGCTTCAGCGTGGGGTGAAGGTGCCCAGGCAGGTCCTTGTCGAGTCTCCAGCCACATGAAGAAGGCTCCCTCTCGTGGGGACCTGCTGTAAGGGTGGTCCATCCCAAAGCCAGGTGAAGGAATGGGGCTGGGCTATCTGAGGCACGGGGAGAGCAAAAGACCTGCAATGACAGAGGCCAGGGTGGACTTTTCATTCCTGATTTCTGCTCTGAAGACCAGTGACCATTTCATCCATACAAAGAGCTTTTAAGGATACAGGGGCACTGGGTGGCACTGCCTCTCTGCTGGGTGGAAGGCAGAGCTTCAGGCCCCTCACATTCCCACATCAATGGCTCAGAGCCCACCCTGGGGCCCCTCTTTCCCCCCTTTCCCAGGAAATTCTCCCTCGGACGAATCGGAGGAGCACGAGCGGGACCCCAAGGTGCTCACCTTCCCCGAGTACATCGCCAGCCTCTCCGAGTCGGGCACCAAGCGCATGGCAGCTGGCGTGCGGATGGAGTGCCAGAGCCGCGGGCGCTGCCCCTCCTCCTGCCCTCTGTGCCACGTCGCCTCCAGTCCCGACGTGCCTGCTGAGCCCATCCTGCTGGAGGTCACCAAAGCAGCCCCCCTCTACGAGCTGGTCACCAACAACCAGACCCAGCGGGTGAGGAGTCAGTCACATGCTTGGGGTGGTGGGCTGGGCATGGGGGGTGGCAGGATGGTATCGTGGTGGTCTTCGAAGGCAGCTTGCCCTTACACCATGTCAAGGCATGGCAGCCCTTGCCTTTTGGACAGCCCTTCTCTCCAGGGGGATGGATAAATGCTGGCTCATGTGGCGGTGGGATGGGAACTCACCTGCCCAGTGCTCAAGCCTTTCTCCTCCCTCACAGCTCTTGCAGGAGGCCACCATGAGTATGCTGTGGTGTTCAGGCAGCGGGGATGTCATCGAGGACTGGTGCCGCTGTGACTCGAGTGCCTTTGGGGCTGATGGGCTGCCCACCTGTGCTCCTCTCCCGCACCCCATGTAGGTCTCCGAGTGTGCCCAGCCTGGATTTTGATGTGCTGGGTCTGTGAGGAGGTGGTGATGGACAGCAGTGTGGTGGCAGGAGGTGGGGGGGCTGGGTGGCTTTATGGGACACGTTTGCAAACTGATGGGTGACCTGTAAATCAGGCAGAGAGTACAGAGCTGCAGTGTCTTTTCTAAATTCAGCTGAGGACCTGGGGGCTGGCTGGGGATCCATCCAAGCAGAGCAGCCCTAGGGAAGGAGTCTGTTGGACCAGCATTGCCAGAGCCAGGATGGGGAGGAATAGAGAAACACTTCTCTCCTGAGGTTGCTGTTTCCCTTGGGTTAATGGTTTTGAGTCCCTTCTTTTGTGAGAGAATAATGCAAAAATTATCCCCCAGCCTGCATCTCTCCACTGTTCACGAGCCCAGCAGCACACTGGTGGTACTGGAGTGGGGGCACTCAGAGCCCCCCATTGGGGTGCAGATTGTCGACTACCTCCTCCGTCAGGAGAAAGTCACGGACAGAATGGATCACTCCAAGGTGGAAACAGGTGAGCGGGGGCTCTGCTGATTCTCTGGGGAGAGTAGGATGGGCATGTTTGAGGGTAGCCTCTGTCTCCCTCTTTGCAAGGGCATGTAGCAGCGTATCCAGCATCCTGTGGGTGCAGCTCCTCTCCTGCCCACCGTGCTGCATAGATGGCATCTCCACACCATGGTGATGAGCCTTGCTGGAAAAGCAGTGGATCCATCTCTATACCAGCCAAGGCATGAGCCTTGATCCCTGCTCAGCACCAGGCAGCACCAGCCAGCAGGCACAGATCTCAGTGGCTCTGCCCCAGCCCCAGGGACACCTGTGCCATTGACTGTGGCACATCCTCCCCTCTCTCCCTAGAGACGGTGCTGAGCTTTGTGGATGACATCATCTCCGGCGCCAAGTCACCCTGTGCCATGCCAGCCCAAGTGCCTGACAGACTCTCCTCCACCATCTCCCTCATCATTCGCTGCCTGGAGCCCGACACCACCTACATGTGAGTCTCCTCGCCCGTGCCATGGCTGTGGCAGTGCCATCACCCTGACCATGGTGATCCTGCCTCATGCTTCCTGTATTTCCGTGAGGCCTTGGAAGTCCAGAGCTTCATTTTTGCCCTTCTCATACAGGTTCACACTCTGGGGAGTTGACAACACAGGAAGACGTTCCAGGTCCAGTGATGTGACAGTCAAGACCCCCTGCCCCGTGGTGGACGATGTGAAAGCTCAAGGTGAGATGGAGGGAGCTGGAACCAGCAACAAGGAGCTCCCCCTTGCAGCATGTCCCTGCTCACATCTCGTGTCCTGGCTGGAACATGTTTCCCCCATGGTGGCCCAGGAGCTGCCATGTGTCATGGAGGGCTGCAAAAGGCCCATGTCCTGGCTGAAAATAAATGTGAATAAATGGTGTTTCACCCACAGGTCCAAATGGCACCACACATTTGTTTTCCTAGTTAGTCCAAATTACAGGAAGCTGACCTGGACTGAGTCCAGGGAATGATATCTGTTCTGTTGCTCCTCCGTCGGGACCTTGTTATGGTGTAAATCATAACTGAGGGTGCAAGTCTTGATTCTGGTCTTGATTTCCCTAGAGCTGAGCTTTAGCCTGGTGGGCTTTATCCATGCTGTCCCTTGCACCCCACTGAATACCCCCCCTGTCCCTCTGCACAGAAATAGCAGACAAGATCTACAACCTCTTCAATGGCTACACGAGTGGCAAGGAGCAGCAAACAGCCTACAACACTCTGCTGGACCTGGGCTCCCCCAGCCTCCACCGAGTCCTTTACCACTACAACCAGCACTATGAGAGCTTTGGGGAGTTCACCTGGCGCTGTGAAGATGAGCTGGGGCCCAGGTAGGCTCTGGAGCTGGGTTGGCTGGGTAGGCAGGCCTGCCCACCCACAGGTTTGTACCTCATAGATATTGGTCACCAGTACTAGCTCTCTAACAGATCTCATGAATGGATGATGGTTAATAGAGCTTAGATTCTGACGGTGGGATTTCTGGGATTTCTGTTTTGCTGGGTGCTGTGCATGTGCTTCGAGTCCACTCATCTCCCCTGAAGGACTCTAAACATAGAACAAAGTGGAAAGTGGTTGTCTATTGTCAACCCGACATCCTTGTCCATCCCATCAGCCCTATACTGCCTGTAGAGTTTTTTTGGTACCTTCGTGCTACGCAGAGTGGGAAGGAAATGGGGTTCTCTTTTTTTCCTTGGTAGCTGATGCCACAGGCAAAAAGGCAGAGCTTGCATAAATAATATTCCTTTGAGGGTTGGAGACTATTCTTTCCTCTTTTTCCTAGGCTTTAGCTTGAGTTGAATGCATCTCTGTGTGCAGAACGTATGGCCCAAAGCAGGCAGTGGACTGACCTTTGATCTGAATTGGACATGTTCCCTCCCTTTTGATTCATGTCTGTGGTTGCGTAGGGTGACGTGTTTTTGGTGACCAGGCAGGTTTTGGAGCGGCCATGGCAGGTTTTGGAGGAGGTTGTCCTGAGCTCCTCCGGCTGAAACAGTCCTTTTGTGCCTGAATGAGCACCATGTCTTGTCCTGGGCCCCCTCCAGCTCCCTGAGGATGAGATACCTCATGACCCAGGCTTGTGGAGGATGTTTTCTTCTCCCCACATCCTTCAACATGAGCTGTAACCTGCATGGCTCCCCAGTAACGTAGATGTTTCCAGTCAGTTTAGCAAGCTGGGCTGGGAGCTTGTGTGGGCTGCAGTGATATTTCATAGCATCTGGTCTCCAAAGAACCAGAGCCGTGAGCTCATCTGGAGATCAGGGTTACTTCAAATGCACATCAGCAGCAGCTCCTGTGTATGAAATTCATGGTCTCCACCTCCCTGGAAGATGTCTTCCAGTCCTGCTTCTCCAGGTGATCACTTCAGGACTTCTAGCAGAGGACTGGGGGTTCTGTTTGTACTTTCTCTGTGCTCCAAACCCCTGCTAAACAGATAGAAAGACTCAGCAAATAGCTGACATCTGTCTTGCACTTAGTGTCTTGGACATGTCTCCTGGTTCAGCTTTGGTGGGAGACTCCTAAGAGATCCTCCATGCCCTGGAGCAAAGCTGAGGGCTCTGTCTTTCCCCATTTCTGATTATTTATGTCATAAGAAATGTGGGATCTTTGAGGCATGGCCTCAAAGCTCAGTAGTGACATCCTAGCACATGAAGTCTTGTTAAGGCAGAGGCTCCCACCAGTTCCTCTGCCTGGGGTTGCCTCATTCCCATGAGAGCAAGTGGGATCAGCAGGCTTGGACTCATGTCTCACCTTTGTCTCGAGCCCAGCTGCGGTGATGCCGCTCTGTCTCCATTTCCAGATGCGAAATCCAGCCCTGGTTTGCACAGACCATCTGACATCTGTTGCGATGATTTGCATGAGGAGTTCATAAAATTCCTTACGTGACAGCCCGGAGTCGTCACAGAGCCAGTGCCATCACTGCTGTCTCTGGTCACTGCCCCAGTGAGGAGACCGAGGAACAGCTGGAACACGGGGTGGAACTTGGCTCCTCCAGCCCCACAAAGCAGAGTTTTGTTGGCATGGAGCACCTGGAAATGCCACTGAATTACCCAAACGATGCCATTTGCTGCATGAATCTACAAGCCAGAGAGTTAATTCCACCCTCTGGAAATGCTGGAGCGCTCAGGATGGGATGACGCAAGTTGCTGATGAAGTGTTTGCAGCTCTCGCTCCTTGGAAAGAGACATTCAGGCAGCTGCAGCGGGTTCTGGTGATGACAAATCTTGGAAAGCAGACCTCCTGTTTGATCGTCTGCGAAGGCAAAGCACCCAGACTGGTGGTGACAGGACAAATCACTTGCAGATGACATTATTTAGCCAGCAGACAGTGTTTGTCTGACTGTTACTGATGCTCCTTTGAAGTCCTGGATGTGGACCCACGCGACTGACTGTACCATGTCCCTCCTCCTCCACACATCCATGCCACCTCCTGCTTTGCTCATTTGGGGTGCACCCAGCTCCCTTCCTGGCAGTGCTGCACTGAAGGAAGATAACTCGTCTGTGTGCAGATAACTTGTCTGGGGCTACAAAAGCGAGTCGCTCCCTCACGGTTCAAGAAGAGCTGCAGGGAGACCGTGACTTTTCATAAGGAGAGGAAATGGAGAGAAAAGCAAGTAATAAGTGGAAGCTGGATTTGATCCAAAGCCTGGTGAAGTCTGGTGTCTATGGGCTTTTATCCAAAATCTCTGGGATCATATTTAGCCTTCCTGCAAGGGCCCCTGAAGTGCTGGAGGACGAGGGGCAATCACGTGTAGGGACTAGGACAGGTGAGAGCTTGGCTACCTTCTCATGGCTGGGAGACCTGGCCAGTCCAGAGTCAGCACCATGCTGAGCACCTCTGCCTCTGGATTTGAGCCCTGGGGTGGCAGGTGCCACGTGGCTGCAGAGCTGGAGAACCTCATGGTGGCTCCAGGCTGGCCCCTTGGAGATGCAGCCATGTCCATGATGGGCCTCTTGAGGCTTTTCTCTCCAGGGAAGCCAAGCTTGGCTCTGGCTAGACTTGGTGTCAGTTAATTCCTCTCTAAGAAGCTCTCCCACTGTGTCTCATGCCCAAAGGAAGGTATCATGGGGCTGTGGATGTTCCTCCATGGTTGGCACTCGTACCCTTGAGCTGTCAAACCAGCCACAACACAGCCATGCGCTCCACACACCACCCCTGCTTATCCAAGTAAGAATGGGACAAGGAGGGATTTGTGCCTCCACTGCCTGTTCTGTGCTGAACAGATGCTGAGTTAAAGCCACTGAGGGGATGTATCTTCTCTTCCCTGACTGTACCAACCCACCAACTGACCTTGAAACTGCGTAGGAAACAGCGCAGCTCTTCAGACACTTCAACTTTAGTCTGGCTTTCTAGGCACTACAAATTCACCTTAAAGACACTTCATTTGAATCCAGTGCCTCTACATTTGCCAGAATCCCTGGAGATCACCCAAAGTGTGAGACAAGTTTAAAATGAACATAATGTGTTTTATGTGTACAAACTGATTTGCTTGATAAAAGCATTAAAAGCGCAATTTTTAGAGGAAAAATTTGAAAAGAAAAGAACACAATTTAGGTCATATTTGGCCGGGATCCTCTGTGCTCTTCCAATACCTCATCCAATGTGAGAGGTTGGTAATTTAGCACTTTCTCACTACGAGAACAAGCCTGTACTGAGGCTGTGATGCCCTGGGGTGCTGTATAGCTGTTGCAGAAGACAGATTCATTCCAGACCTGCTCTTCCTCTGTCACCCAACCTTCTCTCCTGGCTTTCCTTGGCTGGGGAGTGGCTCTTCATGAAGCACTGCTACTGTGACTTACCTTGCCTTGTTGTGTTCTCTGCAACTGGGACATGCAAAATGCACATGAGAAGAACCGGGGAGCTCTGCCACATTCCCTGCCCTCTCAGAGTTTCTTGGGTCAAACCTGTGTTTGATGTATACCTCCTGTCTAGTTTGCACACTGTCCTGTGGGACACGTCTCCTAAACTGCAACTAAACATTACAAATCAAGCACTAGGAGTGTCATCCACTGTCCTTATGATACTGCATCTTATGAGGTTCACAGGTTTTACCTCACCTTCAGCTTCCAAACAGATGCCCACAAGCCAGGCATGACATTCTGATTTGACTCTTTTTTATTTTTTCCTTAAATCTCCTTCATCCTTAGCAGTCCAGTTGGGACCTGCTGCTGCTCATTTCTGGCACAGGAGCAGTTGTGTATGCCCCATTCCTGGGAATTTTCAAGGCCAGGTTGGATGGGGCTTTGAGCAGCCTGGTCTAGAGGAAGGTGTCCCTGCCATAGCAGGGGAGTGGAACAAAATGATCTTTAAGGTCCCTTCCAACCCAAACTATTCTATGTCCTACACCAAGCCATGAGTGACTAGTATAATTCTCTCTTTTTTACCATTTGTCCCCACTGCCTGCAGTGCTGTTGGCTCCCAGTTTCCCATCTGGTTGTGTTTAGGGTCCAGTTGCTGCAGCAGTGCCAGGTGGTGCCATTTGAGTCGCTGGTGATGCCCAGCCCCAGTGGTGCTGGGGCTTTCACAGCTACACCTGTGTCTGTGTCCTCACTAAACCCTGGGCAAACCTGGTAAAAGAAGAGGGGGCAGGACAGGGCAGTGTAAGGTGAGTCCCAAGACCAGTGCATCAGGCCCAGCACCACTGCGGTGACATGGGCATGTCTGGGTAGGTCTGCCCTTGGTTCTCACATGAATTTGGTTTGCAGTGATGCCTTGGGGATGGCGTACCCTCCCCAGCCCCCCTTCATCCTGGCAGTGTCAGCTTCCACTCAGCTGCTCTTGAGTTGTCTCTTCTCTCTCAGGGAGCTCCCGTGCTGTCCTTAACTATCTTTCCTTTTCTCTCCTCACACACTCCTGCTGCCCTTCCTGCCATCCCCCCCGTGGTGTCTCCATTCCTCCCGCCCCCCTCTCGCTGTCCATCGCCCCCCTGGCATCTCCCCTCGCCCGCCCTCGCTGCAGGAAGGCCGGCCTCATCCTCTCGCAGCTGGGGGACCTCAGCAGCTGGTGCAATGGCCTCCTGCAAGAGCCCAAGATCAGCCTCCAGCGCTCATCCCTCAAGTACCTCGCCTGCCGCTACAGCGAGATCAAGCCCTATGGGCTCGACTGGTCGGAGCTCAGCCGGGACCTCAAGAAGACGTGCGAGGAGCAGACGCTGAGTGTCCTTTACAATGACTATGGTGACAAGGACTACTGAGGCTTGCGGGCACCTGCTTTCACGCTGGCCTTCCCATGGGGCCTTTGTGAGGGTTTTATACACGGACCCATGGAGGGGGAGGGTGTCACTGATGTTTCTGAAGGGAAACGTTTGGACCAGGGAGCAAAAATGGCTGCTCTGTGCAGGACTGACTCAGTATTAGTTTCTTCTTTGACTTGGCCAAAAGCCTTTCTAGTTAGAAGTCTTGTGGGACCCAGTTTTCTTGGTTTTGTTTTATTCATTTTGCCAAGAGGTTCCTCAGCATTGGTAGAGAGGGCATGTTGGGAAGGCACAGCCCTCTCGTCCTGCCCCATCCCTGGCCTGGCTATGGGGATTGTCCCCAAGGGTGGGGGACACCAGTCGTGGAAGAAACATGGTGACACAGCCAGGATGGGAGAGCAGGTGATGCAGGATTGGGAAAATGAAGGCAAGGCATGCAGGTCAGGTTGAGATGCTTGTGGTTATGGCTGAGCTAAACAGCCACTGTTTGGCCACCAGGATTGGGATGGGTTTTTCTCTGATTGTAAAGCATGAGATCTGGATGAGACATGGCCAAGTGATGCTGCCACTGATGGGCAGGGCTGGCGTGGTGTCACCATCTGGGGCAAGCACAAAGGGACGTTGGTGAGCCCATCTCCTCAGGTTCTTGTGCCATGGCCAAAGCCCATGTGTGCTCCATGATGCAGAGTCCTCCAGAACAAAGGCAGCTTGGCCTCAGGGCCAGTGGTCAGCTGGACATCGTGAGCATTCTTCTTGTGGGACCATATTCCTAAGAAGTCAACTTTAAAATACTTTCCATTATTTTTTTTTTACCTGCCACAATAAAGACTTTGAAACAATGTCAAAATGCCACTGAGGAGAGCCCCAGTCAGGTAAGCAGCCAGGATGGGATGGCCTCTTGCACCAGCCACCTGCAGCTCTGGTGTAGCCCAGGCTCTGCTTGCTGAGGGGAGGGGAGTGCAGGATACCCCAACGCAGTGGTGCAGGAGGGTCCTGGAGGTCCTGGCCCCAGAGAGGGCATGGAGGGCAGGCTTCTAGGGGTCTTGCATGGAGGGCAGGCTTCTAGGGGTCTTGCTTGCCCGTGTTTGGGCTCACATCTGCAGCTTTCAGTGGCTTTTATTTTAAACCAGAGAACTAGAGTTGTATTGGGACACTGGGCTTGATTTGGAGCAAACTGTTCTCCAAAACCCTGTCACTGCTGATGGTGTTGGAGGCAGAAAACAGCTTCCTTTTAGCTTCAGCTTCCAGCCTGTTTTTTCTTGCAGAGGAGGTGTCTTTGGACTTGCCAGCTGCGCACCTTTGATCTGGACAGGCCCGGAGCCCTACAGTGGGATTTTTATGATGCCTCCTCAGAGAGAAATTTCCTTTTAATTTTTTTCATTCTTGGCAGGAGCAGTCTTCAGCCTGTCTCATACAATTTTCTGCCTCATTCCTTCTCCTACCTGCCAAGGACATGGTTGGAATATTTGTGTGGTGCTGAGGGAGGCGGCCGTGGCCCGCAGCCGGTCATAGCCCACAGTGCAGCATCACAGTGTTTTCTCAGCAGCAGTTCAGTATCTTTCTGCAGGATCACAGAGTGCTTTTTTCTTCCCCTCCCATGGGCAGACCTCTCTCCAGGGGCAGCTGGCCTGGACTGGGGACCTGCTGGGAGCAGCCACCAGCAGTCAGCATTACCTGGGCATCCCCATGTCCTTCTGCACTGAATGTCTCGCAGGCATCAGACAAGCACCTGCTCTGTGCAAGAATGAAGTCTACTGGATCCTTTTGGCTTTTTCTTATATTTGTCCCTATATTTTGATGTGCCTGGTGCTTCCAAGGGCTTGAGGCCCAGAGCAAGACCAGCACCACCTCCATGCACAGGTACATATGGGCAGGTGATCTGTACTGAGCCATCGCTCCTTTTCCTTTCAGCCACTGAGATTCTTGGCCAGGACACTTCAGTTTATCCTTTTGCTTATCCCAGCAGATGCTGAGACAACTTTTAACTTCCAGACAGGCAACTGTCCAGGGATGGGCAAGGGGCACCTCTGCCAGACGCCTCAGTGGGACGGTTGAACAAAGGCTCCTCTGGCCCAGACACCGGTTGGTTTCTCACCAAGTAACACCGTGTACATGGCCTTTATCTGAAACACAGACTGTTTTCCTTTAGGTAGCAGATTCCTCTCTTTTATTGCTTACTAGGTGCAGCAGCAGGAACGGGAACAGTGCTGTGTGCCAGCTGCTCGCTGCAACGCTGCCAGGAAAACCCTGGACACCTCATGCATTCACACCTGCCTGGGTTACTTTTTCATCTGGCCCCAGGATTTGTGCTGAGGCTCTGCAGATATTTCTGTTCTGCTTCTGTGCTGCGACTTGAAAGCCCTTGCATGGGCAACTGAAACCCTGCAGCGTGATCAGGCGGCTGGGCCCGACTCTGCTCCCTCAGCCCCGGCTTCTCCATGGGTGGCATATGGAGGGCGAGGGGGAAAGCCACCCCTCTGATGTCCTTTGGCAGCACCCCTTGCACAGCTGGGTGGGCTTATCATCTCCATCCCATTATGGACTGCACAGTCTGCTGGTAGGGCTGTGCTCCCCCTGGACTGCCGCTGTGCCAGCTGGCCCTGCCGGTGTGGCACGTCTGCGGGGCCAGTTTCACCGTGATCCTGGCTTCGTGAAAGCTTCTTTTTGGTTTCCTCGCTCTGGCCTTGCTAGTCAGAATTTTGCCCAGACTTGTGGATTTTCCTGGCAAAATCTTTCAGCTGACACACGAGCCCATCTCAGACAAAAGCCAACAGCCTGCCATGGGGGCACTGGGTTGCACTGGCCTCAGTGAGATGAGTTCTGTGGGGCTTGCTCACCCAAAACAGGCGTGCCCTGGTCTAGTGGAAGGTGTCCCTGCCCATGGCAGTGGGGTTGGAAACAGATGATTTTTAAGATCCCTTCCAAACCAAGCTGTTTTATGGTTCTGTGATTCCCTGCAGAGCTGACACTGTCCACATGTGCCACAGGGCCCTACAGTTGGGTCTGCACAATCCGTATTTCTCTCCTGGACTCCTCATTCTTCCCCTGCTGCCAACAACATGAAAACTGGATAAGGCACCATTTCCCATCCATTTCTGCAACCTCCTTCGCCCTCCTGCCCTCTCTTTGTGTTTTAGTTCTGAATTAATGAGTGATCATTCACCTGAGATGAACCTCTGGGTCGTTACCTTTTCTTTGCTGCGTCCGTACCTCTGTAATAGCATTACTACCTTTTACTTGTCGTGGAGTTATTTAACATATAAAGCTGGTTTGGTCCTTTTTCTTTACAAAGATGGCTACAATTCATGTTCCTTGATGTTCTATTAAAACTCTAATGTGACGTTTTACTACTGTAGATTGAAAGTAGGGTGCTTTAGGGTGAGATAGCCATGTGGCAAGAAACACAAAACCCTTCCAGATTACTTTAAAAAAAAAAAAAGAGGTTTTAAAAAACAGCAACAACAACAACAAGAAAAAAAATCATTGTAACACTATGTAAAACTCCAGATGATAATTTAACTGACTATTAAATGGAGCTATTAGTAATCCCTGGCTCTGGCAAACGGGAGTGTTTGTTTATAGTTTTGATCCGGTTGATGTCATCTTTTGGTCACAGATAAAACACTCCCAGCCTTTGAACTCGGGTGAGTCTTCACACACGTTTAGCATTAGCCTGTCTGCCCACTGGGTTAGCCAAGTCCCAAACCACAAACAGATGGAGCTGTGTCCTGCGCCTTGCCTTGCCCACCTGCTCTGCTGGGCATGGTGAGGCGTGGATGTCTGCAGGCACCTTCACATTTGGGGGAAAAACTGCATTTACACATTCTTGGCAAGGGCCTCTCAGTCCTTGCCTTGCAAATCTCCAGAGAGGCTGAGAATTTGGAAGCAGAGTCCAAGAAAGCTTCTTTTAGCTGAATTTTTGGTACATATGGTGGATGGGATGGCGCTGTCTGGTGGTCAACCACCCCCTGAGAATGTCCTGGCAGACTTTTGACGGAGGACTAGCAAGTGTCAGGAACATTAACATCCTATTTCACATCCATGATGCGAAAAGCAGGGCCTGAACAGAGGTGACAACTGCAAAGGATGCCTTAAAAGCCACTTACAGCGCAGTGTTCTGTCTAATGCTCAGGCCATCAGGACTTAAAAGGGCTGTTCTCATGGCCAAGCCCAGTGTGCATTGCCACCTGCCCTGCCAGATGGGTGGGAGACCCAGGGAGAGCCAGGGATTACTGCAGGCAGGCAGACAGGATGCTTGGGAGGACACAGGAGAGTGGGAATTTAGGGGCTATAGCACACGAATCCATAGGAAACCAGACTTCATTAAGTCTCATGGAACAACCTGATTTTTTTTTTCTCTTCCTGCTGCTAAATTTCAGGAAAAGAAGCTAAAAATACACCCAATACTTTCCTTCTGCTATTTTTCCGTGCGGTTAAGTGCCACTGTCTCGTCACACCATAACCTGTGGCTGTGGATCGAGATGTGAGAAGGAGGAGAAGGAGCAAGAGGAGGAGGGATAAGGAGAAGGAGAGAGTCTGTGTGGCAGTGGGTTTATGGTTGCAAACCTGAGCTGCTGTGTAAGATCTCAGTGTGACTGACCCCTTGAGGGGTCACATGGCTTACAGTCAATGGGAGTTTGGAGGAAGCCACCCTAAAAAGGGTGGACTGTAAGGGATGTGTCACCAGCACAGTGGCAGCTTTTCAGGAAGGATTTGGTAATGTGTGTGTGTGTGTGTGTGTTGGAAGGGTTCCTGTTGGCCAACAGTCCCTATTCATCCCTGAGGGCAGGTAGCAAGGGGGATCACTGCATTTCAACAGGCCTGTGAATGGTATGGCACCACTGGAACCCAGTGTCCCCATGGTCCTGGTGGCTGCCCCCTTTCCTGATGACTGGCTGTGTGGTCCCCTCCGTTGGAGGTGCTGACAAAGCTTTCCAAACCCAGCTAGTGTTGCTGAAAGAGCTCAGCCACGTCTCCCCCATTATTGCTGGGTTGCAGGCCTTGGTGTCTCAAGGCTGTGTTTGGTAGAAAGGAGGGACAGGGTGGGAAAGCAGCTCTTCACTTGGCTACTGTCACAGACAGCTGTTCTTTGTGTTTTACATGCAAGACACACAATTGGGGTCCTGGTTGCTTGCGGCTGTGGAGTCACTTTCCTTCCTGGGCGCAAATCTGGCTCCCCAAAGTGCATGCCCTAGAGAGGACAGTGTCACCAGGAGATGCTCTTCCTCCTCTGGGAGGGATGAGAGCCCATGCAAAGACCAGACATGAAGCAGCAGCCAGCGTGGAGCAAAGGGAGGCACGTGGCCATCAGAGATGGATGGAAGAAGAACAAAGTTTAAATACAGTACAAAGGCTTCCTGGCATTTCCCAGTCTACAAAGTTTATCCTGTTCTTTAAAAACAACACCAAAAAAACCCTCTCCAAATCTTTAAGCAACTTTTTTGATTGTCTTTGGTTTTAACTCTTTTGCTGGGATGTGGCATGGCATGGCCCTCTAGCTCCAGTGTGAGCCACCCTTTGCTCCCCATCCCCTGGGATGTCATCTGTGAACACACACACATTTTTCCCGCATTTGAAGTCCCTACATTTAAACTGGTCAGCCTTGGACTAGTTTGTAGCATAACCAGCTACCAGAAATGTTCTTGCAGGTGGTGGCACACCCCAAAAGCTGTCTGGGTGGCAGCCATGAATTAGGAGGGCATTTGAGGTAAGTGTCCCTCTCCAATCCAAAACCCAAAAGGGATCTCCCACTGGCCTGGGACAGCTCTGTGACAGTCCATAGTTTGGGGCTGAAGGTGCTGGGAGCAGCCAGAGCACCTCTGTGACCCCCTTTCAGGTGAATCAAGGAGACAAAAAGCGATAGAGGATGAGAAGATTATTTATTTTTCATAGATTTTTATAAAAAATAATTATCAAATACAAAAAAATAAAAATAGCAGCAGCCTCCGTTGTGAATAAAACCCTAAAGGGGCAAAAACCGCTCAGTGTCGCTATAGAAGAACAGTATTTTGGTAGGTAGAAGCTGTCTGGTCATGAGAAGCACAAATGTCTGTCTGCCAAGCCAGTGCCTCCAGTCCCACTCTCCCCAGTGCCCGTGTCCTCTGGTGACAGTCCTTTCCCAGCACACACAGGTGAGCAGGGACAAGACCAGAGCTTTCATGCCAAAAGGGTGAACAGGTAATGCTGACACCAGGCAGGGAAGGGTTTGGCATGGCAGGATGTTGGGACTTGAAATGATCACTCTCTGTGTCACCCTCGTACCCACCCCTGTGGGGGGCTGCTGGGACCCCCCACTCCACCTCTCTTGAGACCCCTGGATCTCCCCTTCCCTGCACTGGTAGAGCAGTACCTGCACCTCCTAGGGATTTGGGGCCAACTTTTATTTAAATTTCCTTGGCTTATCTGACGGGGTGTTTTTTTAATTGAAAAGTAGTTATCTGACCAAAAAATTACCACCATCTTCCCCGCTGACATTTTGGGTGGAAACCCTGGGGTGCCTTGCGTATGATGGGTACAGAAATGTCACCGTGTCCCTGATGCAAAAGGAGATGGGACCCACTGTCCCCCACCTCTCTGCAAACTTCTGCCTAGATAGGGCAGATAGGGACACTTGAGATCAGGTAAGGGCTTGGAGAATGACAGGAAGGACATCTCCTGGCTAGATGTTCTGGCAGCTCTGCCCCTGGTCCTGTCCTCTGGTAAAGCACAACCGTAGGAAATGCCCGACAATAAAGGATGGGGGAGATGTAGTGGAAGCCAAACAATGCCTTGAAAATCCCCCGTCTCTCCACACCGTGTCACCCTCTCTCCACCACTCCTTCATCACACAAACCCTGCCTTGGAGCCTGTCTCCAACAGCACAGGCCATGTGGGGAGCCCCGTGGTCCCAACCTGCAGCTGCACCCGGGGACACCACGGGCTGTGCTCCTACTCTCTGCTCTCTCCTCTTTCTGTCCCTTTTCTCTGCCTCTTTACAGCACAAAACCATCAGTGATCATCCCAGATGGAGCCAGGCACGCTCCCTATTGCTGCCTCTATGGGCCTGGGTCCCAGCTGCCAAGCTGAGCTTGTGGGAATCAATTATGGGGGCAAAGTTACTTTCTGGGCTTCCTCGGGGCTTGAAGTGAATCTGAAGATTTTCACATGGTGCCTGTGGGAGCAAGAGACTCATGAAAGTCAGTGTCTGTATGTCCAGTGTGCTGGCCTTGGACACAGAGACACTATTCCTCCTATTAAGGAAAATCTCAGTGGGAAAAGAGAAAGTCTCCTGACCAGTTTTTGGGTCCTGCCTCATTGCGTTACAGGGTCTGAGCTCCTCTGAGAACTGGTGGCAGCACTGTCGAAACTAAGATGTGGGGAAAGAGAAAAAGGTCCACCCTGTCATCCTTCATTCAAACATCACACAGCTACTCTGGGTTGTCCACTACGTCCCTCGTCTAGTTGGGTGTGCAGTGTCCAGGGCAGCGAGGCAGAAAGGGACCACTGGGAGTCTTTGGTCCTACTGACCAAATCCTCAGCAATCCCCATGGGCACGTAACCCTTCCCAGAGGGCTCTGTAATAATGTGTGATGGATGCCTGTGGTGCCCTTTGAGTCTGTTGTGCTCCCTGGAATGATTCAAGGGCACAGCAGCATTTCTTCTCAACCCCAGAATCCCGATCCGTGGCTTCAGGCAGAGCACTGGCAAACCCCAAGGGCAAAACTTGGTGCCTGCAGGATGCCCAAATCAGCTTGGGGTGGGAGCCTCCACCCCTGGGGAGCTCTCTCCTGACATGGCCTGGGTGTTTGGCTTCTCTCTCTGTCCTCCTTCCAGCTCCCTCTCAGCAAGGAAGGGGAAATTCCCTGCTCCTCCTGCCCCCGACCTGCGCTTTTCCCGATGGTTTGTACTTCACAGCAGCATGGGTGTGTGACAAAGGATACCCTTTCTCAGCTTCATCAAGAGCAAAGAAAATATAATATATATTTATATATATATATTATATATATGTATATAGATATAATTAAGTTTAAATATTTGCAGAGAGATCACAACTACCTCGACCTTGCTAAAAGAAGCCTGTACAGCAGAGGGGGGGTGAATAGTGACAAAATCCAGAGCAAAGACAGACACCCAGGAGCCGGAGCAGGACAAACATCCACGGCAGCACCTGGGCTCTCGGCGTGGACCCCAACCCAGACCCCTGGCTGAGCCCCTCGGGGGGGTTCGGGAGGGAGCAGCGATGGGGAGGGGGGGGACACTGCCCTGCCCTCCTGGGCTCCTCGGTGGCCTCGACCCATCCCCTCCGGGCGCAGTCGCCACCCCGGCTCTCCCGCACGCCTCCTGCCCCCGCGCATCCCGCCGTGCCCCGGCGGCCCCCGCTGCTGCCCCTTCGCTCCTCCGGCGCTCGCCTGACCCAGAGAGGCCCTTCCTGGTGCCGCTACTGGTTCTCCTCGGCCGCCGGGTCACGGCAGGTGCATTCGTCCTGGTCACAGTCAGCAGCAAACGGGATCACCTGCGGGGACCAAAGGGCGAGCTAAGCCTCTGCCTCGAGAGAGCCGGCTCCTGGCACCCCTGTGCCCCCACACGAGCCCTCTCCACCCCAGTATGGACAGACAGACAGACAGACACTCTGGGCTGCATTGTGGAGACTGGCAGGCTCTACGCTCACTAAGAAACGGGCTCTGAGACAACCTGTGCCTGGCTGAGTTTTATTTGTAGCCTTTTCCCTTTTGTGAACTTGTGTTTCAAAGGATCCTAGAATTTGCTGAGTTGGAAGGGACCCATCAGGACCGTGAAGCCCAACTCCTGGCCCTGCACAGGACCTAAGAATCACACCATGTGCCTGAGAGCATTGCCCAAATGCTTCTTGAGCTCAGACAGGCTTGGTGCTGTGACCACTTCCTTGGGGAGCCTGTTCCGGTGCTCAAACACCCTGTGGGTGAAAAACCTCTCCCTGATCTCTAACCTGAACCTCCCCTGACTCAGCTTCATGCTGTTTCCTCGAGTCCTGGCACTGGTCACTGTTGTTTAAAATTTTGCAGCCAAGGGTCAGCTTGAGTCTCGTGTCCCAAATGTCAAACCCTGGTGGATGTAAGACATTGAGTCTAGGCGTGGCAGTTGTGAGGCACCTCTAGATTCAAGTTTTNTAAGGAAAATCTCAGTGGGAAAAGAGAAAGTCTCCTGACCAGTTTTTGGGTCATGCCTCATTGCGTTACAGGGTCTGAGCTCCTCTGAGAACTGGTGGCAGCACTGTCGAAACTAAGATGTGGGGAAAGAGAAAAAGGTCCACCCTGTCATCCTTCATTCAAACATCACACAGCTACTCTGGGTTGTCCACTACGTCCCTCGTCTAGTTGGGTGTGCAGTGTCCAGGGCAGCGAGGCAGAAAGGGACCACTGGGAGTCTTTGGTCCTACTGACCAAATCCTCAGCAATCCCCATGGGCACGTAACCCTTCCCAGAGGGCTCTGTAATAATGTGTGATGGATGCCTGGTGCCCTTTGAGTCTGTTGTGCTCCCTGGAATGATTCAAGGGCACAGCAGCATTTCTTCTCAACCCCAGAATCCTGATCCATGGCCTCAGGCAGAGCACTGGCAAACCCCAAGGGCAAAACTTGGTGCCTGCAGGATGCCCAAATCAGCTTGGGGTGGGAGCCTCCACCCCTGGGGAGCTCTCTCCTGACATGGCCTGGGTGTTTGGCTTCTCTCTCTGTCCTCCTTCCAGCTCCCTCTCAGCAAGGAAGGGGAAATTCCCTGCTCCTCCTGCCCCCGACCTGCGCTTTTCCCGATGGTTTGTACTTCACAGCAGCATGGGTGTGTGACAAAGGATACCCTTTCTCAGCTTCATCAAGAGCAAAGAAAATATAATATATATTTATATATATATATTATATATA
>WEKX01007076.1:312570-397171 GCA_013390025.1 Pitta sordida
GACAGACAGACAGACAGACACTCTGGGCTGCATTGTGGAGACTGGCAGGCTCTACGCTCACTAAGAAACGGGCTCTGAGACAACCTGTGCCTGGCTGAGTTTTATTTGTAGCCTTTTCCCTTTTGTGAACTTGTGTTTCAAAGGATCCTAGAATTTGCTGAGTTGGAAGGGACCCATCAGGACTGTGAAGCCCAATTCCTGGCCCTGCACAGGACCTAAGAATCACACCATGTGCCTGAGAGCATTGCCCAAATGCTTCTTGAGCTCAGAAAGGCTTGGTGCTGTGACCACTTCCTTGGGGAGCCTGTTCCGGTGCTCAAACACCCTGTGGGTGAAAAACCTCTCCCTGATCTCTAACCTGAACCTCCCCTGACTCAGCTTCATGCTGTTTCCTCGAGTCCTGGCACTGGTCACTGTTGTTTAAAATTTTGCAGCCAAGGGTCAGCTTGAGTCTCGTGTCCCAAATGTCAAACCCTGGTGGATGTAAGACATTGAGTCTAGGCGTGGCAGTTGTGAGGCACCTCTAGATTCAAGTTTTACTTTGATCCCTGTTAGAAAACCCCCTTTGTCCATATCTGAAACCCATGAACTTCATCAAGCTACTCCTGACTCTTCCAGGCTCAGCAGAGCATGAAGATAATACTATAAGCTAATTTTTTGCAGCTCTTGGAGGAGTTCAAGCAGGGTCCCAGCTGCAAAGCTGACCTCCACACTCCCTGATGTGGAAGCCAGGGTAGCTGCATACACTCCTTGTGCATTATGGATTAAGAAAAGCCAGGCAGGATGGAGGCTCTGTGAGCAGCAACAACCTTGAGTGGCACAGCAGTGGGTTCATCCAGGGCCACCCACCAGCTGTGCTGCCTGGACATTGCACATTGCCTTCTCTGCAACAACTGCATGTGGCCAAGCAAGCCTGTGTCACCTTTGCTGGTGGCAGCAGAGAAAGGAGGGAGGGCATCGACTGAGCACCTGACTCCTGGCTGGCAGTTGCCCCGTCATGGGCCATGGGAGCTGAGAAAAGAGTTTCCTCCAGGGGTTTTACACACACCAGGCTCAGAGCCAGGAGTTTTTCTTACTGTGGAAACACATTTGATCTTTCACAGCCTGGGTCAGTGATGGACTGGAGTTTTTTCATTATTAAACTCTGTATTCCTGCACCTGCCTTAACAGAGGTGTGCTGGAGGCTTGTTGAGTGGAAGAGCTGGGACCTGTGGGGGATGCAGGCTGGGTCTGGGTCTCATAAGATTCATGGGATTGAATCCCCCTACCTTCCACCATGAACCTCTCCTTTATTTTGTCCATGCCTTGCTCTAGGATGTCATGATATCTTTGTGGGGATTTCACTCATCGCTTGGGTGTAAAGCTTTTTCTTTCCTATCTCAAGTGGATCTTCCCAGGACTTTATTTTTCCTTTTCTCTGGGTATGTATGTGTGATGAAAGGAAAAATGATTCAAGCTCCACAACAAAGACAAGAAGATCCAAATTCACATATTTTCGCAGTGAGAAATTATCTCATGCCTTATGATTTGTTTTGCTGTTGGATATGATTAGGAAGGATGGGCTGTGAATGCTGGATAGCAAATCAGGTGGGAGGGAAGGTTGTGATGGGAGACAAAGAAGGGTCTGTACAACCCCAACGCCAAGTTGCTCCCTCTACACTAGTCCTCCCTCCTTCCCTCTCCAGAAGAGGGAGGGAAGCACAGCCCATAGCAGACACCAATGAACCATACCAAAACTCCCCTGAGACAGCTCAGTGACATGACAAGGTGACCGTGTGCTCACTATGTCTAGCACTACATCCGACAGAAGTTGTTTCTTTGGGACGCATTTCCCAAAATGAGAGGGAATCCCGTGAACCTCAGCAGGAGCTGGGCTGAAGTTTCAATCACACTGGCCCAAGTCCAAACCCCGCTCTCAATCAGTGGGATGATGTCTATCAGCTTCAGCTGGCTTTGGTTTGCTATCATGGGTTTGTTCTCCCTTCATGGGAGAATTGCGCTGCAGGCTCAGTTCCACAGCCAGAAAGCCAAAGAGCAGAGCCAGCAGTCACCCTTTAATCCTAAACACTGGCCGAGGCCACAGAGGGTGCTCTCTTACCTTCCTGGAGGACAGCGTGGAGGCACAGCAGTCCCCACCGTCGTACTGGCAGTACGCCCGGTTGTTGATGGTGTCACACCAGCCGTCTGCTTGGAAAGGCTGGGCAGGGAAACAAGGATTTGTGAAAGGGTTAGTCCAAAACAGAAGGTTACCCCCAAAAGAAGAGGTCTCCGGTGCTCAGCAAGGCCCCTGTGCCCACTTCCACAATACACAACCCCCTCTTCAAAGCCAAAGGGCACCAGTTGTCCTGGCTGCTGTGGATGGAGCAGGGGGTGTCCTGAGGGCAGCAGCTAGAGGATCAGAGAATTGTGTAAGAAATATTAAATAGCATAAGCAGCCATGCAGAAATCTATTTTATTGTTGTTAATCACGTGACTCATCTGATGAGACAAGAGCAACGAGCAACTGAGGCTGAGAAGCAGCCAATGGTGGCCAAGAACCGACACTGCGATGGGTGCAACCAGCACCATGCACGGGAGTGAACTGTTCACTTGCACTGAAGCCTCAGGAATGGTCAGCAGCTGAGCTGATTACTCACAGATACACACCAGCTCTGCCAAGCAACAACTGCACTAGGTAGCTGAATGGAGAAGCCATTCATTAACAGAGTGATTAGTAATGAAATGCTGCTTCTGCTTCAGGCTCTGTGATGGTGGCTACTGGCCCAGCAAACATGGCCAAGCTCCAGGAGCGTTGCTGTCAGCAGAATCAGAGAATCACAGAATGGTTTGGATCAGAAGGGACCTTAAAGCTCATCTCATTCCACCCCCTGCCATGGGCAGGGACACCTTCCACTGTCCCAGGTGGCTCCAAGCCCCGTCCAACCTGGCCTTGGACACTTCCAGGGATGGGGCAGCCACAGCTTCTCTGAGCAGCCTGTGCCAGGGCCTCATCACCCTCACAGTCAAGAATTTCTTCTTAATACCTAATCCAAACCCATGTTCTGTCAGTTTAAAGCCGTTCCTCTTTGTCCTATCACTCCATGCCCTTGTCAGAAGTCCCTCTCCAGCTCTCTTGGAGCCCCTTTATGTATTGGAAGGTGCTTTAAGGTCTCTCCCTTCTCCAGACTGAACAGGAGTCTTGGTAGAAACCTGGGCACCCCATTGTTCATGGAAGCAGCTGACCCATTTCATTGGATCTAGTGCCCCCAACCAAACAACTCAGCTTCAGAAAGTACCCAGACTCAGCCTCTGATGATGGACACTCACCTGCAGCACCCCTAAACCACATGATAGCCACCTGAAAAATGTCACTGCATCATGACTGCTCTGCATCCACCGTGCCAAGGCCAACACATGGGACTGGTGATGATTCAGATAATTCATAAGAAAAATCCATGCCAAAACTAGGGAAGTGATGTGGCTTTTTGTCCTCGTGACTCACAAGGAACAGAAATGGGCTCAACTTTAGGAAGTAGCAGCAGGGATTATGGCAAACCACCAAGTCTGATCTTTACTATCAGTACCACAAGCCCCAGGCCAAATCCAGGCAGCCACACAAGGATTGCACTTGCCTGGAAGATCGTGGAAGAGCAGAAGAAGGAGCAGCTGGGAAATTGAGGCACAGCCACTTTAGGTACCTCGCTCAGAAACAAGAAGGAGTTTGACTCCCATCATTGCTGTCACAAACCATGTCCAGAGCACACCAGGGTGCATTTTCATCAAGGCAACAGGGTTAACATTCCTTTTCCACTGAAAAGCATCAGGTGAGTCTTAAACGATGGTGATCAAGAGAAGGTCTTTGAGTCTCGAAGCGGCTTTGAGCACCGTGAGGGCCGGGGCAGGGATGCCAGGGCTGGAGGGTGCTGAGATGCAGTCAGGGGACCAGCTGGCAGGGGAGAGCCCTTCTGGGTGTGATTTGCTTTTGCAGCCTTACACACGGTGGAGTTTTTCCCTGAGCTTTGCTCCATATGTCATGACTCACTGGCAAAACAACACCCGTCCCTTTGGTAGTTTCCATACAATTATGGCGAGGTTTGTCCATCCCGGCTGCGCAGGTCTGAAATGATTTCCAGATCTTGTGTGCAAGGTGGGGAGAGGAGAGACACAGGGGCAGGATGGGGAAGGAGAGGCTCTCAGTCTCTCCTCCCTACACCTCTTAGGGCTACCAGCCCCCTCCTCTTTACCCACTGCAGCCCGTACCCCACCCTAAACAAATACAGGCTCCTATGGCAACACTTGGTGGGGAAACTTAACAACTCATGCTCCAAATTACATTGGAAAAACATATGAGGGGAAAATAGAAAATGACTAATTGGACTCGAGGCTCAAGAGAGCCAGGCACAGGGTTTGGGGACTGCTGTTGCTGCTCCTTGCCTAGTGTTTGGAGAACACAGTGACTCCTTTTGCCTTGTTGAGAATCTCCAGCTGGTTTCATCTTTGCAAGCAGAAAGAGCAAAGTAAGGAGCTGGTGGGTCACCCTTCAAGGGCACAGGAGACAGACATCCATCTCATTTTGGCCTTGCAAAAGTCACAGCGAGGGAGGACACAGGCAATGTGTCTCTAAGAGCAGGTGATACAAGAGAGGAAAGCCCATACAGACTGTGCTTGAGACGTGACTCTACAGAAATCAATGCCTATGATGGGAGAAGGAAAGTTTGCCCCAGGTTGGCGACTCACAGAAACACCTGATGATGTTTCCAGATGCTGACAGGAAAACACCAACACCCAACTGTGCCACATGTGGATGAGATCCAGGGAAACGGCCAGCTGCACCTCAGCCACCAGAATACCCATCCTCCAGTGTGGGGAGACAGAAAGGGCTGGTTGAAATGTCTCTTAGAAACGGGGAAAAACCAAATCAGGTGATTGCTGCAACCACTCCATGCCATAGTGACGGGGAGCTGCCTGGCCAGGCATCAGCCAATCTCCCCGCTCCCACCATCCATCTTCCTTGTTTGTTCAGACAGGAGCTGCAGCAGGGCAAGTGTTGGCACGTGGAGGTGCAGCATCTGGCACCACTGGGCCTGAGCCCTGCGCTGCCGGCACGAAAATAGTAACCACGGATGAAGTGCTTGGCAATTTAAATAGGCTAAAAAAACACAGGCTCTCAAAGCTGGGGGCAGGCACGAATGAAAAGAGAAACAATTAAAAGGGAAAAAAAAGAAGGGAAAAATATTGCAGGCAAAGGAGGGATGCGAGAAAGGACTGGTTAGATCGTGACAAATCCTGGAAGAAGCATCTCCGAGGTTTGGTGGTGCTGTTTCTCTCGAGGCTGCCAGGAGATGCCACTCAGGGAGCAGTGCCTATGTGCAGTATTTTTCCACAGTGCTTGAAGCATCCCTGGGTTGGGTCACTCCCCGGGGCTGGCATCGTGCACAGAGGGGAGTCCCCAGTGCCATCAGCATCCAGGCACTTTTCTTCAAACCCACCTTATACGTAGGTTGATTCAGTGTGAGAGAGCATGAAATGGTGCAACACATGAGGGAAAGATGGATCATGAAGAGTAAATCACAGATCCCATCAGTGTCATGTATTTTGGTGCTGCATCACGGGTGGGATGCATTATTCCCCATGAATGCAGGTTTTGCTCTGGCTGGGCAGACCTGAAGGTTCAGCACCTTGCTTTCAGCCACTATCCCTTCCAAGTGCTTCAGAGGAAAGTGAAAAAGAAAATAAATTCAGTGTTCATCTGGCCAAATATGTAACTGAAGAGCTGAAAGACTCCCCTGGTGGTTGTCATTTCTATCTGCCCACAGCCATTGAAAACCCAGATCCCTGTTTCAAGGAGTCAAGTCTAGCCTTAAGAAGCAAAAGGTTTTCTCCCCACCTGGTCTTGGGTTTTATGACTGTGCTGATCCATTCAAGGAGGATACACAGTTTGCTTTCATGCAGCTGCTAAGTCAGCATGGATTTTGCTGTCCTTTCATTCTTTCCTTTGGGAATTGGCATTCTTGGGCATCAAGCTCAGATGCTGACACAACCACGTGTGTCCCTGCAGCTGCAGAGGTGCAGGTGTCTTCATCCTCCTCAAGGCAGGCCCCAAAGGAACAGGGGAACCATTTCAGAAGGGGAGACAGGCAAGGACCAGCCCTGGAAAATCTGCCCGTGCTCTCAGACCCACACCTTGTGCATCAGCTTCACTACTGTTAATTCTGCTCTTGTGATGGATGAGTCACTAGTGGTGGAAATATCAGCTGGAAACCCCAACCCTTTGGAGGCAGGGGGGAGGTCAGCCCAAATCCGTGCTCACAAAACCACAGCACACAAACCCGAGTTTCCCCAGGGCTGGAGAGGGCTGTAGTTTCACAGGTCTAAGATGCTCAAGAGAAGCCACATCCCAGGTGCAAGGTGTTGCCCATGGAGGGGATGTGTGGGGAAAGGAAAGCAGGGAGAGGCTGCAGCAGCCCTTGGCCAGGGAGAGGCAGAGGGCAGCTTCTCCTCACCGGATGCCTTCCCTTCCTCCCCACCTCAGCCACTAGCCAAGATATTTCTGAAAGCTCTGGGAGGTCCCTGGGAGGACTTGAAGAGTGCCCAAAGCCTTGTTAAACGTCTGGTTCACTTAACGCACCACTACATCCACCATCCCAGCTTGGGGCTCTGGAAATTTCCTCTCCCATCCCTGGCCCAACATCCCTCCAAACCACCATTCTCCTACAGAAAACTGTGACTGGTGTCTGTCCCTAAGGCCACAGACATGGCGGGAGCTGGTTACACTGCTCCTCTAGCACTGTGTCCCCAGGATACATCCCTTCCCTTACACACACTCACACTGGTGAGGCAGGGAGCCCGGCCATTCTTGGCTCCCCCTGCTTGCCCAGGGAAGTTGACTGGGAATGCAGACTGTGGGAGGAAATGACAATGTTCATTGTTTGGATTAAATATTTTTCTTGGCCCTCTCTCTGTTGCAGTGTGTCTTTTATTTTATTTTTTCTCCCCCCCCCTCCCTTGACACCCCAAGCACATTCACTTTCCCTCTCTCCTTCCTGAGGCTCTCCAGCACGCAAGGAGGAAATCAGCTCTGAAAAACACAGGGAGGGACAGAGAGGGAACAGGGCTGACTTCTGCTCAGAAAGTTCTTTGGGATGCCTCCCTGCCCTGAGCCACCCTGAGCACTGAGCAAGCTCTACCTGGCCCATTGCAAAGAGGGAGGCAGAGTGAGCGTCACTCAGAGGAAGATAACTCTAGAAAATTTGGGAAGAGGCACCTGGGACCAAGTGAAGAAGAGAAACAAAATCCTTACAGACCTAGTGCTTCATTCCCAGTTTTTATGTCTTCCAGTTTCTGTCTCCTGAGCCCTCCCTCCACTATTTTTGAATCATGGCAGTTGTCCCTTGGAGGCATAGACCTGTAGGATGGCTTGTTGGAGACATCAGGGACCTGTCCCACCACCTTAGACACAGCCAGAAGGCAAAATGGAGACATTCCAATGGCTTCATCCAGGTGTCCACGAGCCACTTGTCAGCTTCGCTTCACATCTCAGGTTTCCAGGAACATCTGCTCCAGCTCCAAAGTCTTTTTCCCCAGGTCTCACTAAGGAATCAGAGGCTTGAGGCAGTTTTCCATGTACCTGAAGGAACACTTCAAGGAAGGGCTGATCCTGCTATTTGGTTTCAGCCCATGTGCCATCACTGGTACTGCCATGCCCAACTCCCAACAGCCTTGGCATGGAGCTCTAGGTGTTCTTCAGGACAATGGGACCCCCTTGGACTGGGTTTCCTGCAGCATCTGAGCCATGCTTGAATCAGTCTAGATTGAGTATGGACAGGATTGGTGTGTGAAGAGCGATGGAGAGCACAAAGGTTTGGCAGGTGCTTGATCTCTAGCCTGAATGCTGCTGTGGGTGGCCATACTGGGAGAACAGGTCTTGAGTTCACGGTGCCTGAAAATGCTTCTGTGTCCCAGGCTCTTGGTGTTTCTTACACCTTGATTTCAGTGCTAACAGGAGAAGAAACACAGAAGCAGGAAAGACCAGGCAAAGGGGAGCAAAGGAAGGTGCCAAGAGTGCTCCTGGCAAGCAGGGAGGCTCCCAGAGATAGTCCCCAAGGACACTGCTGCACACACACGAGACCACGAGCACCAGGCTGCCATCCTGCCCTCAGCAGCTCGCCTGATGCATGGATCAGATCTCCTGCCAAGCCATTTGTGCAAAATATGTTGCAGGATAGAACGGGTTATGGAAAACAAGCCCTGAAAACCACAAGGGCCTCCTGACCCACTTGTATCTGGTTTCTGCCAAGTTCTTGTTACAGATCTTAAACAGAAAGAAAAACAATGTACAAGGGATGAAGGAGCTGAAGGGGAATGAATATTCGTGTTGGAAGAGCAGTTGGCTGGGCTATGCTTGGGGATGTTTGTTTATTACCAGAAACGACTCATTGATTTTTATTTCAGCGGGTGCCTTCAGTGGTTTTCCACTGCCTCTGTATCACTGCACGACTGTGACTGCTGGGAGAGGGGAAAGTGGGACGTGGCTGGGGATGGAGAGATGGCACCTGAGCTGGGGAGGGCGAAGAGGCAGCCACAGGTCAGGGGCAGGGCATCCCAAGTGCCGGGCTGCTGGCACAATGTGGCTTGTGGAAGCTGAGGCTGCTGCCACTTCTCTGGGGCTCAACCACCATGGCTGGTGTGCCTGGATGCTCTCAAGTCCTACCTGTGCCAAAAGACTCCTGGATTTCAGGGTCCTGTGAGGTCCTGTGAGCCTGTCCCTGCAGGTAGTGGTGGGGTGCCTGTCCCATGTCCGTGCACCATGCTGCTGTGGGAACATTTTATTCCCCTCTGCTTTGTCTCTTAATTGTGATTGCTTCTGCAATCACACTCTGCACATGTGCATGGGACAGAGATCTTCTCACTGTTTAGGAAAAGTATGCCTCAGCTGAGATTATTGGAAGAGGAATAGATTTCTTTGGGCTCATCCTGGAAGGCTGTATTCCACTTTGTAGCTACATCCCACACTAAGCAGCCTGCACTGCTTATGCCAAGAGCAGCATGAAAATGTACCCAGCAGGTGTGGAGAAAGCTCCTCATCTTGCCTGCCACCTCCTGAGCATGAAGAGCATTGTCTTCACTGGTCAGGGGCCAGGTCTGACCCAGAAGTGACCACTAACTGCCGTCCCTGCTCCTCGTGCTCCCTCACCCTCTGCATTAAGCCGGTGGAAGGTACAGCACTGCCTGGTCCAAGAGGTGAGAGAGTGATGATGTGAGAATCATGAGAGCATGACTAGATTTTGGCCGTGCTGCAATACCTGATTGCTCTGGACAGTCTCCTTGGAGAAGCTGGGGTGGCTGGAGTCCTTATTGCCTTAAGCCCCAGAGTACAAAAGAATCTTTCCTGGAGTGGAATAGTCTGCCAGCATCGTGTTTCTGACCAGTTTCCTATGCTGAGCTTTGCCATGGGACAGAATCAGAGACCCTCAAGTCTGGGATGAGGGACAACCAAGGGTCCTCAGCCCCACTGATGTTGAGGAGCAGAGGCAGCTGGACCCCGGCTGCAGTACTTCCCTCAGAGGGTGAGTTCCACCCTGGCTCCCATCACATTAAAGCAGTGAGATTTTAGGTGAGATTTCTCACCGTCACAACTGCATCTGCCTTCAAAGGGGTTAATTCTGACTGACAAATGCTGGACAGAAGCCACAGCTGGGCCTAGCAAGGGCCTGCATGTTGGTGGGAAGAGCCAAGGATCCATCCGAGTCCTTGGCTACCTGTTGGATAGACTCAGGAACAACTTGCAACCACAAACACACTTCAATCCCTATTTCATCATTTCCATTGTAATACCTCAGGAAAACCACAGAATAGGGAACAGATTAGTGTTTTACGATCGTGATAACATGACCAGCAGAACACACGCGGGCAGTGAGACCTTGTCCTCATGCAGGGAAGACCTGACAAACCTGACAAATTCCCATGGTCACAACAGCCTTCTGGTATGGCCCACCTTCACCCAGGGTGTGAGGCAGAGACCTCAGACCAAGGTCCCTTCCAATTAACCCTTTTGCTACTTGCACATCATGGTCACAGAGAGCTGTAAGTGGGGATGAGGTCAGCACGTTGCACAACGCGTTGGCTGCCCAAAAAATCTGCCCACATTCTCTCTAATCACTGCAAGAGCAACCTGCCTTCCTCTGAGGGACGGAGTGTGAGTAACACCGGGTAAAACACGATGGTGATAAAATAAGGGAACTTTTGCATCTAAACCACAGCCACAATGCGAATCACAGGAACCCCTGCAGTGGGGGATCGAGGGGGTGCAGGGGTAGGGCATTGCACAGGCTAGGAGGTGTTTTATGGCAGCCATGCTCAGGCACAGATTATTTTGGCAAGAATAGTCCAAGGGAGCAACCTAGATAGCTGTACCTGCTGTCTCTGCTGAAGTCAACAGCCTCAATTGCTTTAGGGTACAGGAAGAGGATATGTCAGAGGTGGTCATCTCAGGACAGCTTAGGAGAATGTGCCCCAGGTACTGTAAACACCCCCTCACGGCAGCTGAACACACCACCAGGACCAAAACCGCCTCCTCCCAAACCATGGCGGAGAGGAGAGTTTTCTCTCCTCCTCCACTCCCCTCTCCCCACAGCCCCAAGCCCCCTCCCTTGGTGCTGCCATCTGTTTTTCTACTGATGGCAGGGGATGAGATGTTCCACTGGCCCTCGAGAGGCGAAGCGCGTTCGGCGCTAACTCGTATTCCTGACGGGCTCCTGGAAGGGTTTGCATCCCTCCCTCCTTCCCTCGCCGAAATATGTGCCTCACCGCTCCGGCACTGGGGAACTTGGCAAGGCACAGCAAGAGAGAGGGAGGCAGATGGACGACCAGATTAATGGAAAGAGAAGGGAGGTGGGGAGAGGAGTGAGAGGGATGAGCCGTCAGGCTGATCCACCGCCAGCACAGGGTAAAGATGAGCGAGAGTCCCTCTAATGCCATTGCACAGTGACCTGGACTTTCCAATGTGAGGCAGAGCTCCAGCTGGGGCTGGGAAGGTTGAATCTTGGCTACTGCTCCCATGGCCCGGCCTAAAGTGACTCCACCAGGGAGAGACAGTAAATGCTGCCAGGTGGCCTGGATTTCTCTTATGTAGGGTTGTTCTCTTCACTGAAGCATCCAGAAGAGAAAGCTTCCTGATCCAACACACACTTGGCAGTCAATGGAGAGACAACGGAATCTCCAGAGGGTGACTCAGACCTGAGGTGACATGGACAGTCCACTGGAACAGCATTTCACAGCCCAGTGGATGGCAGAGTCTGGGCTCTTAAAGGAGGTGTCTCCATTAAGGGATTCCTGTGAAATGAGAAGGAACCTGAGACTAAGATGTCCCATGGGCATGGCCAGTGAAGCTTACCTGTGGCGGGGGACACCATGCAGTGGGGACAAATTCCAGGTTATATTCCATCTCTACCCTGCTCCTGCTGTCTGATGCCTCCATATTCCCCAAGAGATTGGGTTCACAGGTACACAGGATATTCCGGGTTGGAAGGGACCCACAAGGATCATCGAGTCCAACTCCCAAGCGAACGCCCACCCAGGGATTGAACCCACAACCCCAGAGCTGTGGGCACCACGCTCTGTCCATCCAAGCCTCTCATCATCTAGACCATGTCACTGAGCTCCTCATCCAGTCTTTTCTTCCAAGTGAATTGACAGCTGAGAACTGCAGTGATTTTGATCACAAGGATGGGCACTGGAGAGGAATAAGCATGAGGATGGGAGCCAGGACAGATGGGGTGGAAACAACATTCAGGGTATTTTCTGTGGTCAAATGAAGAGCCTGGTAACAGCTCCCTTCTTTCCAAGTGCCAAGGAGCAGCTCCCAGAGCAACACTTTGCATCAGGCACTTTTGGCGAGAGTTATTCCTTACGGCAAGACAATGACTACTATAAAACACAACTAAAAAAAAATTATCTATGAAGACTGAGACTAATTATTAGTCCAACCTTAGCAACTTGCAGCACCGTGGGAGGAAACTCAGTGAAAGGATAATCAAAGACACGTATGGGAACGGTGAGGAGGAGCTGTATCAAAAAAGAAAGAAACTATCTGAGGATGAATCTTCATTAGTGTTACAGCGAGTGACTGTGACCTGTGCTGATGGAACTGCTAACGAGGAAGAAGGCACTGTTCCACAGAGGGGGATCAGGAGATCTAACAAAGAGTTAGATGACCTGAAGGACTAGAGAGAAAAACAAGATGACATTCGCTCGTATAAAATCGAAGGGCAACCTCTTGTACTGATGGCAAAACATCTGCTGTTAGTTTGGCACTCATCAGTTGGAAACAAAGGAGGTAGGGAAAGATCTGGGTGTACTTGCTGACCTCAGGGTATCTGAGCTGCCAGACTGATGCAACTGCAGGAACAACAGATATAATCCTGTGTCCCATCAAAGGAGATATTTCCAGCACAAGGAAGCTTTGTGCAGGGCTTTGGTGAGACCCGAGATGGAAGCGTATGTACTGACTGCTTGGTCATTCCTGATGAAACACTAATTGAAAGCAGAAAAAGCATTAAAAAGTCCACAGGGGTGATGGAGAGCATGGACTCTCTCCATCCTCTGGTGGGACGCTGCAGGATTTTGGCTTGCTTAACCTCCTATATGCCAAGAATTGCTTCCCAAGATTGGGGCTTGTCAGCAAACAGGAGCAGAACGAGATCATGTTGGCCACGAGCATGTTTGGGTGGCTGATGGGTAGACAGTGACTGTTACAGGGAGATGCTGGGACTTCAGGTGGTCAGTGTCTGTCTCTCTCTCACACACACACACAAGCTGGCATTTTTCATCATTCCATAAAATAACTCTCACTGAAGGTTCAGATCCAAGGTGAGGTGCAGGAACCACAGAGGGGGAAACACTTGGGTCAGTCTGGTGTAAGGGAGCACCAGTTTTCTGTCCTCTGAGCCACACAGGAAGGGAAGAAGGAGCACCTCACACCCCATTTACTTCTTTTTTGAAATGACCCACTCCCAGGGAGCACAAGGAGAAGTTCGCCCTTGCTAGCAGAACTACCACAGAGATGATCACCACAACCCCCCTTCCACATAGGCCATCCCACTTCAAATACATTACCCCAGATCTAAGCCAAAAAGATGTGGTTTAGAAGGCTCAGAGCTCCCAAAATGCCGGAGGATCCATCACTAACCTCTGGTACTCAATCACCAAACACCTCCCTAGCACACAGCACCTCATTCCCCTACTCTTTCTGTCTGTGTCCTGCAGGAGACACACACAACACAGCCATGAGTTTGGGCAATAACTGCTACACCTTCTGGAGACCATAAGGTTTCCTTCCTGGGGACGTGCCCCCTGCAGCATTGCCCTTTCTCCCACACTTGAGCCGACAAAGAGCTGAGCTAGGCAGAACTGGAGAGGGAAAGCAACCATTCACATTAAAATCAGCACTTAAAAAAATATAATCAGCAAAACCCAAAGCTATTTTTGGTGTGCAAACTCCATTTACATTTTCCTTTTTGGTAAAAATCCCAAATTTTCAGCATACAACATTCCAAAATTCCCCCACTTTTTCCTTTTATCCTCAATCATAATAACAACTAGTGTTTGACAAAGACTGCCTATTTTTAATTTCCTTTCAAACTGACTCCAGGCTGCCTGTGATTTTCTCCTGCCTGGTCATTATTCAAAGCAAAATGAGTGGCTAACCAATTTCTGCAAGGAATTCTTTGTCTGCAGATTTTTCAGGAGCAGTTTGTTTTGCATGTACAAGGCTGGAAATCCTGGTTGTTTGGGTTGGATGTGTGAGTCACACAGGGCTTTTCTGGACCCCTGTTACTCTAGAACTGTGGTTCTGGTTAAGGAAATATTCCAGCTTGGAGTCAGCTTGGGTTTTTGGGGGATACCCCTTGCCAGTGAAATCCTTTTTGCTAGAATATTCTTCCTGGGCTGGCCAAGAAGAAGCAGACAAGGAAGGAAATGGGTTACTGTGCTGTTCTTGCTCCCCAGCATTGCCCTGGTTGGAGGAGCACTGTACCCAAGAATGTTATATCTGTTATCTCCCTGGCCCAGCTCAGAGCAAACATGAGGGCAAAGTCACCTGGCTCTGGGCTGGGAACAAGTTTTTATTACCAGGAGCAATCCTGCAAGGAGCAGGCAGCTGGTGCTGGGGACAGGGGGGGCTTACCTCACACGACTGGATGCAGTGAATGACGGAGGGGTCCGGATACCACCGCAGCCTGCCCGTGCACACAATGTTCTGGGGGGGAAGGAGGAGAGAGCTGTCAGGAGAGGGAAACAGCCACCATGGAGTCTCCTACAACACTGCACTGCTCACTGTGCGGCACAACAGCACTGACACCCCCCAGGACCCTCCATGCACCCTTTGAGGCCCAACAAACCCAGGGCACCTGCACATCACCCACAAACAAGGGCACGTTGTTCAAGGCAGAGGCCAGACACGTGTAGATGTTTATTGGTTGGACTTGCAGCTCATTTCCAACATTAATGATTTTATGTTTCTATATGGATACAAAATTGGAATAGGACAAAGGGAGGTGGCAGGGACAACCAGAGAAGTGTGGTTTTCTGGCAGTGCCACCACACAGTGTCTGACTCAGCCAGGAGCTGCTGCTGGGGGGCGAAGCTACAGCAGGCTGGAGTCTGCCATCATCTGTGTCATGCTGGATTCACCAGCTTCTTGCTCATTATAAAGATGGGGGCTCAGCCAGTTGTCACTTGGTGCCTGCATCAATTGGCCCACTCAGGCTCAAAAAACTGCGGCCTAGAAGCAGAGCCCATACCTGAGCTGAAGCAGATACACCAGTTTCACAGTCACTCTGAGGTTATCTCTGGTATTTACAAGGCACGAAGTCAGCTTTTGCAGCCAGATGGACAGAAGAGTGAGATGTGAAGGGCTCAGTTTCAAGGCCCTGGAATGCCCTGGTCCCACTCATTCAGCTGGGGTTTGTGGGGAACACTCATGATTACACAGGGGGAAGAAAAGCCCCACCGCACATGCAATTTCCTCCTTGTAAAGCTCAGGCAGGCTTTGAAATCTGAGGCTCCATAAAACAGCGTCTGGCCTGTGAAAGTGTCCTAGGATGCCCTTCGCAGCACGGGAGTCACACAGAGGGGTAGGTATGTTTTCTCCTGGCCTCCTGTTTGACATGTGCAGTGGCCGGCTGACCAGCTCCATCATTCCCAGGTGGCATCTGTCAGCTAGGGATGGGGCAGCTCTGCCCACACAGACCTGCTGCAGGTCTTGCTGTTGCATCTTTGGTCGAGACCGTGATGGGGCTGGAGCAGGATGAGGTCCTGGCCATGCTCAGGCAGTGCCAGGAGGGCACACCCAGAGAGAGCCAGCCCGATGGGGCAGAGGCTGAGGATTCTGGCTGAGCTCACTGGTGCCCACTCAGCCCAGAGGACCTGTGCATCCCAACATTGTTGGGGTGTTTTTTGCATGTGATTGTTGTGCAACTTGGATGACACTTTAGTGTACTTGTATTCCAGGCTGGGAAATAAAGCGAGAAGAACAAACCTGCTCGGACTCAGACTTGGAAGTAAAACAGGACTGTGCCCTCCCTGAGTGACTCCCTGTGTTGTTTGCCCCATCCTCAGGAGCACAGCAGCTTCCTGGACAGCAAACTCTTGGATACTTGGGGTACAAAGCAGGGAGCAGAGACAGAAGCCAGGGCAGAGAGGAAAACAAGATGGTCCAGGGAGAGAGAGCTCCTGGCAAGGGGCAGTGCTACTTCTTAAAATAACGCCTTCTCTCCCTCCCCCTCCTCTCTGCAAAATGCCTCCCTTGCACGAAAGCCCACAGTGGTGGTGAAAGGGAAGCCGAACGCCACTGCCTCAATGGGCCAAGCCATCCGATCCCTCAAAGGCAAGGACTCCTTCCAAGGCTCGTGCTTAACCATCCCACACGCCCCAGGCATCCTCACCCCCCCGGCAGCCGTCCGGCGTGGGTCTGATTCAAGGCGACTCGCAGTAGTATCCACAGGCACGATGCTGGGCCTCCTGCGGGTTCCCAGGAGGAGGGGAAAGCGTTTGGATGGGAGCACTGGCTCCTGGGAAGATTGTTTGCTTTTCTTTGTTCCACCTCCTTCCTCATGCATCTCGTTTTTATTTTAAGAAATATTACCCCGGCAGACCTGCCTTTGGGGAAAGTCGTGCCATGAGGATCCAAACTATTTGAGCTATTTGAGCTGCTTTGCCTACAAAATGAGTAAGAGATGGGGAGGGAGAGGCTCCCCTGTTCCAGCAGCAGAGGCAACCGGCTGGCCAGCGGGTCCTGGCAGCCAGAGACACCTTTCAGCTGACAGTGCCCTGCCTCCTCCTTGGCAGGGAGATGCCTGCCTGGGGTTGCATCTCTGCTGCCAGGTAATTGGGGACCCAAGGCTTACGCCGTGCCAGGGGCGGCTTTTGCTCTCCTGGCACATTGGCTGACAATAAACAGCAGCTTAGCAGGTTTAGGCTCACAGCATGTCCCGAAAAAATTGGTGGGATTCTTGCATTAAACTTCATTTATTGTGGTATCCTACAAATCCTTGAAAGCTGGCTTGGGAGCTGGTAACTTATGCTGAACTTCGGTAGAGGAGAGCAGAAGGCTGTGCAGGAGCATCCACTGCCTGTCTTTCCAAGTCTAACCCTTCTCCTGCCCAAGGCAGAGAGATTTGGGGTTAAAACACAAGAGGGAGAGGAAGGGGGCTCTGCTTTGTCCTACCAGCAACTCCCCCCTGCAAGAGGAACCCATCTCCCCTCCTACCTGGACTCTGGTGGGCTGCAGCCGGTGATCCATGGCCTCAGCAGTGACATTTTTGGGCAGGATGACGGGGTCACTGGGAGGAATGACACAGGAAGGTGTGCACACAGCACCTGCGGGACGAGAGAGCCTTGAGGACCTCACCAGCAACCAGCAAGGGATGTTTTACAGCAAGACACCAAACCCAAACTTGTAGGCTCCTGCCTGAGGATACTGACAAATGTAGAGGGAATCCTTTTCCTCCCAACCTGGAACAGTAATTCCTTCTCCAAATCCTGAACTATGCAAGAGCCTGGAGGAGTTGTGCCCAATTCCCTTCTCCTAGCTGAGAGGAAAACTGAAGACAGCCTAAGGGATAGATTTCAAACTATTTCATTTTCCAACTAGATCCCATATCCTGCCATAAATAAGTCTGGCCTGGATGCTTTGGGATGTTTGTTGACATATTAGGAAGCATCTTTCGTAGTTTCTCTGCCATGCAGAATTCCCGCTGTCCTTCCATGACCCAGGAAGAAAAAAAGCTGCAAAAATCACCTTGGAAAAACAGTTGAATCCCAGGCATCACCCCAGCCTCTCACCAGGTTTGTCCAAAGCTTAACCTCAGCAGTCCCTGCCATTAGACCTGCCTCACGCTGGTTTGATTAGACTGGGATGACTGGTGTGTTCCCTTCAGAGTGACACAGGCTTCGCTTAAGCCTCCAGATAAGATGCAATGACTGTGGCTGAGTGTTGAAGCTTTTCCTGAAAGCACAAAGCAACCAAGCCCTGCAGAAAGAAGTGGATGATGTGGTCCCTCATCTGGTGAAAGTGCCCTGTTACACAGGATTGTCACTGCAGCTTTTGTGGCTTTTATTCAGGACCTGTCATGTTAACACTGCAAACATCAGCAGTGGAGAGACTTCAGTGGGGAGGGAGGGCTACAGATCATGAAAATTACTGTAAAGGGCTGGGTTTGCCCAAGAGGTGAGTCCCTGCTGCTTCTGAAGAGAGAGATGCTTATGCTGGAGCCAACTTTAGCTTTGTGTCTTGCCTGTGAGTACAATCAGGGCACGAATGAGGCTAAAGCAATCCCTGACTGTGTGTTTAGAAAGAGGATGGAAAACAGGATATTTGTCACGGATTTAATGGGGACTGGTAAGAGTCACCGTGACCTTCAGCATTCTGGGAGGACTGAGTCAATGTCAAGTTTGGCTCTCATTTGCCCTCACCGATGCTGTGCCCCTGCTCACACTTGTACTCCACGAAGTTCAGCTCTGGGGGTGCTGGGCAGGTGCCCCGCAGGCTCTCGCACAGTTTGAACTCCTCTGTCCACGAGCCCTCCTTGGTGCAGACAATGGGAACCTGGAAAGCAGAGGGAGAGAAGCCAGGGTTACTACTGGCAGCAGCTGGGCTCATCCTGCCTGGGCACTGCCCTGCTCCAGGGAGAGCAAATGCAAGGATCCCCCCACCTGCCAGCAAAGCTTTCCAGGGCAGCTGAATTGTGGCAATCTCGTCCAGCTTGCGTGTACTGACCAGAAAGCGAATTGTTTTCCAGCTGCTGCTGGATCCCACCAGAGGGAATTGACCACAGTTCTTTTGACAAGACCCTTTCAAGGAGCTGGATGAGACACCTGGGTGGAAGAGCTGGCAGAGAGCAGCCTCCATCTCCAAGGAAGTCCCTTGGTGAGCAAAACTGCAGGAGCAAGGCTGCCTACCATTCAGGTGAAGGCATTCACAGCAGCTCCCCAAACCCATTGGAAACCCTCTGCTTATGGTTCCTGACCCTTTTGACCTAAGACAAGCCGGCTTGTTTGGGACCACTGCTTTCCAGATAGATCCCCAGGGAGCAGGTGGTCATCCCCAGGCACTGGTGCGTGCTGTGCAATGGCTGGGGGCCAGCAAGAGGAACTTTGGGCTTGCAGAGCACCTCCCTTTTGGTGGTACAAGGACATTTGGCTTCGGGGGTAGTCAAGGAGCTGCTCTGCACAGCAGGGCACAGGAGCCCTGCGTTTTCCAGGTGCTCTGAAACACAAGGCACGTGGCCAATCTCTGCTTCCCCCCCCCAGACACTCACCTGCTGTCCCTGTGGCTCGCAGTTGAGGACACACTGGCTGTCCAGCTCGAAGCCCTGGGTGCAGTTGTACATGCCCTCAAAGACGGGAGGTGGGGGCTCGCACACCACAGGGACGCAGTGACCCTCTTCCCACTGCCCGCTCTCCAGGCACTGGACCTTCAGGAACTTCCTGAGGAAACACACCAGACTGGGCTGTAGCCCCCCGAACATGCCCCACCTGGGCTGTACCAGGCATCCCACAGATTTCAGGAGCAGCTTAAAAGCTTTGCTCCTGGACTACCATCAGTCCCGCAATGTGTGGGGCTTTCCCTCATCACACCCCACCTCACCAGGCCCTTTCAAAGGGACAGCTCATGCTTAAACAGAACCTTTTCTTCTCCTCACTGCAGGGATTGCACTGATCCAGGAGCACTGGGTGCTTTTCCCTTGCACTCACCAGCCCATTGCTCCCCACCTCTTGTGGTGCCCCTAAACCACTCCTCTCTGTCCCACAGCTCCTGCGGGTCCTGGGCTGCTTTGTCCCAATGCCAGTAGCTACATAGTTTGCTGGATGGAGTTTGCCTCCCCCAGTAAACCCTCTGGCCTGTGCCCAGCTGCTCCTGAGGCTCCTCTTTGTACTCCAGCCAGATCTGTCAATCCCACTCTCACTGAGGGGTTGCTGTGCTGCAGCAGACCAATGCCATCCTGTGCTGCTACAACAGCCCAGCACAAACTACTTGCCAAGAACAGAAAGAAAGAAAAAATCCAGGAGCAGAGCCCACCCACTTTTCAGCCCCCTGTCCTTGGCAGCAATAGAGGCACCGTATCTTTTACACAGAGACATCAGGAGTGGTGAGACATTGGACTGGCCAGGCACTGCTCTCCCAGCAGAGGACACGTCACTGCCCTGATGGGTTTTCCCTGAGCCAGTGTTGATTTCTCCATCCTTATGAGACTTTCCCACCTCACTCCTGTCTTTTCCTAGGCAGCCTGCTCCAGCTGCCTGCCCCTGCCCTCTCCCACCACGGGTGCCAGGCCAGGCTCCAGGCACTGTGTTACAGAATTTATGGAGGGGGGTAATTGGGTCAGAGAAACCCCTGAGAGGAGGCATTAAGTTGCCCCTTGTTCAGAGAGGCAGCAGACAGTGTGTGGGGCCACCCATGTGCCCCCAACACGTGGTGCAGGGTCACACAGCCTGGAGCAGCAAGGGGACCCCATCTGCACCCCCTTGCCAGACCTGGGACAGAAGCTGGTGGCCATCCCCAGTTCTGCTGTGAATTCCTGGATGGGAAATTTCAGAGCTTTTTGAAGTATTCTCATCTTTTAAAGTACCTATTTGCAGCTCTTGGGGAGATTCCCCTTCTCCCTTCAGAAATCAGAGATCTGTTCTTCCTAAAGAGAGCCTAAAGGGGTAGTGCATTCCTGCCAAGGTGAAGGGAGGCTCCAGCAGGTAACAGAGACAGGCAAGGTAGGAAATGGGACACAACAAGTCCCCTGGCACAGAGCTCTGCACAAATCTTCCCACCAGCTCACGTCAGGGATGAGGATGGCCATGGTGTGAGCACCCGAGCAGTGAGGGGTGCTGCAACATCACCCCAACATTAGTAGCCTTGAATTGACCATGGGAACTGCAGCTACGTAGTGTATTTTGAAAGGATGGTGAGGAGCAACTCTGGATCCTTTGTGGACATTTGTGGTTCCGAATTTAACTTTTTTTATTTGCTTGTCCTTTCCACTGGGATTGTAGTCACTGCCTCTCAAAGGTGTCCCCACCAGACCTGCCTCCTCCTAAATCTGGCTGAACACTTTGCTCTGCCCGACTTGAAATGTGAGCAAAGGCTCACATGCCAAGAGGCACCAAGGTTGTCCAGGCCCTTAAGTAGCATTTTCCGCCTTTCTGAGCTTCCCAGGACACAGGATGTGATCCAGCTCTATGACTTCTAAGGGATGAGTCACTGGAGGTTATGGAGATAGGGGCAAACTGGTGGTGTGAAGTCTCACTGGAACAGCAGTGCCTCAGGCACCAAGCATTTACAAACCAGGAGCTGCTGATCACTGCCCCACTGGTTACAGAAGCGATCACTGCACCTCCTCGTTGCTCTCCAAAGTGTGGCAGAGGCCCTTTGCCCAGGAAGGCCTGGGGAGAGGGGTCGAGCACAGGGAGGACATGCTGTGGCAGCTGCAGTTTGCACAGGTGCAGGCTGTGGTTTGCAGCCCCATCGTCCTCACTAGGGCTCCTCGTTTTGATGTGGTGCTGGAGTGGCCCAGCTCTGTGCGTGGCCTCTCCCACCTCTCCACTGACCTGCACCTCCCCTGGACCACCTTGATCTGAGGGCTCACCCCACCTCCAGCATCCACGCAGGGACTTCAAACACAGTTAGCCTGGGCTGACCCCGGAGGAGATGGTGGCATGTGGGCCACTGCCACACGTATGAAGTGAGCAGTTCATACCCCACCATGGAGCAGGGAAGGGAGAGGCTTTTAAAAAGAAGTGTGTACATAAATACACACAACTTCATAGGAGCTTGAAATTTCCAGGGGCCCCCCAACTTCTTCTGATCTGGGTTAGAGGCATTTCTTGAGGATTAACAAGGAAACCAGGAAAATCAGAGTCAGGGCTTCCCCCTCCAACCAGATACCTAACAGGTAGCAGAGGCAGGGGACATGTCTGAGGCCACTGAGGGCTCTATCTGAGGGGAAGACATGAGGAGCCATCATCTGAGGCAGCCAGCTTGGGGGAACTGGGTTTGCCGTGCAGGAATGGGGATAAATGAGCCTAACGCCTCCTTCTCCCATGGCAGGAGACTGATGGATTCAAAAAGACATGGGGGAAGCGGGGGAGATTTGTCAGTAAATGCAAAGAAAGCTACAGCAGCTTGTAGGACCTTCCACTGCTGTGCTCCAAACAACCTGGGCAACCTGGGCTGTAAATCTTCAGAGACCTTAGAGGTGGAAGTGAAAAAAGCTTCCTGAAAAGACCTGGGTGCCAGATTCTGCTTTGCATCCTTTTCTCAAGCTGGAAGAAGGGGCTCAACTCTCACAAAAGCAGCTTTGAGACCCCCAGATCTCTTCTTCTTTAAGGAATCAATCCCACAATAGGAAAGTGAAACAAGTCCTCTGCAGGGTCTGACCTTTTTGGTCCCCAAACTGAGAGCATCCTCTCAGCATTAAGAGTGCTCCTCTACAGGATCTCCCGGATATTATCATAGAACCAGGGAATTGTTTTGGGTTGGAGGTACTTTAAAAACCATCTTGTTCCAATCGCCCTGCCATGGACAGGGACACCTTCCACTAGACCAGGTTGCTTCAAACCCCCATCCAGCCTGGCTTTGTCTGTTCCTGTCAGAGGAACAGAGGAATTCCTGTCAGAGGAACCCTAACCCTCCATGGGATCCAAGTTTTACCCTGCCTGTCAGCATTGTCAGTCAGATGATCCTGCCAGCAGAAAGGCAGCCAATCTCTGGCAGGATCTTGATTACACAATCAGTATTTCCTCAAGGATCCCTGCTTGACAAGCACTGACTTCCAGGGGGCCTTTCCTCACCCAGGTTAATAGATAAAATTATCTTCTCTGAGACAATAGATTTCTTCATCCTCTTTCTTTTCCACTTATGCTATGGGAAGTGAATTTCAATTGTGATCTCAGCACCTTCAACTTTTTACTGCTTCTGCAGTAAAATTCAACGAACAAAACAGAAGGGAGAGAATTGCATGAACCTCTGTGTCAAGACCATCTTGATGTCCAAATCATCAGCTCAAGCCTTGCTTGCACACCAGGAACCTGCACCCCCACCAGTGCCAGTCACTTCCAGGGCTCTTCATCGCCTCACTTTCTGCAAAACTGGTCTGATCAAAGAGAAACTTCTCACTCTGGCAGCTCCCATCCTCTCCCTGCCAGGGCTGAGATACCAGAAGGATTTCCAGCAATCCAGCAACTGGCTGGCCCGTTTACTGGCTAGGAGCTGCCACACCATGCCAAGAGGTTTGTGCTCATGCCGAGTGCACCCACAGAGGAGACCATACAATGACATTTACACTTCCAAGAAAAGGTCTTTGCTTGGGATCAGGCCACTCACACAGGAGTTAATCTGCGTGATAAGAAAGCAATACATTTTCTGGTTATGTGGTTTTTGTACTCCACCACCAGAGATGTCAGATGAAATAGCAGCAGTAATAAGAGCAAATGTGAAAATGCGATGTCAACGAGCGCTGCTATGAAAATGCAAACCACTTCACATGATTTTTCCTTGACTTGTCTCACAGGCCGTTCAGACCCACAGGGAACTTACACATCAGAGGAACCTCAGGATTTCCCAGGGGACATCCTTTTTACCAGCAGTTGCTGCAGCAGAATGGAGGTGGCCTAACTTTGCAAGCTCAGTCGACCCGTTTTGCACGGCCAGTGCCTCAAGTGCCACAGGCACGCAAGCTGCTCTGCAGTTTGCAAAGCACTCCATGTGATCACAGCCATGATCATCATTTGCTCAGCTCCCCTTGGCCCAACAAATGCTCCTAACACTGTGAAAAGCTGTTTACAGAAACCACTTCCTTCATTACAAGGCAAGAAATTTGGCAACTGCTCGTCACTGCACAACAACCCTACCCCAGAGCAAAGTAGAGATGAAGCCTGCATCCAATTAAAACTGGAAGGGGGCATTAAACAATTAGCACATAATTACCTGATTTGGGCTAGAATCAAGACTCCAGGGAATCTTTAGTGACCAAATCCAAAGGGGACTTCAGCTGGAGGCATCGCAGACAAAACGCTGCTTTACCCCACAGCGTCGCGATATTGGCTGAGAGCAGGGCTAGTGAACCACCAGGAATTTTCCCCCAAAGCATCGGGAAAAATCTTCTCCCATTGAAATGACAACACTAGAAATTAAATTTAGCCAAGAGGCGCAGGGGGTAAAATGTTAACCCTGACAAAAGACAGCCATTCGTTCTCACAGTGCCTTGTTCTATATTTGATCACTTTCAGAGAAGACAGAAGTTCCAGCAATCTTCCAGCACCTTGTTACAACTTATTACCTGTGAGTCTGCAAACACCTAATTCAGTGCTTTTCACCAAGTAACAAATAAGTTGAGGTGCTCAGGAAAATTTGCATGTTTTGGGTTAAAGCACTAAACATACACATGGGTACAAAAACAGATTACATAAATTGGATTGTTCCCACCTGCTTCATGTAAACTGGAAGGAATTTCAAGAAATCTCGGCGCCCAGAGCAAGTTTCTCTGCTTCCTACCCACCAATTCAGCTCTTCAGGACCATTAGTGCACCATCACCTCTACTCCACGCTCACACTGGGAGAGGAGGGGGAAGGAAACGGTGGTAACAGACCTGCCACAGACTTACTTCTTAGGCTTGTCGGCTGTGTTCTCAGCCACGTGGTAACCAGGCTTGCACTTGTAGCGACAGACAGAGCCCACGTCGTGGTTGCCCTGCAGGCACCGAGGGACCAGGAGCTTGGCGTTGGCCACGGCGGGAGGCGCGTCGCACTCCAGCTTGCAGTAGGCTTCGGGGAGCGACCAGAGACCATCTTCCAGGCAGGTCAGCCACTGGTTTGTTCCTGACCCAAGAAGAGAAGAAAGCGTGCCAGGGTTATGGCTGAGCCAGGGATGGAGTCCATCCATGGGATGCTCAGAGCAACCAGCAAAAGTTCTCTTGTTACAGTGTGTCGTGATGCCAAGGGAGGCAACAAGACCATGGGCTCCATTGCCTGATTGGTAAGGCTGTGGCAGAAAATACTTGAATGTAGACAGAAGGAGGGAAGAGACAACTTCTAGGGGACGGAGAAAGGCTCTCAGTTCTGAAAATCTCCCCCAAACTTTCTTGTAAACTTCCCCTCGAGTGATGTCTCAGGAGAGCCTTAAGGAGGCCAGGGGCTTTTGTGTAGGACACCTGTCTGCCTTATTTAGTTCAGCTCATCTTCACTCTCCCTAAGCAGTTTGTCCATATCTGTCCTCATTAAGCTGTCATACCCTACTACATGTGCAGCTCAAGATTACAGGACCATCCAGTCCAACCCCCCTGCCATGGGCAGGGACACCTTCTACAGATCAGGCTCACAGCCCTGTCCAACCTGACTCTGAATGTTTCCAGGGAGGGGGCACCCACCACCCTTCTAGGCAACCTGAGAGTCGGGAAGATGGAAAGTGGAAGGAGGACAGACTTGGGAGGCTTCACTGGTGTGACTGAGGATTCAAACCACCCATTATTAAAGGTTTGGGTTGAGTATTACAACCCAACTCTTTGTTGTTACTTGTAGACCCAGCTAGATGGGTGGCCAAAACTGCACAGCTCTGGATGCCTGTGGGAAGTGTCCAGAACTCCATCATGCACATGGATGGTTCACTGGGAACTGCTGAGAAAGAAAGCTGGACCAGAGTGAATGGGACTCTTCCTACTGAAAGGTTTAGATCAGCAAGTTCCTGGTGCAGGCAGGCTGCTCCACGGACCCTTCAAACACCACTTTCTTTTTGCAGGATCACTGCTTTTGCACCAGAGGCAAGACCATATCTTCACTCAGCGCTTGTGTTCCTCACAAGTCAGGGCTGCCAAGGGTCATCCCCCACCTCCCAGTGCCACACAGCCATGTCATCCTTTCCTTGTCTATTCTCAGCATTTATTAGCCTCGAGAGCCTGTCTGTAAGGACGTGAGCCTTTGGGGAGAACGAGCATCAAGCACGTCCCTGCCTTGGCAGCTCAGCCAGAGCACTTGGACCTCTAAGAGCTTACCCACATGGCTCGGCAGCCTTGGCCAAGCACCTCCAGCCATCATGCTGGAAGTCACCCAGGGCACTCCACTGAGGGGATGCCTTCCCGCCGAGGGAGCCCATGGCAACCCTCCCAGTGACTTCAGCGGGAACGAGGTGGCTGTGAGGGAAAGATCAGATTAAATCTCTGCCCTCAGCTGACCCACCCAAGGCAACGGGCATCGATTCATGCAGAATTTGGGCTGTTGAGATGTTGTTTGTATGCTACCCTTTGATCAGCTCACGCTGGGGATCTGCCACCATCCTGCCTGTCATGAAATGAGACCTTAATTCCCTGCAGGTTTTCTGCTTAGATTCAACTTTTTAAAAAAAACCCAACAAACCAGAAGTAAATGATTCTCATACATTTCAGCTATAAATGTCTCCATAAAATAGGGCACCCATTAAAATGATTTGTTGTATGTGATTGTTTAGAGCAAGGGCGCTGGTGGAAACTCACAAACTCTCAACGCTTGAAGCTGTTAAGGCAATTACCCCCCGAAATCCCATCCAGCTCAGCTCTTGCTCAGACAGGAACAGTAGCTCTCTTTCTCCAGCTTCGCTTACAAACATTCCTGCGGCTCTCGATGGAGTCGGCAGGATGAAAGCCAGGCCATGGTGTGTCTGGGTGGTGAACATCTCCCAGACTGCTCTGCAGCTGTGCCCATCAGTCTCTATGGCTTTATACAGCCCCAGGCCCCCTGAACCACAGGCCTTCCCACAGCCACCAGGCACACAGCCACTTTGGGCTCTCTGAAGTCCTCTTGGTCTGTCCACACTTGGCTGTCTGCATGTTTCTTGTCTCCCTCATGCTCATAATGCTGGAGGCTGCTGGGCCTCACCAGCTATCAGGAGAAGACATCGCTACACCCTGAGGTGGATGAATAAGGGCTGCCATCCAGGGCTTGGGAGTCAGAGGGAATTAGACCCACAGTATGGTGTGTCTGCTCAAGAGGGATGGGTACCTACCGTTTTGGGAAGTATCTCAAGAGCCCACAAGGCTGGCAGAAGTCAGGGTAAGCTCTGTTTGACCAGTTTGGAACAGGCATGGAAAGGTGGCACCAAGGAGGGTTGGTTAAATCTCTCAGCACTCCAAACCATACCTTGAAGCTTGGCTGGGTGGATGCAGGAGAAGGAACATCTCTGCAAGTAGGTGGTCCCCATGGGGCAGAAGAACTCGGCATAGTACACGTGGGACTGGTCAGGGACACCACAGTTGACAGGGTCACACGTCACAGATCTGTCCCAGCGTCCTGAACTGCACATCAGCACCACCTCCTGCTGCAGAAAAAGCAAAGCTCCATCAGACTCCTGCAACGGGGCTTCAATCTACTGGCATGCACCACAGGAGAAAGGTCTGGACAGGTTCAAGGACAAAGAGAGCTCTCCAATGCTTTTGCTCCTCCAGTGTGCCCTTTCTCCTCACTCTGGACACTGAATCACAAAGTCCTCACCTGTTCACAGGGTGATATGGGGTGTGAAAGCAGCAAATGGCCCTTGGGAAACACTCCAGCCACTGTGCACTGCCTGAGCAGTGCTAGACCTCATTAAGAGAGAAAAGAAAATCCCTTCAAGATATGCTACAACTTCCTGAGCTAAGTTATTCCCAGCTTTGTGTGCTGCAATTTTCTCCTCTAAAAGATCAAGTCTTAGTCCAGCTGTTGTCAGGCAGCTCTTCTGTTGATTGTTTTTCCCTAAATGCCCCAATTCCCTCATGCCTCAGCCCACACACCCCCACTGAAATCATATAACCTCATTTACCAACCCTAATTAACCCTCTTACACAGATGGGAGACTGAATGAGAACATAAACCCCCCATGGTCCCACCACTAAATACGGTCAAGATGTGCTACAAACTTCAACAAAACCAAGTGGTGGATGATGGTTTGCCATGAGCAAACTGGTCCAGTGGAAGGTGTCTCTAGCCATGAGGCAGGGGTTGGACCACGGGATGTTTTAAAGGTCCCTTCCAATCCTAGCTATTGATTTCCACTCCCAGAAGTGGAAATCCACCCCAATCCAGCAGCCCTCAGCCAGGTGCTAAGGACCAAAGAGGTGTCTTTCAACTGTTCCTGATGCCCCTTCACTGTCTGAGCACAACCATGTTGCTCGTACAGTCAAACGTGTGACCTGCCCTCCCAGGCAGTGTGTTTTTATTGATGCTGGATGTGGTGGCTCTGAAGGACACCACCAAACTCCAGAGTGGTACTCTTGGGTGTGCAGCAAGATCACAGTGTAGCTGAACTAGGTGAAGCAAGTGCTCAAGAGAAGAGCATTTTCCCCAAATGCCTCGACATGAGTAGGGTCACACAGCCAGACCCACTGCAGGGCTCAGGACAAGGCAATTGCCAGCTGCCATCTGCTGTGACAGCCACATGGCGAAGCTCTGCTCAGAAGTTTCCCATCTTGTTGCCAAACACAGGAAAACTGTCACCCGAGGCAGATTTATTTTGTGCGGTTTCATTTCAGAGAATGGGAACATTTTGTTTTCCCTGGGCATGCCTCGGCCCACAGAGCTGTGTGGCCGTGTAATTAATGACCTCCCAGTGATGGGGGAGCTGAGCAGTGCATCCCCAGCTGCCCTATTGCACTTTCCAGTGCCCACCTCTCCTCTGCCCAACGCCCATGGCTGCAGCACAAGGAACCTGCCTGCCAGGGGTCACAGCTACCTGGAGATCTCCAAGGAGAGGAGAAGTCCACCCTGCTGACATGGCCCAAATCACCCCCATTTGTCTCCACCTCACCCAAGTTCACCCTCTCAGCTCAGCCCCAGAGATTCCTGTTTCCCCTCCTAGAACAGCCTAAGGACAGGACATGCTGTGCCTCCAGCCTTGCCAAGGTGAGTGCCTGGATCCCTGGCAGCTCAGCTCCCAAGGACACGTCAGTCCCATGTCTCCTCTGTCCATAGCTAAGAGCTGTGCTGGCACGTGGCTTTTACAAGGCATCCCCCGGCCCTCTGCAAAGTGGGACAAACTCTTTCATGGTGACCTCTGTGCTGCCCTGCTGGTGTGGGCAGTGTTATTGCTATGCAACACAAAGGAAGAAAAGCTCTCTGTGCTCTCAGCTGCCTATAAATATAGTTGCTCTGCAATGACTTCATTCTTTCCTGAGCCACTAACTTCAGCTTTAAGAGAGAAAACATCCCAGGGATGTTTAATCTTCCCAGCAATGCCCATCTGGAGGACAGAAACGTCTACCTCTCCCCTCTGTCCCAGCTTGGGACATCCTCTGCAGTGTATTTCAGCCTGGCAGAGATGTGTTTTGCAGGCAACACTGGGCTGGGGGGGAACTAGGACTGCAGCAAGATAAAGAGAAGCATCTCCAGAGCAGGACCACCAGCCATGAGCACAGAGGTCCAGCACTGAAGCAACACTGAGCTGGAATTTATCCGAGAAGAAGCAAGCAGGTTGGAGCTGGAAGAATAAGGTGCTCTGGGGTCATTCCAACCCTGATTTAATCACTCAGGGTGATTAAATCTTTCTTAACTAGGTCTTGGTCCAGCAGGCCATGAAGCCACCCACCCTGAGCTCCACTCACCTGTGTGGAGCCCAGGCTCTTCCCATTGCTGGAGCGCAGGACGAAGCCCTTTTGGCAGGTGACAGTGCACACCATGTGCCTCGGGCCATCGGAGGTACAGTTCAAGGTGGCAGCATGAGCAAGCAATGGCTGTGTGCAGCTTCCTGAGCCCTCACAGGCACCGTGGGCACAGCTGTGAAGGAGAGGAGAGAAGGGATCAACCAGTGGGCCTCAGGACTTCTTCAGCAAGGAAGGGCTCTCTCCAGGTGGCACCTGCAGGGGATCCTCAGCTGGTCACAGATGCCTAGAGAGATACACACCTATCCCTCACCCCCAGCTTCTTCCAGGCTTGAAGTCTCCCATGATGATGGCAGGAGGGTACTTTTTCCCAGCTTTGTCTCAGCTGGGCCTCATCCCAACCCCAGGCCACACCTTCCCACCAACCATCATGTCCTTCCAAGCTAATGAAAGAAGGCATAGCTCAACAACATTCCAAAATCCGTGCTGCCTGGATTTTGCTCCTCTACCAGCTCCTCTACCCCAGGGTGTGCAGGCTGCATGGCACAGAGCCTGCACACAGCCTGGCACCAAAGGGGCCCATTGCAGGTGGACCAAGAAAACAAAAATAGGGGGTGACAAAGAATCAGAAGGTTGGGGTTTTTTGAATAGCTTTTGAATCCACACCTCAACGTCTGTCAGCTTTAGCACAGGAAAGGACAAAACCTGCAGAGACAGATAGTCAGGAAGAAAAGATGAAGAGGCCTTTTTAATGCTTTTGCCAATAGAGGGGTGCTGGGTGTGTCAAACTCTGTATTAGACATCAGAGAATCCACAGAGGATTCTCCAACTGCAAGGAAAGGTTTAGCTTGAAAAGAAACTCCTGCAGGTATTAGAGGGCCATCCATGAGAGATTCTTCAGGACATGTGCAGTGCCCCCCTTCATGTTCACACCACCTACACCACAGCCTGTGGTGGAAGGGAGAAGCTGGACATGCAGTTGGCTCCTCCACCCCGCTCTTGTCACCTTGCCCCTCTGCTGTCATGGCCTTCAGCACCTCTGCTCTTTCCACAGGCCCACGCTGCATTTCAGGCCTCTGCATGCTGATGGCCAGTCTTTTGGGGACCAAGACCATCTCAGCACACACCAGTCCAGCTCTGCAGATTCACCTGTGGTCACCAAGGCGAGATGTAGCTAAAAGGAAGCATAACCCTCTCCTGGGCACCATTGCAGACTACAAGAGATCCCAGGAAAGTTTGCAATGCCTCCTCCTCACTGCAGCAGCTTCACACGGAGGACCAACCATTAGGTGCTGATTATTTAAGCATCACAAATAACTCCATGGTGAAGAGTGGTGTTGGCCAAAGGGTTATGATCTCCATCTGTGAAATGCAGCCAGTACACTAATTACCTGGGATGGAATGGGAACAAGGCACAGGGTTGACACAATATGCTCTGGTTATCCATCCGCTGGCTTTACCTGTTACCACGTGGTTGAGGTGTAAAAACTGACCTCAGCCCTCCTTAGTCAGGCCCAGAGGTGCTGCAGCTTCAGGCAACAACTGGGAGAGAGGGAAGGAGTTATATCCAAATGCCTCACTCCTCTCTGTTCCCTGCTTTGCACAGGGGCTCCTGGCCTCTCCATGGGCTGCCTTTCTCCTAGTGAGGCACAGGCAAGCCTCTGCCTCTTGCCTTCACTCACCCTCCCCAGCCAAGGATGCACAGCTAGAAATACCACAAATGACACAAAAAAAAATTTTAAAAAACCAAAACAAATCAGTGCCGACACAGACGCTGAGGGAACACAATGTGCTGTTGACTCTGGACAAATCCACTCAGCCAAAGACACGGTGGAAACCTGCAGGCCACAGCCCTGAAAGAGCCGGTGGGCACAGGAGGGGACCACAAAGGAGAACAAGAAGAAAGGGGCTGTTTTTTCAATGCAGACCTGTTTATGAAGTGAGAAATGGTTTCAGGGCAGCTGCTGCAAATTCTTTCACTAGCTTATATTTCCATTTGCTTCCTTTTTAAAGAATTTGTTTTATGAGCACAGCGTTTGTCAGGTCATTAGCTTCTGAGGGCATCTGGTACCAATTGTAGCCCTCTCCCCTCCCTCCCCTCCTGCAGTCACCTTCTCCGGGCAGTTGCTTTGCTCCCTGCCTGTGCCCCCAGCACACACATGCTCCCATCCCCAACTCCACCTCCCTGTGATGGAGCAGCAGGCCTAAACTTCCTTGTGTGTATGTCTCAGCAGGAGGAGAGGAACTTCTCCTCTTTCCAGACTTGTTGCTGCATCCCATCCCCTTCCACGCCAGCCACAGAAGATGCACCTTTTCACTCAACCAGGTTGCTTAGAGCCCAAACAAACCTGTCCTTGGACACTTCCAGGGATGGGGCAGCCACAGCTTCTCTGGGCACCCTGTGCCAGGGCCTCCTCACCTTCACAGTGAATGTTGATCATCATGTCGAGTTACAGGGCATGAGCTCATCACAGCACTGGTCAAGGGTGGGTTGTGGCACCCTCCAGACACATCCAGGCCAAGTGCTTGGTTGGAGCAGCTCTGCTGGTGCTGGTGGAGGGACAGCAAATTGTCTGGGGCAGCCTCAGTAGTCAGGACAACGCTGTTATTAAATAACAACTACCAAAGCACTAGTCCTTTTCAGCACTGTTGGGCACATCTTGGTTTTCCCACCAGTTCAGAAACTTAACTGGCTACAGGGTATAAATTAGATCAGCAGGTTTCTTACTGGATTATAAATACAAAATGTTATATGAAATAGCTATACATAAGATATTCATAACTACAGGTCACAATATAAAAATATTTCTTTTTATATACATCACACATATACTCATGCCCATGTTATGTATATGCATGTAGATAATCATATTTTAGAAATCACAGAAAGGTTTGAGTTGCAATAATTACTTCTCCCTTTGTCCCAAAAGATGACTAACTTAATCACTGTTTTCTCTGTGATTAACAACACCCCTAATCCCACAAATACCCACTAGATTTTATTTTGGAAATGATCTGAAACCAATCAGCTCAAGTTCCCAGAAAATGTTCTCATCCTACATGTAGCTTTGAAGTCTGGTGCTGCTATTCCAGACCTGAAGAGGGGCTCACATCACTGAAAGCTGTCTGAATTTCTCAATTATATCCATAAGCTTAACATAATATGTATATATATATATATATCTCAATTCCACCTACAAACTTTACCTTGATTACTTCCTTTATCATCATCATTTTTCTCACTTCTACACTCCAGGCCAGGACACTCTCGAGCCTGATGGTGCACAAGTGCAGGTCAAAGAAATAAAAAGCCCTGTGACCTGGCCCCATCATGATCCACATGCTTTACAAGGGCTCCAAAGCAATGGAATAAATCGCAGCTCCCAGCCCCTGGAACACCCTGACGAAGGCTGGACAAGGAAATGGTGCAGTTAGCCCAGTTCTGATCTCAGCATGAAGGAGCTCTTTCTGCTTTTGATGATAAATGAAATTCCTGTATCGCAGCTGCAAACTCCTGACTTCTGCCCATTTCTGATTCAGGCCATATAAGATGTGGGACAAGCCAATATTTTTTTTTATTTTTATTTCTGCCTGAAACATCCAAAAAAATTTCCACTTCTATCCCAGCATCTTTGAAGCTCAAACTAATGATTTGTCAACAACATTTTTACAAAATACCGAGGTTTTTCTCCTAACTGATTCCATGTCAGCACAAGCCTGCACGATTTTCTGGGCTCACCAAGTTCCATAACTTATACATCAAAGGGAGTTTCAGATCTGGAAATCTGTGAAATTCTGCTCCAGAATGGTAAGAGCTTTGTTCTGAAATGGGAACAATTCTAAAAACTAGAGCAAAACTTTTCCTTTGGGCTCCTTCATCCTCCTAAAATAAAACCAGGAGGCCACTGGCAGCAGTGGAGCACACTGAGCCAGTGGTGGCCAAGCTGGTAGGGTAGACATTGCTTTGTTGTGACAGTCCCAAATTCTGAAAAGCTGAAAATTTCATGGTTTATAGTAATTATTTCATGAAACACAGAAAACACTGATGGATTTACCCACGTCAAGCTAAGCCAAGTCAAATGCAGTGCAGCTGCCCACAGAATAATAAATCATCTGTACATAGCTGTAGCATCTACCCAAGCTTTCAACCCAGAGATTGCCGCTAAAACATCCCTTTATCATCAGGCTCCAACTCTTAACAAGGTAAACTTGTATGTTCTTCTCATGGTGCGAATTTTTGGGGAGGGGAGGGGGATGTTATAGGAGATGTTGACAGAAAGGGAAAGGCTTCAGCCAAGTCTCCTGAAGTTAAAAGTCATCACTGCACGTATGCTGGTGGAGCCTGGATTGTAGCACTCAACAGCAGCGAGATAAAAGATGTTTACCCCAATGTGCTCCAGCAGAAGAGAATAGCTAGGAAATGAGAAAAGGTGTTTTGGAAAGACTTGGGAATGTCTCCCTTGGGGCGTGTTTCCCGTGAGGGGGAAAGGTCTCACTTTTCCAGTCAATCTGATGGCATCCACCATCCTTGTGGGAGCAGGCGACGTGTACAGACCCAACGGTGGTGATGCTTCTTGATTACGATCTGCATTGAGGTTGCCATCTCAAAAAAAAAAAAAAAAGGTGTTTGCTTCTGTATGTGACTCCCAAAGAAATTTGGCAAAAAAAATAACATCCCTGTGAGTCATCCACTGTCATCTACCTCAGAGACAGAGAAAAGACACCAGTAAGGCATCGCATGACCCTCCGTAGGCAACGGGGGAAAAAAGAGGCAAGAGTAAATCGATTTAATAGATGTACTATTTTCAGAAAGTTCCTTTCCATGATTTTTTTGTTGTTGTTGTTGTTGTTTGCTACACCAAAATAGATGCACAGAAGCACAGAACGGGATGTCAGGTTTGGTCTAGTCAGCTTCACAACCTGAGCCAACCTGATGCCTAAAGAATATCTTTATCCATATCCCAACCCCACAGAACACATTGTACCTCATTTTCTCATCTTGTCCAGAGGAAATCACTTCTAAGATCCACATACATCCACCGCAATGAAAGACAGAAGGATAGCAGAGGGATTTCAAAAGGGGAGCTGCAAGACTTATACTGTAGGATTTGAGGAGGAAAAAAATATTTATCACGACAGAGAGATGATAGTGAGAGGATCTGAAGGCTCTGTACAGACACACACAGGAAAGTCATCTGCTGGCAGGAGGCACTGAGACCTTTCCAACAAGAATGGAGCAAAAGCAACAACTCACATCTTGAAATCAGAGGCACCTCCTCAGCAGAGAGGAGAGGAGAACAGCTCAGCAAGGGAGGAGGTGGACTCATCACCTCCTGCAGCTTGTGACAGGAGAGAAGAAAACCTTCTGAAGGATAAGTTTAACCCAGTTCCTGCAAAAAAATCCCTGTGCCTGTATATGACATTAGACAAGGCAAGGCAGAACGGGGGAGGCTGCCTGCAGTCACCAAGGGTTCTGCAGGCAAAGTTTGGAGTCTCCCAGTGCTTCTTCCCTTCCTCACTGGACACGGGAAGGACAGAGGGCTTTGTGTGATTCACATCCTGTATTGTGGTGAGAGAACAAGGAATCAAGATCAGGCTCCAGGGTATCACCAGGAGCTGTGCCAAGGGTAGAAAGGGCTGCTTGCACCTCACACAACTGATGTGTCCTACAGCAGAGCCTTGGCCACCACTGCCCATCAGCCAGTCAGGGACCACAAGAGAACTGCCAGAGACCAACAAACTTCGATGCTGAAGGAGAAGCATCTTTGGAGGTCCCAAAGGCAGAGGCAAAGGCTGAGGTGAGCCCATACCCCAGGAAAGGTGACCCCAGGATCCCAGGATCATTTAGATTGGTGAAGCCTGCTAAGGTCAAGTTCAACCCTTAACCCAGCAATGCCAAGGCCACCACTAAACTATGTCTTCAAGTGCCACATTCACACATTTTTAAGTACCTCCAGGGATGGCAACTCCATCCATTGGGCACCCTAGGTCAGAGGCAAAGAATCATGATATTTAAAGTCCCTCCCCACCCAAACAATCCTACAGTTGTGTGAAGTAAAACACCAGCATCTCTACCCAGTGTCACCCTAAATCTTCCCAACAGCACAGACACAGTTTGGAAATCGATCCTGCATAAATTTGGTGCCTTGAAGAAAGAAAAACCAACCAAATAAAATCTGTTTGGGGAAGAACTCTCCTTGCTGAATAAGGTTTATCAATTGAACAAATGTAAACAACCTCCACTTCCATCTGATTTTCTATTCCTGACATTAACTTCTCATACCAAAGGAATCCCAGCTAGATTTCTCTTGACACCTTGCACCCACTTTTGGTGGAGCAGAGGAGGCTGCTCACACAGGAAACACAAACACAAAGTAGCACCTTTGCTGTGAACTCACCCAGACATTTCCCAGCATATGCCAACATAAAATACAACACACTAAAACCAAAACCAAGCTAAAAATAAACACAAGGGAGGAAATGAAAAATGCACTCCTGGTTCAGGGTATAGCCTGTACCAAAGAAAACAGGATGGCCTGTGGTTCAAGTTTGAAAATGCAAAGAAAAAGATGAAGGCTGGGAGAGTCCTGGGTGGAAACTTGTAAAAAGTCTGATTTCTGCTTGACTTTATATGGTTGTGATTGGGTACAGAAAGCAAAGATGACCCCTGGGCAGCTGGCAGAGACAGCACAGAGGGGTCTCTGGTGTTGGCAGTGAGGTGCAGTGAGCAGACACCACACAGCTCTGGCCTGCAAGTGCTCTGCCAACCTTCAGCACCTCAAACGGCTCAAAAAGCAGAGGGCAACTCTTCCTTCAAAACAAGGAAGCACTTTTCTAGCCCCAAATGCCTCCTGATCTGGAGAAGCCTGCGTTCCATCAGCACAGACACGGTCTCTATGTTTTCCCCGGCCTGCAAAGCACTGCGAGATCCTTCAAGATGAAAGATGCTACAGAAATACCAACCCGTCATATATTTATTATTTTGGCAACAACCATTCCTAGGCTGAAGTCAGGAAACCTCGTTTCTTTGTTGCTTTTGTTACTGTCCCTTTCTGGGGTTATTTTAGGAAGGCACGTACTGTGTGTGTGAGGCTGGGTGCGTGCAAACGGTCAGTTCAGCTCTGTACGAGAAGAACACGGATCTTCTGGGATATTTTACAGTCAAGTGTCTCTCAGCTTCTGAAGATTTCTATTCCTGGATTTTTATAGAGTCCTCCTGGGTTACTATATGTAATTAATTGTTATCCCTTAAAGATAAAAATACTGCTATGCATTCATTTTGGAGATGCGACAGATTTCAAAAATCTAGTAAGGTGAGGGGGGGGATACTTGGATGCTTCCTGACTTAACAGAGGAAGATCCTTTATTATTAGCATGGCTACTGGAGGCTGCAAGCCCAACGCCCCTCTGAACACAGAGAATCACTACTATAAATAGCATTTCCTACTCTGAAAACTCACAGATCTGATTTACTCCAAGTGTTTGCTAAGGGCACATGTGTATCCTGCAATTCAGCACAGGGCTGCTAAGCCAAGGCCATGGGGAGCCTGGGGCAGGGCAGGGAGAAGAAAGGGAGACACAAGGATCCTGCTGTGCCCATGCAAAGGGGACAGCACGCAGCTTCGTGGGCCTTGGTGATATGGGAACTGGCTTGTGCTTCAGATATAATGAGGCTTTTAAGAGAAAAACAGCTATTTTCCTCTCCATTTGCCCCTATATGGGCATCTCCTCATCCCTAGTCAAGGCTCAGCTGTGCCCAGTCAGCCTGTTCCTCCTTGCAGTCACTTCTGAGGGGGAGGGGGAAGCTCTCAAGCAGCGAGAATGCAAAATGATTTTAAGGGATGAGAAAATGTAATTGAAAAACCACATCAGTTGGCCGGGGTCTTAGAAGCATGTGGGTACATGGCTGTAACAGCTACCAGGAAAAAACACACTGCATTTCAGGTGGACGCTGATCCTTTAATGTAAGGCTGAGAATAATATTTATATTCTGACTCACTAAGATTTATGTTTCTGTATAAATCACACAAGCACTTTAAAAAAAAATAGGTTGAAAAAAAGGAGAAGGTAAAAAGCAACTTCAGTATATTCATGGCTTCCAGAGCTCTACATAAAACTATTTTACCACAAACACACACACACACACTCATTTGTTATCAGGGATGTTCGTCCATCCAGGGCCATCAACAGGAGAAACAACAGTAGCAGTGATGTGATGACCCTGGCCAAAGCCCTTCCACCCTTAAACACCTGCACAGCTCCAGCAAAGCACAACTCAAAAATCAGTACTCCCAGTGGGGTGGGTTGAGTAACTGGCTGAACTGGAGCCCTGGATCATCACACACGTGACATGAGGGATCTGAAAGCTAAGCCAGACTTGGCAGGCCTGGCTGTCGTCAGCCCCACTACCCCTCTAGGCCACAGTCTGAGCTCCATCCCTTGGCTCCTCCTTGGGTCTGTGTCTCCTCTCCACACGATCCTACTGCCTTGTTTATTTAGGACACCAGTCCTTCCTCATCCTTCAGAGAGCGGTGGCCCTTCTGCAAACATGGCCTCTCACTTGCTGCTTTATGGAGATGGGCATAATAATAAATCAGTATATAAAGTGCTGGTGCCAGTGCTGGTGTTGTCACCGTGTCACCATGGGGACAGTGCAATATTTGGTGAGGAGCCCAGGACAGGCCGGGAGCAAGGACAGGGAGGAGGAGGAGGAGGAGGAAGAGAGCTTCATCCCCACCTTCCACAGCATGGGGAAGACTGGAATGGATGGAGACGGAGCTTGCAAAACACAGGCTGAATAAACTAAAGCTTCAGCTTTAGCAACAACCCTCAGTGATAACTGCTCAGCCAAGGGAGCTTGGTTTCCCCACCAGGAAACAGTCCGTTAATGCAGTTTTATGCAGATGCACAGGCCACGCATAAAATCTATTTTTCTGCCTTTCGTCCCCAGAGAGATCAACCAACCCAGACTGATTATATCAGATCTTCCAAAGAAACCTCAAAAGCCACCTGAGAATAGTCATGAAACCCTCAACGAGAAAATAAAAACCCCAGAATTCCGGCACAAATTCTCCCAGAGGAGAGAGGCAACCCTGAGTGCCCACTGGGCCATGCCCTAGGAGACCATACCTGTAGCACTGATGGGCACACCCTTCCTGGTGCTGCAGGAGGCAGGTGGTGGGCTCAGAGGAGCCAGGCTGAGCCAAAGTCCTCAAGGCCATGGCTGCGACACCCACGCGTGGGGAGGAGAAGTTGAGAAGCACTGAAGCCACCTGGTGGGATGGGTCCTCCTGGCCACGGGTCACGTTGACGACGAGGGGGTTGTGTTGGCACGACAGCTCGTACATCCCTGTGAGATGGGGCAAAGAGAGAAGCTACTAGCTCAGCTCCAGGGCTTTGCTTTTGATTCCCCTCTTCTGCTCCGCCACCCAGACCAGCCAGGGAGGCAGACAAGGGTGCAAGGGGGTGCAGGGAACAGCAGCACCTAATCCAGTGAGAGATGACAGCTGTGGTGGGGGCTCCAGGTGTCTCTCGTGGTGTCACAGCCCATAGGATGCTCACCCAGAGAGCGGTTCCATCCATCTGTGTCAGTCAGCTGGACAGTCACCATCGGCTTCTTCTGCTGCCTTGGGACAGCGCCGGAGGAGGCCAAGAAGATCAGGAGGGAGATGGGCACTGCAGGTCTCTCAAAGCAGACCTGGGAAGGAGGGCAGGAGAGACACTGAGAGCAGGCACACAAAATGCATCTCATATGTGCAAAAGAAAGAGGGAGGCTGGTGAGAGAGCATGAGCAAGGGCTCAGAGACCAGAGGTGCAGAGCAGCAATTGGGTGGAGAGAGAGAGAGAGAGAAGGGAAGGAGTAGGAACACAGTTCACAGGTTATTTTGAGTTGGAAGGGACCCACAGGATCATAGAGTCCAACTCCCAAGTGAACGCCCACCCAGGGATCAGGCCCACAAAGTCCTTTCCCTCCTAATTCTCCTTCTCCCTTTTATTAGTCTTCTCCACATGTATCAGTCCCCTCTTGTCATAAATTTATAGCTTCTTCCCAGCATCCACATGTGCTGCACTTCAAATTGAACAAGCCCTACATAACCCCCTTTCTGCCCTCTCTTCTCCAACTCCCACCCCAAGCACTGCTGGCCAAGTGAGGCACCCCAGAGAATGCAGCTACCAGCCTTGCTACCAAAACATTCCAATAAGAAAATACCCCAAAACCCAAAACAAGCCCAAAGAATGTCCCCAGTACCCACAGTGACTGCAAACTCTCCATCAGCCAACACGTGGAAAGATTTGTGGGCAGAAGCCCTGCCACTTGTCTACAGCCCCGAAGGCTACAGGAGGCAGCTGGGAGACTCATGGCATCAGTCACGGCAGGACAGATGTTCTTTGGGAGTAAGAAGACAGAAATGTTTTCCTCCCCCACCCTGGTTCCCCCCCCCCACTTCCCCGCCAGGATGTGTTTCGATCAAGATCCACCCGATAGAGTGTTTTTGTTGAACGCTGGCGTGGAGGAAGCTCCCAAAATCAAGGCGAAGTGTATTTTGGAGGAGGACAAGTCCCAGCTGGCCGGGCACAGCCCAGGGAGCCAACTGTGGGAGCGGAGGGGACAACCACGAAGTTTGTGATGGCAGCCCAGCCTCGGGGTGATTTGTGCCACGTCAGGCATTGTTCACGCACGGGAACAGGAGAAAACCTTGGGCTTCAGCCCAGGGGTCCCACCCTGCAGGGAGGTGCTCGGCAGCAAACGCCCCAAAAGCAAGTCCCCACTGCTGCCTACTTGCTCCTTGATCTCTTGCAGGCCTGGCCCAGCTGCAAGGAGCAGACCAGAGCGCTCAAAGATTTTTATCTGGTACACTGCCACTGTCTCCCCTGATGAGACAAGCAGGGTGAGGAAGGAAAATAAAGAGGAAAGCAAGAAGGAAGGAAAAGAAAGCAGGAGGAGCCAGCAGCACTCACAGCCAGCTCCCAGAAGCTCTCCCCTCCCCCCAGACAAAGAAGCCCCATGAAGCCATTCAGTTTTAACCCAACCTCTAAGCTGGTTCCTCAGGGGAGGAGGGATGGCTGGAAGAGTCAGGTGAAGTTTTCCTGGGCTACAGAGCTTAAGGTGGAGAGCTTAGTCTTTCCCTTCCTACACTGCATTTACATCAGGGTGAAGGACACTGGCCCCAAGCTAGACCAACAACAGCTGACTTGAATAACATCCCAATCCTTTTCAATACCTCTTATGCACTTGGCCACAGCAGGCTATCTTCTTAATTTTTGTCTCCTTCCCTCTCCCCCTTTCTGTTTAATTTCCTGCAAGTTACACATCCTGACTTGCTTACAAGTGATTTTGATGTCTCTCCTCATCAGATGTATTAAAAACTGAGAACAAAGCATGGCTGGGGATCAGCAAATCCTAACGATTCCCATCTGCAGACAGACCCACAGGGCCTGGCAGATGCTTTGTTAGGTGGCACACACATACTCACACACCTCTTGTTCCCAGGCTCCTTACAGCATGAGAGTGAGTGTGGTGAATGAAACACTGGCACAGGTTGCCCAGAGCAGCTATGGATCCCTGGAAACATTCACCATCAGGTTGGATGGGGCACTGAGTGACCTGGGCTAGTGGAAGTTGTATCTGCACATGGCAAGGGATGGACTACAAGCCTTTAAGTTCCCTTCCAACCCAAACCATTCCATGCTCCTTTGACCCAGCCTTTCCCTTGCTCATTGGTGCCACCTCTTGAGAAACACTGTGGGAAGCGATGTCTACCATCCCACGAGTTTTGTGGCACAGCTCTAACCTCGGTGACACAGGTGCAACAGCCTCTAAGTGGCCATGGGCCTTGGTGGCCACAAACACCCACGTGCACGTGGGTACACATGTGCAACAACAGCACCATTCCTGTCCAGGCAGGCAGCTGTGCTGGGCAAATTGTCAACAAAAAGCTGTCTTTCCTAACCCAATATGTTACCAATCAGGCCAACTCTATTAAAATAAAAAAAAAAAGAAAAAAAAGAAAAAGAAAACCAGCATATTTATTACTAGTCCATAAATAATTTTATGGGTGGAAAATAACAGCACTCCTAGAGAGAGCACAGAGAACCAGTAATGAAAGTCTTTAATATAAACATCCATAGAGGAAGAGAACTGACCACAAGCTCCAATAAAACTGGAACACGCTTTAACCCCTGGTGAGAAGGGGAAAGCAAGTTTTCATCTAGGTAGGGCAGAGGAGGAGGACTGCTGCTTTCTCACTAGCAAAGGAAGAAAGGAGGCACATTTGTCATCGCCAGAGACTGACGCCAGAAAGTGGGTTGTGAACACACAGACAAGGAAGAGAGGGAAAAGTTTTAAAAAAAAAAAGGTTAAAGGAAGTTTTTTTGAGAGACAGAGCAATAGCCACGTTTATTGACTCGGGTTTAACGATTCACCAAGTCATCTGAGCATCTTGGGAAGATCCCTCTCTAAAGGACCTCAAACAAAGCAGGGCAAGATGCCCCTCACATTGCAGAGGGAGCAGCCTGCCAAAGCCCGGCTTTCCAGCAACACCAGGCAGCAGCCACAAAACCTCTAAACTGTGCCTGTGGTCAGAAAACCAATGCTGTAAAAGTCCCATTGGCCTGCTCCTCTGCCAGCTGGGACAGAGAGGTTTGACCCTCCCAAAGGCAGCCCCTGAGCCCCTGTTGGGCTGCAGGACCAGCATCTTGGGGCGCAGAGGTGCTGCCTTTGGTTTGGAGTTATCAGAAGGACCTGCTGTGGTGCTCAGCACCCCTCAGGATGACAAAGTATATCCCAATACCCTCTGCTCCTCTTCACAGCCATGGGGGGCAAAAGCAACTAGGGCTTTAAACACAGCCCGGGCCCACCCTTTTGTGGGCGTTAAAGCACTGCTTGAATTCGGTGGATAGTCAAGAGCAAGTTGTTTTTCAGCCTTCAGGCATTTCTGTGAGATTTTGGTTCTCATGGCCATCTGCCTCAGGATGGGTTTGCTGTTCACAGTGAGAATGAGGCAACTACACAAGATCCAGGCACAGCATTTGGGTTTTGTGAAGAGGCCTATCTGGGTATTTGTTAAGGTTGCTGCAGCTCCTACAGGGCAGAAAAGGATGGGATTTGTCGCCAAAGTTCTGGATAAAGACAAGGAGATCCTCTGTGCCTGACTACACATCCTTGCTTACCTTGAGCCAAACTCCCTCATCACCCAAGGGCATCTTCTCCTCATCTGCATCCTGAGCATTCTCTTGGCTGGGCGCACAGGGGAACCAAGCAGCCTGTAAAAGGTCCTTTGGCACATCGTGAAGGTGGGATTTACATACCTGAAAAGAGAGATTTAATTCAACCCAGGAAGTTGCAAAGAAAGTGAGAGAAAAACAGCACCCATAAAACCACAAGGAAAACTCAGCAACTGTTGAGGAGGATCCCAAGGTGGTTTCTAGCATGAAGACAGTCAGGATGTGGTTTCCCAAGCGACATCTCACTGCCCACACATGTGCACAGGAGGCTTTTGCCATGTTGCAGTGCTCCAAATATGCTGGTTGAGCACCCTATTATGTCTATGGGGTCGAGTAAGAAATAATGAGCCAAGCTGCGAGCCGGTAGGTGAGACCACGGCATCCTGATTTTGCCTGGAGTCATGTTAGAATGCTATGATTCATTTCCCTAAATACCAGTCTTCTGTTCCATTTGATGCCCTGTGGTATTCCAGACATTCCCATAGGCCTGGCAGACAAAACCTGGGAAATATGTGTGTCATTGTAGTGGAGCTCAGGAGGCACCTGAGCATCCCATTAGACATATACATTTGGGCAACAATCATGCCACAAGAATTCTCAAGAGTGTTCCTTTTATCAGGGCAGTAGAAACACATGTATAAAGGGCCAAATCTCAACATATTTCTTGTCCTGCTTCAGCTCTCGAGGAAAGAACACACACACCACGTTAACGTCGATCAGGCGAAATCCCCTCCAGGCTCCTCTCCAAAGCCCATATGAAAGATGGGAACTCTCCCATTGATTTTTCCTTGGCTTCAGATCAGAGGGCTTGAGAGTGGTACAGATGCTGATGTGTGCGTGATTTCATCCTCTCAGGCCCTGACCTTATAAGGTATTAGACTTACAGGATTTTTTATTTTTTATTTTTTTTAAGCCACCATTGGGACAAGTCACATGCTCCAAGTTGTGCCCTTGGCTGCTGCGATGGGGGTGCTCATGGGGGAGGTGCTCCCTGCCTTGATGAACTGCAGTTCCTGGCCTTGGGGACTGATGAAAGAGGGGTGTGAGAAATGCCCAGGTCTTCCACCAGTTCCCTGTGTGGGAATATTGTCATCAAGTAAAGCTTCCAGTGCTGCTCTGAAGATGTGGTTTGTGCTCTTGCAGCAGTGACTTCCCCAGCATGGGCTTTGCTAAAAACCACTGTGGCCTTGCCTTTTTTATGGCCTCCTTCACTCACCTTCACAAGAGGCTCTCCAGTGACCAAGGAGGCAGGGCAGGACTTCACATCCTGATGGGAGGCATAGGCTGTCACTGCCCACAGATCCACGTACCCCTCAGGAGTGTAGTGACCACAGTCCAGGACACTGCTTGTCCTCTCGAAAGGCTCACACACCCCGTCCCCATCATGCACGTAGCACAGGCTTGGTTCCCCTGCAGGGAGAACAGGGATGAGCTGTTTACCAACCAGATTCCAGGTAGATATCCTGCTCCTGTCCCAGGAGGTTTGCTGGCTGTTTAGTCCTGGGCTTTCCCACCATAGGGGCCTGACAAAAATCCATGGATCAGTCCAACTGCAAACCCTAGATTTGCTGAGGTGAGGTACATCACTCTCTGCTCCAAGAAGCAGTGTGAATAATGTACAGATGTGACTCCTGCCTTGAAAGGAGTTAATCCATTTGGATCCCTGCCTCAATCCACTTGAACTCACCGACACAGTTGAAGCCTTTTTCCTTTTTACACTTCCTGGAACAGCCATCTCCATCCAGCAAGTCCCCATCATCACATTCCTCCTCCAGGCTCCTAAGAGGACAACAGCCAGATGTGTTAACACCACTTTCGACTCAATACTCCTGTGCAGTCATGACTAAGGACACCATATTTTGGTTCTATTTCCACAGAAAGCAGGGAAAAGATGAAAAGAATGGAATTAGATAAAAAAACCACTTTCCCAGGGGATAAAAGGAGGTTGAAATCAGAGCATATGGGAGTAGATATGATTATACTGTGACTTTCCTATAAGACCTGAGGTAAGAACTATGGGAGAATGGAGGAAGTAGAGAACCAAGCATCAGGAAGAGCAAGTGTTGAACAGGGCAGGAGATTCTGAAATGGGGCTGGTGTTTCAGTGAAAGTTGGAGGGGTGGGGGGGGCAGGAGAAAGGAGAGAGAAGAAGATTCCTCCCCCTTTTCTCACACTGCTAAGAAAATGGTTTTCAAATGAAAGTGATCCTGAATAATCTGGAAGTTGATGTCTGGAAAGCTAAAATATGGAAATTTGTCATAATTAAAAGAATTTCAGCCAAGATCTTGAGTTTCTCAACTTACGTGGTCACCTTCCCATCCCCACAGTAGGATGCTCCATGGATATGGACAAGTGGCGGAGAAGCTTCTCCTGAGGTTGTCCCAGAGATCACCTGCACCTGGTAGTGGTACATCTGCCCAGGGGTGACTTCCCTGCAGGAACAGAGAGGACCTGAGGGAACTGCAACTTCTGCAACAGATTTTCTCACACAACTATTGATCCCAAGTACGTGTCTATTCAGTATCACAGCCTGACATGTGTCTTCATACCCTCCTAGAGGCAGAGACTGTGGGAAAAGGGTCTTTGCTAGGTCACAGAGAGGGGTCTGCTACTGATTTCCAAAGGGTCTGAGCTGGGAAGTGCCATTAACCCGAGCAATCATTTTCCTGGTTGTATTGATAGGGGAAAACATAATTTTACTGGTTGTGTCATTGGGGAAAATGTTTCTGGGTTTAATAAGCTTCTTCTAGTTAGGCTGGGCTCATGGGCAAGGGCCGTGTGGGTCTGCAACACGCCTCCTCAATGGCACTGCATGTGGCACTTCCCAGAGCAGGGGGAAAAAAATAAAGAAGAAAACCATCCAGGGATTTAACGTGTCAGGAGCTGAGGTCATCAAACCTGTCCCAGCCTGAGATGGAGCAGCCTCATGACTCACGTGTCGATGAACTGGCGATGCACCTGCACGGGGGCGGCGGGGGACCCGTCTGCAAACGGTGGGGTCCGGAGGACTCGGTACTGGATCAGCTTGCAGGAGGAACACAGGGAGCTGCGGGGCATCGAGGTGAGCAGGGCCGTGTCTATCTCCATCCTCTCGTCGAAGGTGTAGATTTTGACTCCGGATATCTTTTTAGGGATGTTGAGTTTCACGGTAAAGGGGACGTCACAGAAAGTGTCCAGGGGGCCCAGGTGGATGGATTCCCCCTGCTCTGTCAGGATTTCAATGTCAGACAGCGCCTTGGGAGAGCCCGTGGAGAGGTATGTGGTCCAGAGGGTGAGGGAATCGGGGTAGACAGGGTGCAGGAAGCGCAGCTCCAGGATGCAGCCGTCCGGCTGGGGACACGGCACCGTCATGTTCATGTCGTACAGGTGGAGCTCCGGACTCCAGGCCTGCAGGCTGGGCCCACAGGGCTGATCCACATCCGGGGGGCCTGGGCAGAAGGGACAAGGAGGAGGCTGGTGAGAACCAGGGGACAGCTGACCTCACAGGGGACTCAGAGGGGCAACCCTTACACATGTCTGTGCACCCACCACAGGCCTCTCCCAGAGCTGGTGGCCTCTCCATTGACATCCTGGAAAGCAATAAGCACCACTGGTCTCACAGTTCCTTGTGCTTACAAGCACAAGGCTTGGTGGGTCTGTCCCTCTCAAACACAGACAACAGTATCCATATGCTGCAGCTGGATGCAGTGCCAGCTCCAGGGATAGCCTAGACACAGCTGTGGGATGTGGAGTTTGCTTTGTCATCTCATGGGTGCAGAAAGCTTGCCTGAATCTTCCAGGCAGAACAGAGACCAAAACTTTCCACAGGCACATTCTGGAACAGGTCACAGGCAAGCAACAGGCAGCAAAGGACCAGGTCCAAAGCAGGGAAGCAGCTCTGGAAGGCATTTCTTCAACCAGGACCTCCAAGACAGTGCCCAGGCTGACCTCAGACTCACAGCCTGCCTCCCTTGATGGTGGATTAGCACTCAGCAAGAGAAATGTAGTGTTGGGTTTTAGTCTCATAAAGCATCATTGGAATTCATCGTCATGTGGTAGAAATACCCTTGTCTACAATAACCACTGGAAGCATATCTTAAGGCCCAGGACCAATTCAAAGCCTGCATCCATTTAATACAGGTCTAAAAGTTTCTAAAGAACATAAAACTGCTTTTACACCAGAAAAAAACACATACTTATGGTAACTGCGGATGCACAGAGTGACCAGAAGAATGTGAAGGCAGAGGATGAACAGCAGCACATCACCACACAGTATCACAGGATTAGTAAGGCTGGAAGAGACCTTAGAGATCAACTCCAACCTATCCAACACCCGTCGTCTAAACCATGGCACTAAGTGCCTCATCCAGCCTACTCCTAAACACCTCCAGGGACAGTGACTCCACCACCTCCCTGGGCAGCTGATTCCCACAGTGGATCACCCTTTCAGTGAAGAATTTCTTCCTAATATCAAGTCTAAACCTTCCCTGATGGAGCTTGAGACTGTGTCCTCTGTTCTGTCGCCAATTGCCTGAGAGAAGAGATGGACCCCTCCCGACTACAACCTCCTTTCAAGTAGTTATAGACAGCAGTAAGGTCACCCCTGAGCCTCCTCGTCTCCAGACTGAACAACCCCAGCTCCCTCAACTGCTCCTCACAGGGCTTGTGCTCCAGCCCCTTCAGCATCCTTGTTGCCCTTCTCTGAACACGTTCCAGCAACTGAACATCTTTCTTGAACTGAGGGGCCCAGAACTGAACACGGCACTCAAGGTGTGGCCTTACCAGTGCCAAGGACAGGGGAAGGAGAACTTCCCTCGTCCTGCTGGCCACACTACTCCTGATACAAGCCAGGATGCCATTGGCCTTCTTGGCCACCTGGGCACACCCTGGCTCATGTGAAGTTTTCTATCCACCAGCACTCCCAGTCTCCATTCTGTCTTCCCACTCTCCAGCCACTCCATCCCCAGCCTGTAGCTCTGCATGGGGTTGTCGCAACTAAAGCGTAGAACCCAGCATTTGGACTTCTTGAATCTCATCCCATTGGAGTCTGCCCATGTCTCCAGTCTGTCCAGGTCTCTCTGCAGGGCCTGCCTACTCTCTAGCAGATTGACAACTGCTCTGAGCTTGGTATCATCTGCAAACTTGCTTATGATGGACTCAATCCCATCATCAAGAACATCAATAAAGATATTAAACAGAACTGGGCCCCACATGGATCCTTGGGGGACACCACTAGTGACTGGCCACCAGCTGGATGAGACACCATTTACCATCACTCTCTGGGCTCAGCCATTCACCCAGTTCCTAACCCACACAGAGTGCTCCTGTCCAAGCCAAGGGCTGCCATCTCCTCCAGGAGTATGCTATGGGAGACTGTCGAAGGCTTTACTGAAGTCCATGGGACACAAAGCCCATGGGATCATTTCACCTGGTCTCCTGCCTCCTCTGCCTTACTATTAGAGGAGCAGAGGCAGCATGAAAAGCCCAACAGCTTCTCCAGCAGCTGCTCGACCCTGGAAGTCACCTCCATGCCCACAAGGTGGATCTCAAAACCAAGATCTGTGTTTCAGCACAAGTAACACCCTGATGCTGTTCACCTTGCCAAGGAGGAATGGCATCCAACCGGGCTCCCCAGGACTTGGCATGGCCTCAGTGGGACTCACCACAGAGTTCTTTTTTCTCCCTTTGGACAAGACTGCTTTAAGGCCATTAGTGCCCCTTGGGTTTTGAGTGAGGTCCCAAGATCTATGTTATCTTATTTCAGTGAAACATCCCTCCCTTTGGCCAGTATCACTCAATTCCCTGTGTCTGAACAATGATTTGGGCTAACACTGGGGTGTCTGTGGTTTGCCCAAAGCCAGCTGGCCATTACCAGGTATCTCCCAGGCACCAAGAAGTCCTTCCTGCACTACAGAGCCCCCACAGAGGGAAGCCAATAGATTAAAAGAAAAACAATTTATTTTCTTGTCCAAATAATCTGGGGATTCACAAACAGCAAAACAGAGAAGACAGTTACCTTCTGCTTCTTCTGGGGTCCAGTAGCCAGAGGAATCACAGACCCGAGGGGAAGAGGCCTCATGCACGTACTGCCGGAAGGTGCCATCCTCTGCACAGCTGTCACAGAGCATGTCCTCCTCCCTGCTGGCAGGACACACACATTGGCATGTCTAACCATGAACAGATACTTTTCCATCCGCGTTTGTCCAGGTGGGATTAGACGGGAAATTGGAAAAAGAAAAGCTACGCCCTCAAAACCCCCCTGAACACAGCAACCTGCTTGGAGTGAGATTCTTCAAAGACAGGGAAAGGAGAGTGGCCACGGGACAGGCTGGATTTAATTTAGTCTCTTCTCCGTGCTCTCTTGGATGAATAACCTGTTCCTTACCCACCAACTGGAGCTAAGAGACCGCACACTTCCCACGGAAATGCTTCTGGAGTTGTGGGGGTGCTCTTGGGGCTGTTTCTGCTTAACCCAGAATCAGGTTTTCGCTTTCAGCACTACTCTAATAAAAACCAGTCACAATGCCAATTAAAGGGGGTCCCACTGTGCTCTCCAGGAAAGGAAAAGGCACTTTTCTGTGATAAGGGCCAGCCTCAGCCCCTTGCTTTGACCAGTTCATCTCAGGGGATGCAGGACTCCCCGCCATGGATCAGCTGCTGAGCCAGTTATGAATGAGAACTTGGGATGGTTCCAAAGACCCAGTGCCTCCCTTCTAGAGCCCTGTTTTCCTGCTTCCAAACCACTTAATTCCCCACCAAAGCAGTTTGTTTGGATGACTTGAGGCCACCCAGCACTCAGAGTCTCTTATGTCTTGGGGTGACAGGCACAAACCAGTTCTTTGAAAAGGCAGCAGACACTGACCCAGGAGCATCCCAGCTGCTCTGAAACAACACTTTCCTTTTAATTGTAAGAGACAGCTTTGTTAAACAGCTTCAAAATGAGTTCAGGGACTGTTCAGTATGTGCTTATGCTCCCATAAGAAAAAAAAAATTACAGTCCCAGCACCTAAAGCCTGGTGGAAACCAAAATGTTTTTGTCACAGGGGCTGCTGAAGAGAGGCACTAGTGGTGTCTCAGTGGCTCCCAGGTATTGGGGAGAAGACAGGCAGCCACCCAACCCTCATGGCCATGCACTACTCACTAGCCAAATAACTTTGGTTCCTTGGCATCATTTCTCTGGCTTGAAAAGTTTCCTGACTTACCCCCAGTTATCTGCTCTCCGAGTCTGTGACAGCACTGGGAACGAAACCCAGCTCTTGCGGTTCGAGCTCCCTGCCTTAACCACAAGGCTGCATTTCCTCCTGGTAAATAGCTACTTTATACAATAAGTGCTAAATGAAGCTCATTTTTCATTCCCTGATTGCACTCTGGGGTTTAAGAGCTGGCTTTGCCTCCTGATGCTCTTTGGCTTCCCCTCCCGGCACCCCAACAGCGGAAAGCTTGCGGGAGAGCCCATCTGCCAGCAGCCTGGCTCCTGTGTCTGAGGGCTCTGCTGGAGACAACCACGGGGGAAAGGGATGGGGGTTCCACACCAAAGAGGATCTCTCGTCCCTTCCAGCAGGCTCCTGTGCGATCCCAAGGCCCCGGTGACAGCAGGTCCCTCACCTCTCGTGGATGACACCGCTGATGGGAGGCAGCCAGTAGATGCTGAGGGAGTCCCGTGTCTGTCCCGTGACCATAGGAGGGATGGGGATGGGTGCCGGCTTCTTGCTGTGTCCCCAGCGCTGGTACACCAGGTCCAGGTAGCAATGCATCCGGGCCACTTGGTTGGGGGTGAAGGTGTTGGTGCAGTCATCATCTGGGGAGGGGGGGGGGAAGAGGGGNGGGGGGGAAGAGTGGCCAGGCTGAGCGCGGTGGGGACACGGCGACAGGCACCTCCCTCATGGCCAGGCTGTTTCGGGGGGACCTCTAGGGAGGACAGTGTGTGGTGCCTCTCCTGCCGAACTCTCCGGTGTCGTGTGTCCCCAAAGCCACAAGATGGCACTGCCTCAGCAGCTCCGCGTCCCTGCACCTGCACGGCACCAGCTCCGACACCTGGCAAGGGCCGCCCGTCCGCATGGGACTGGTGGCGGGTCAAGCGAGGGAATTGCTCCTCAGGCTTTGGCCCTCCTGGGATGCCAGGAGGAACACCAGCCCTTGGGAACCAAGTCATGAGGGTTCAGAAGGTTAAAAATAATAATAATAATAATAATAATAACAGCTCCTTCAGGAGTGGAGAACAAGGCAAACCGCCATGCAGACAGGACCACTGGCAGGGAGGGAGGGATGGACAGAAAGAGCCTAAGGAAAGAAAGGGGTTAAGAAGCTACTGCAAGCACTGCCTGCCATATCCCAACGCACCAGGAAGGGCCACATAGGTCGGGGAATAACGGAAGGGGCTACTGAAGGAGGTAGAAAGGAGGGAAGCCCAAGTTTTAAGGAAGGTGACGCCTCACAACTGCTAACAAGATCACTCATTACCTGTGTAACTCATGTAGTTGTTGAAGGGTGTCCCTGTGAAGTGTGTCTGGCCACAGGTGTCGTTGGCAGGGTCTGGATCCCGACAGAGTTTGCTCTTTGGGGCAGGGGCAGTGTCAGCGCAGAGATCTCCCGTCTCCATTGAGGGAGTTGTCTCCCTGCAGGGATCGTCACAGGATTCCCGCTCGCTCACTCCCTTAAAGACATGGTACAGCCCCAGGACATGTCCTACTTCGTGGATCATGGTGTTGGTGTGGCCGTGCATACCGTAGTAAGCAGGGTTGAGGACAACTCCACCTGGAATTGCAAGTACAGAGAACATCGTCCCAAGAAAGAGACAGGGGACAGCTGCCATTACTCACCTGTAAGGGGCAAAACGCCTCTCGTTGTGCTTCCAGGTAATATACGAGGTGCCAGATGGAGACCCAAAGATGGACATATTCACCCCCTTGTAGGATGGGATGAGGCTCCTTTGCCCTCTTGGAGTGGAATGGGGTGGGGTTTCTGTTCCCCTTCTGACCACATTTATTCCCTCCTCAACACTTTCAATCATTTAAGCCAGCATTCCCCTCTGTGTCTCTTTGCATATTTATAATTCAGTGTCTGCTTTGGATCACATAACTCCAAATGAGGTCCTTCCCTAGCCTGGACAGGTGGCTTTGGCATGCCAGGACCCTCGGCAGGTGAGAACTATGATGTGCTGAAGTCCTGACACACCTGGCTGTGCCAGTCTTCAGCACAAGTCCACATGGAGATTCAAATGCACTGCCCCCGGTCCCACTGAAAAATCATGCCTGAGCTACTGCTTCAACCTCCAAACCAGACCCTGAGGAGTAAACTGAAGCTCTCATGAGGTTCCATTGCAATCCACTAAGGTTCTACCACCAACCTGACCCAAATTCAGTGTCTTTTGGAGTGGGATTTCCAAAAAAAACCCAGCTTCTGAAGATCCCGTCATGCCCTTCAGAGGGGTTTGTGTGTGGCAAGGTACACCCCACACATCACAAACCTACTCCTCTCCACTGGGGCACCCCAGCCTCCAACTCAGGGGGGCACAAAGGGGCAGGTTCAGCTGCCAAAGATGCTGGAGCACAGGCACAGCCAAAGTCCCCCAGAAACTGCCACCTCATAATGACAGCAACAGCAGGACCCATAATGATCCTGCCTTAAACTTCCCCAAGGCTGCAGGACAAGTTGCTTTTCCTCTCCTGTGGGCCAGTCTGTGATGGGAAGAGCAAGGATCAAGGATGGTGAAGAAAGCCAGTAAGAGCAGAGCCCTCCCTTTGCTCACTGCCAGCCACTCCAGCTCCTGACCTGGCACGCACACCCTGTACTGACAGCTCTGTACCACATCTGCCGGGAAACTGTCCACAGAAGATGCTCAAGAAGAGAAAAAAAATTTACTTCTCTGGCCTCCTTTTATATGCCTCCTTTATTTTGTCCAGATTAAAATGTCTTTGGAATCTCCACATTTTCCCCCCTCCCTGCTTTAAGGCTTTTCTATGTCCATTTCCTCTTCTCATTTTCACGCTCCATCCACTTTTCCATGCTACCTTACACTGAAGGAGCGAGGGCTGGGGAGTATCAGCAAGACAAGTGGGCTAAAAGCAGACCCCAGCATGTGCCCAGGCTGACTCCAGGCAACACCTCCGTGGCTTAGGAGGCTGTTTTTACACAACCACTTTTAACCCAGACAGCTTGGATGGCAGCATGGCGAATAGTTGGCTCTGGCACAGCTTGCTCCCTCCTTTGCAGGGCCCTGGAGGATTTACTGTGCCAGCTACCTCACGGCAGAGCCTCTGCCACTGCATCTCTGCTGATGATCACTGTCCCTGCCAGCAAAGTTGGAGTTGGCAGGGGGCCACTGCATGATCCTGTCTCCAGCCACACAGACAGTTTGGAATCAGCTCCGTGAGCTACTGGACTACCTCGTGTCCTCGAGTCCAGGGCATTCCTTCCCAGAGAGGGTTTTCTGCAGAGCACGGTGTCCCTGGCAGGACACCAGCAGGTCTGCGACTCTTCTAGGGGAGCCATGCTGGGTGAACACTGCATTTGGGGCCAGAAAGGGACCCTTCAGAGACGCCCTCAGAAATTCTGTCGAGCCCTTGCAACAGGGTTGTAAAAGGGTGAAGAAATAAGGGTGGCATCTTCTGTGGGGCACCCCGCAGTGTGTGTGGCCCATGGCAGGGCTGACAGACACCACTGACCTGTCAAGTGGCACCACTTCTTAGCGCAAAAATTCATGTTTATTGCTCTTCCTTCCCACAGAGTGGATCTTTAGCCCAGGGCTTGAGGCAAAGGATGGGTCACAAAGTAGCTGAATTCCCTTTCTCCCACATGGTAAGACGACAGAGCAGAGGACTTTGCATCCCATCAGTCAGCTCTTGACCCTTTAGCTGCCTGGAGATGGGCCATGAAAAGGTAGAGAGGTTAAAAAATCGTTTGGGGACCTTCATGTTGTGTCTTGTCCACGAGACGGTTTTTGGAAGCCATCACCCTCTCTATTACCACCCTGGTAAACACTGTGGATAGCAAAGGGCATCCCACTGATGCAGAACCCAGTGGGCACATAAAAAAATAAAATAAAAAAGCTGCTTCTCATTTGAATCAAAACAGGGCATAAAAGAAGGGAGAATAGAAAGAAAAGGCATCTCTGCAGCCAAACCCAACCCTGAGCAAGGCAGGGGGCTGCCTGCCCAAAGGTCTGAAAGAAGGAATGTGCACACAGAAGGGACCCAGTCTTCATAAACAAGTAAATGGGATGTGAAAGCCTTGCACACATCCTGCAGCACTAACCACAGGGAAAGGGGCTGAGCACCAGGGCACTGGGGGCCCTGTGATCAAGCAGAAACCCAGTGCCCTTACCAGGCAGAGGAATAAATGGTACAGGGAGGGAGAAAACTGTCACAGGGGAGGGATGCCAAGGCTGGGATACCCTGTCCCTCCCCTCCTCTGCTCTCTGTTGGCTTCCCCTATCCCATTCCTCCCCCACACTCCACAAGGACGATCATATTTTTAGTATTTTTTTTAACAGCTAATTAAATGACAGGATTAGAAACAGCATGAGAACTCTGCCTTCCTTCCAGATCATCCCTATCCCTTCATTCCCTGCCTCCACTGCTCCCTGATGAGTTGGGAGAGCTCCCAGCTTTGGACCAGGAAGTTCTATTTCCCCTCGGCAGGATCCTGGCTGTGAAGGCAAGATATGGAAGTGTTCATAACATCGCAACAGGACCAGCCTCCCCTCTCTCTCTCCTCTGCAGATCAGCCATTCCTTCTCACCTCTGCCCTGGCAGATGGGAAAAATTGCATTTTAAGTGCCCGATAACCAGCTCAAGGAGGTTCCCAAGGTCAGCGTTTACACAACCAAGCAAAAAACTTCAATGTCCCTGTGACATCAAGAGGGTCCAGCACTCCAAGACAGGTGAACCAGAGATTTCTTTGGACTTGCTCACCCAGCCAAGTCCAGGCAGCTGGAAAGCTGCAGGTCTGGTCTCAACAGCCTCTCCCCCTCTAGACCAGACCTGCAGAGCTGGTAACATCCCCAGTGGGATCAGGCCTCCACTCTGATCAAGCACAAGAGACGCCCAATCCACCAGTACAGTGTTTGAGGAGCTCAGTGACATGGTCTGGATGGTGGGAGGCTTGGATGGACAGAGCATGGTGCCCGTGGTTCCACGCTTGTGGGTCTGATCCCTGGGTGGGTGTTGGCTTGGGAGTTGGACTCGATGATCCTGTGGGTCCCTTCCAACTCAGAATAACCTGTGACCCTGTGAATGATTAGTGCTGGTGCAGACCTCACTCCCCCTCACACACCCTCTGGAAGTTCCACTCTCAGCACATTCTGTGCTTCCAGCCAAGAGCAGTGACAATGCTGAGGGACTCTGGTCCACGCCGGCCTCCAAGAAGCCAACCTGTTCCAGAGCTGTCCCAGAGGACATTCTAAAGCAACCCTGGGACCTTTAAGCAGCAAACCACAAAGCCGAACCTGCATAGCAGGGCCAGAGTTCCCCAAACACTGAGTCACAGCCATTAGTGGAACAAACACAGGACAGTTAGTCAGACAGGAAGATGGCCATTGCCTAAGGTACCTTTGATGGAAGGGCTGGCCTTCCTTCAGGATCTACTGGCCTCTGCCAGATATATGAGCTGGCCCCAGCTTATATAATTACAAAAAGTATTTATAACATCAAATGTTCACAATTCCCTTGCCTTTCGACCGTGTTTATGCAGTTCACATGCAGCTACACATGAAGTTTCAAGCATCTGCATTATTACATTGCTGTGGCTTTTGAACAAGGCTTTCCACCGTGGAAAGCTAAGGGGGTTTTTTTAAGGAAGTTCTTTGACTCCTTCTGTTTTGTAGTTAAAAAGATTTACTTCTAAGTCCTCAAGAAACTCATTCCAGACTCCAAGAACTTTGAATTTGAGAGGAACTCACTGTGATTATGGTGGAAAGACTGAGACAGACAGTATGGTCACAGGGAGTGGTGCAAATAGACCTGGGACCTTCTACCTCTGCTGCTGGCTGGCTGCAAGTTGCCTCTGTCTAGGAGCTCCACGGCAGCTGAAACACTGTCTGTAGAAATTTCATAGACCATTTCACCTTCTCCAAGTAATTAATTATCTTTTATGCTTCAATGGAAGTAGTTGCTGTTGGCTGTATTAATGGTAAACCACCCCTAAGCCTTCAGAAAGGCTGCCTGAAATTCAAATTTGCTCAGCAAAAACAATCTGGGGGAGAGCAACAGAACTGTAAGTCATCAGCACAGCAATGGTCACATAATTTCTGGCAGCCCCAAATGAGCATTGTGAAGAGAAGGGGATGAAAAGCAAGGCTCACCGAAGATTTCCAGAAGCAATCAAAGGTCATGAAAGAATGTTTTCTAAGGAGCTTGAAGTCCAGACAGCAGATTAAACAACTTCTAGTGAAGAACTGATGGAGAACAGCTCGTAAACAGAAAGTTTAGTGATCTCTGAATGTGAGGAAATGTGAAAATAGAAGGAAGGCAGTTGGAGAGGAAAAGGGCTCAGGGTGCTTCTCTTGAAAATATCTACGAAAATTGAGTTCAGGGAAACAAACAGAGCAAAATCTGACCAAGAGTCTCTGGAGCCAAGAGGAAGTTTATCTTCTTGGAGAATCAAGTCAGACTCAAGGAATCAATTTGGTCCATGCAGAGAACCAAAACATGAGAGGGTGTGTATGTGTAGAGAAAAATCAGCGTGGCATTTCTGCTACATGGGAGCAGACAGAGGGTTTGTGTACTGACCTTAATATTTTAAGGACAGGATAGACAAGAGATTAGCAAGATTTAATTCAAGGGAAGGAGTGTGTCTGTTTTGGAGCCAGAACCCCTCTCTTGAGTACAGACTTGTCTCCACCCCTGGCCACTGTTAGGTCCTCAAAGCTCAGGAATTTTTCTCAAAGTGCCTTCACTCCCACCAAAGTTTTCATTGCTCTTTCCTCACTGCTGTGCTTTCACGTGTCCTCAGGTTCTCCAGTAGTCTTTGGTGAGGGGTTTTGTCAAAAGTCACATATTCACGGCCTCCTCAGTCCTAAGTTTCTTCTGTGCTGGACAATAACATACATTGTGCAAGGTACAAAACACATGATGATGTGGTGGAGCTCACTGTTTACGGAGAGCGGAGTCCACCACCCGCCCTCCCGAGCTCATTAAACCTAAAACCGAGGACAGTCTTGAACCAAAGTCTTCAGTCCGTGCCAGAGCCTCAAAGAAGTTTAGATCCAGCTTCATACTTCACAGCTCTGGCACCAGAGCCAAGACAACACCCCTCTTTCCCCTGAACCTCCATGCTAAAACCCTGATCCAACATTTCCAGATGGTGCCACCTCTCGTGTCCCTGGCTGGACCCAAGCTCTGAAACTGGAGCTAAATGCAACCTTTTGATGAGACCAGTCACCCCAATTACCCCTCTGTACAACTCCTTGCAAGCCATTGGAAGGAGTCTGAGGGGAACAAGTGTGGCTGAAGCACTTGCTGTAGTCAGATGATTGTCAAGCTGAGCCTTGGAAGTGATTTCTGGAAGCCGAAAGAATAAATTTCATGGAGATTTGCCGTCCTTAACAAGAGACTGTAGCAATACACTATTGAAAAAACAGCCCTGAAACTCATTGAGGGAGGGAAACTGGCAAAAAGGAACTTTAAAACAGGTCTTTAACAGCAGTGTAAAACTTTTAAAGGCTGAACATCACGCACTTGTAAAAGCAGAAGGTCTAGGTCTGCTGTGCAGGTGTCAAGAGTAATTATTTCCAGTCACTTATTGAGAAACACTTTAGACATTTTGACTGCGAAGTGTAAAGGGCTTTGCCAGAAAACTCCAACATTGAAGAGGTGGAGGGAGAGGCAGGAAAAAGAGAAACAGCAGAAATAGCAGAAAACACACAATACAGCCACGTTCTAGGGAAACATTTGCCATTTTGGCTCTTCTGTAGCCTAGGAGGGCTGGTGAACTTAAAGGTCTGCCTTGTACCCACTGAAGCCAAGGAGAACCTTATCTCCAGCAGGTAGCAAGCCAAGCTATAAAAACCTGGTAAAATTTGATAGTTATCCTCACACTTGCAGTTGGATTCGGAAGTGGCCAGTGCTGGCTGTCTGGTCAGTCACTCAAATCCTGAATCTCGGCTCTGAAAACACGGACACTCCTGGTTTATCTGTTTGTCATTATGCGCTGCAAAGTGAAGTTCACTCTTTCCAGAATCCTAGAAGATAGACCTGGAAGGTCCTAGAGAAGCCAAATACAAATTTAAAACACTCTCTAGAGCCTGGACTGATGGTGAACCTGCAGTTCTAACCCAATCTCTCTGTCCCACTGTCTCACTGCCCTCATGGTTAAAAGGTTCTTTAACCTAGAATTACCTTGTCACTGTGTAACCTCACCATTTTATCCATATGGACATGGAACAAGTGTCTTCTTTCCTTACAGCAGCAGCTATTGGTACACCCAAACCCTGTTATTGTGACCCTCTCTTAAAACGCCCTCAGTGTTGAGCCACATCACATCCACCTCTTTGACAAGTCAATGAAGAAAAAGGAAAATCAACAATCCCGAGCGTCCCTGAGAGGGATCATTTACTCACCCAGGTGACTCAGGGCCTCTTTATCCCACGGCCAAGTGGCAGCACCAGCCAACTCTTCCCTCACCGAACTGGCAAAATAAACATTGAGGAAGTGGGTGCTGTTCAGCTGCAGTGCCTCCTTCAGCTCCTTCACACTCATGTACGCCCTGCAGGCACAAGGGAGAGGGGAGAGTCAGCATAGACACCAACAAAACAAAGGGAAAAAGCAGGAACCAGCCACACAAACCCTACAAATGGTTCTGCACACCTGGAGATCCCATCCCCAACACTCCCAAACCAAGCGTGGCAAAACTCAGCGTTTCAACAAGATGTCTCATGGCACCACCAGTTGTGCAAGTTGTGCCAACGAGGGTCAGTCATGCAAGCGTGGAACTGAAGAAGTTTTGCTAATTCCAGTAGACTTGTTGATGAGTTCACAGGTTATTCTGAGTTGGAAGGGACCCACAGGATCATCGAGTCCAACTCCCAAGTGAACATCCACCCAGGGATCAGGCCCACAACTGTGGAACCGCAGGCACCACGCTCCATCCATCTACTCTTAAAGAAAGTTTTCCAACAACAGTGACAGAAGAGACAACAAAAAACAGGATAAAAGGAGACAAAATGGGAGAAGAAATTATGAGAAAGAAAACTCAGATATTGGTCCTGCCAGGGAAAAAAAAAAGGAGGTTGGCAGCACAAGAGTGGAATTTGATGTGAGAGAGAAACGAGTTTTCCTCAGGGTGTGAGGAGAAAGAAATCCAGAACTCCAACTGGTTCCAACAACGAGTTTACAGGGCAGGAATGGACATCAAACTTCAGTCTTGGAAGGAGAGAGGGTTTGCCAGCTGAGGCCAAGAAGTCTCTTCTCCAACTTCTCTAGGCCATGATCATGGCCCTCCACTCTACCTTTTTCCCCAGGAAAACCAATATGCCAGAGGCAGCAGTGCATGGTAAGAACCACTGCAACGCACAGGCACATCACAGGTCAAGCAAACTGCCTCACCCCTGATCCCTGTGTATTGCACAAGGAAGAGCATAAACAAAAGGTATCTCAGAATTTGCTCCAAGAAGTCTCTCTTCCAGCTCTGCTCAAAATGGACCTTGGAAAAGAGTCTGCCCTGGGCCTCCCCAGCACTCCCCAACAACAGGGCCCTCTTCACACCAATCTATCCCTCCACATGTGATCTGAATCCTCTCTGGGATGTCTGCAGCACTTGAAATAATCTTAATGGGGAGAGAGGATCATCTTCTGGAGTCAGCCCATTAAACAGAGGAGAAAGACTCCTGACAACACTGCTGGCTGTCTCTCCTCCCATCTTCTTCGCCGGGAAAAAAGATTTACAGGAGCAGAAAAATTACTGGAATAGAGATATCCAAGGCATTCATTTCCAAAGGGCAAGGGAAAGCAATGGGCTGGGAGGGGTGTGTAGGCAACAGGTATTGCAGCAACACTCATGGGTATAACGGAATGTCCACAAAGTGATCCTCACAACATGCCATTTCTCTCTGCACCTGGATTAATAGAAACAGCAGTCAGGAAATTTGGGGTTTGCTCTTCCCTCTGGATGGGAAGAGTAAAATTTGTCTTTAGAGAGTTTATGTCTTCAGCCGTGAAAAACAATGAGAATCTAACCTGACAATAACAACAACAATAAGTCAAAAAATAATAGCAGTGGAGTTATAGGGCCTTGAGCTGTGCTGCAAATACCAAGTACACTGTTAAATGGATTTCAGTGATCTTTCCACCTCAGGATATTCTGTGATTCTATATTCTATGATTCTATAAATCAAGTAGGACCATTTTCACTGTCTGTGCCATTAACCTCATGGGCTGAGACAGGATTAGGACAGGTAGCAATCATTGCCTCTGCACTTCTATTACTTGTTTCTAAGTCTTCAAAACCTGAAGGCATTGCCCCAAGGTTTGTGAAGCCATTTATTTTAAAGACATTCTAAGCAGGGAAAGAAAACAACTCATGGAAAAGCTTCAAATACATCACTGTGGAATGATGATGGAAACGCACCATTGTGGAAATGTGTCATAAGAATGAGTAAACCTGCAGCATAAGGCCAACAGCAACACTAAGGTGGTGGAAAGCATTTCACTTATTCCCATGCTTCCAGGAGCAATTGGCATCTTCGAGCTGCACAGAGAGGTTCTGAAGGGAATATGGTCACTTCTGCACACTGGACTCTCCATGAAGGCACACCAGACCCGTGTGAACAAGCAGCTTCTGTAGAGGTGATGTCCATCAGTGCAAGGAAGGACAAAAAGCTGTGCTACCCTCTGAGATGTGAAGTGAGAAAGGAAACCAATGAGATGTGCAAATACACTGTTTGAAATGGCAAGATCCCTAGACAAGTTATTACACCAACAGGCTTGTTTAGAAAGAGAGAGGTTGCTACAGCAAACTGAAGAGAAGGAGGAAAAAGTGAAAAAATAGAGGATTCCAGAAATAAACTCAAGCATGTGGAACAGAGCTGGGTAAACTCGAGGGCAGCTTCCCTGGATCTGATATAGCAGAGACTTTCAGAAGCCATTGCCGACTTCGGAGGTGTCAGATAATCAGGACCTGGTGACTGCCTCTCCCCTACCAGTCAGCCCCAAAAAACCACCCCAGGCTGGAGGCATCTCTCCCACCTTCCCAGCAGCCCTGAAACTTGAGTTACTTGGAGAAAAAACTTGGACTATGTGGCGAGATGAGATGACCAGCTTGTCTTCACCAGGCCCCGAGATCTCCCACCACAAAGCAGCATTCCCAGAACACTTTCCCCAGCCACATCAGCTCGCAGAGAGAAAACTCTCCCAACCGGAAAGGACAAATTAGGAGAACACGATCTCTTCCCTGTGATGTCTCGCCTGAGCATCCCAGACACGCGCCACGCTGACGCCATCCCTCCAACCCAACCAAGACGGGAGCAGCAATAGATAGGGAGAAGGATAAACAAACCTGAAGGACATACTTGTGGCATGAGTCGGAAGAAAGAGAAGCAAAAAATTCATAGAAACAGAGCATAAGGAGAGGGGAGGGGGAGAGAAAGTCTCCTTCACTCATCAGAGCTGCTCGGGGGACACAGACTTAAAAATAACATCAATTCCTAACCTATGATATCTCGGAAAAATAGCCCCAAACTCTTCCAGGCTCGTCCAAGTTCCAAGAGCCGACGTCAGCCCTATTCAGAGGGATATTCCTGCTGCCCCTCTTCTGGAGACATAATGTTTTTCTGGCTGTCGCCTGCTGGTCCCTTGACATTACCAACATTTTTTTCAAGTCTTAATTATAAATAACTCTAATTTCCTCCATTGAGAGATTTGGATGGTTCAGGGATGTGTCAGGGTTAGAGGGAGCAGTTTCAGCACTGAAAGATGCTCAGATGACTTGGACAGACAAGGAGAGGAAAGGACCTCCAGTTCATCCACTATGGTATGGAAAGCACAAATACCCTGAGGATGTCCCCAAAGACACAAGCAAGACCAAAACAACTCTAGAACGGGCAATTCCAATTCCCTTCAATCCACATTTTCCATTGGCATCCTTAGGTCAGATGAAGAGCATGCAACTGGCGTCTGAGCCTTTTGCTGGCTGCCAAAGGTTATGCTCTCCCTCTTCTCCAGCACTTCTCTGATTTTCTCTGGGGAGAAGGCAGAGCAGCCTTTGGTCTCCACAAACAACCTAAATGACAGCCCTTCTCCTCTGATCCCCAAATAGTTTTCCAGCTCCAACAAGACCAAAGCATTCCAAACTAGATGGTATTTACAGCAGGGCGGGTACTGTAAGCCGACACGGAAACACAAGGAAGGACAGAAGGATGCATGAAGGTACAGACATCAGTTGAAGAGTAAAACCCAAACAAAACCCAAAGAATAGGGCAGAGGATAGAAGAGAAATGGGAAAAGGACATCAGGCTGTGTCACCATAGAGTAGTGGAACCAGAGACCCAACTGCAGATGGAGAGGAGCTCAAAACAGGTTTAATTAGTTCAGGCTGTTCAAGGTCATGTCCAGCTACAAGGACAGAGGTTTCCCAACCTCTCTGGGCAACTTATTCTAGTATTTAACCATCTTCATGTTAAAAAAAACATTCCTAATGCAAATCCAAATTTCTCACATTCCCAATTCATTGCTTCCAGTCCTCTGTTTCCTCAGAGTTCCATCCCCTCCATGTCACCCCATCATATCAAACAGGAAAGTCAACAATTTTTTTTAGCTTTGTATGGTAAATTCTAACCGCACCTTTTTAAACTCTAAAGACCCAAAGCTTCTTTTCTGAGCAGTCAAAATACCACTCATCCGTGATGCCAAACCTTCCTGAAGAACCCTCACACCCTTTTCTCACTCTTTTCCTTGAGCAATTTTATCCTGACTCATAGGGGAGACAGCATCTTCCTAAACCTGGGGGTAAGTCAGGCTCTGGACTGGCTTGGTCAAAGGAGAGGATTGACATACCCTGAAGAGACAGAGCTGCTGCTGTTTATCCAGCAGGAATTCCTGCCAGCAACAACAGGACCACTGGTGGTGCACAGGTGGGAGAGAGAAGAGGCTTTGCTGCTCTGTGGGGCAGCAGAACACACAATCAAGCAGTAACACAAGCCTGATGAGGTTTAAGGTGGGAGAAGAGGAGCAAGAAGGGCACTCTGTAGTGACATCCACAAGATAACAGGAAGCCTTGGGGGCCACAAAGTGGCCATGACCGCCAGGAGGCAAAAGATAGCACCTCCAAATGAAAAGTGAGGCCAGCATGTGCCCTGTGCAGCACCATAAATCAAACTGAATTCTCTGGCTACTGCAAAGGATCCAGTGTGTCATGCCACAGGAATTCCACTGCAATGCAAAAATAGGAGTCTTTTCCCTGTAGACATTTCAGAGGGGATGTGGGAGTGGGGTTGAGTGGAAGCTGTCCAAGTGCCCTCCATGGACAACTGGAAAATACTTGAGAGCCAGCCAGCTCCAGCTAACCATACAGCCTAATGAAGTCACAGGGGATTCCTGGCTCTGCTTTCATGTCCTTCAACCACCGCAAGGAAATTCCTCTTCCTACTCCCCACAAGCAGAGAGGCTCCCTTTTCCCCCAAACCTCTGCTTGACAAATGAGGAATCCCTCAGACTTCCCAGAAATGAGCACCAGTCAGCCAATAACATACTTAGTGTGTGGACAGCACAGTTCTCCATGGGTTCTGCAAAGGGTTAATGCAACACACAGCACCCTTGTCTCTGAGGCAACAGCCACAAGTCCAAGAGCCCAATTCATGAAGACAGGTGATGATCCAAGTGCCATGAACATTTCTGGAGAGGAGACTCTCCAAATTCTCCATATCCTCCATGAAGGGAGATGCTTTGGTGAGCCAATTCACCTCACCAAAGGGCTCCTCTCCACCATGGCTCTTTAGCAGAAGGGTCTAAAGAGATAATTCTCCAGCCCTGGGCTCTCTACTGGCACAAATTAATATTCCTTACTAGAAGTTGTGAACCCTCATCCCCGTTCCCATCATATCCCAGCCCTGCCTCCCTTCCCCTCCCCCTGACACAGGCAGACAAAGCCCACCACAACATAAATGTGGCACCACCTTGGCACAGCAGACAAGCCCAGATGGGTTTATTTGAGCTGCCTCCAGATTAGGCTGATGTGGCTCTTCGTAACCGAAGCTGCCTCACACTCCAGGTTTACCCTGCCCTGAAATTTCTGGCATTAACACAGCTGGGGGTGTGCTGTATTTTTGAGTCCTGCTGCACTTACTAAGACTTCTTGCATCCCCATGACCACGGTCTAGGAGCTCTGACTCCACTCCAGCACTATGCTGGTACGCCACAAACATCATTGCCAGCATCATGACAACTTGACAAGGCAGCAACATCCAAATGACTCTCATCTGGACAGGCTTTGGTAACACAGCCAGATACAAAACACATGCAAGATGTGAAGGGAAGGCTCAGAAACAGCCAGACATTCCCCTGGGATCACAGGAAGCACAGCACTGCTGGAATAATACCCTCGGAGTGCTCAGGAGTCTTTCATCAGCTTCACTGGGTGTTGGACTCCACCCAAAGAGCATTTGAGTCCACAAGGGATGAGGGCATTGCACAGCTCTTGGACATGGAAAAACCCACCTCTGAGGCACTGACAGAACGAGTAGAACAGCAGGCACCGCTGGGAGCACAGCTTAAACTTGGCACAAGTGGCTGAGTATCAAAGAGGGCGACAGGGCGAAACAGGATCCCTCAGGATCAGGAGGTTTCTTTCTGTACAAGCAGCTCCCGTGGGATTCAGAGTTAACCCTCAACCCCCAGGATTTGGCTTTGGGACCTGCAGGGTCAGAGAGCTGCACAGGCAAATCTTCAGACAGGATCCGAAAGACACGCTGTGGCTCAAGGCTGTGACCTTTCCATATGGATTTACTGGGGAAAGGGAGCAAGAAGGCTGTGGATCACTGGCACACAGCAGGCAAGCTCCCAGTTACATCAGAGGGTACTCTGCAACTTCTTGAGGTCAGATTTGGGAAAGAAAGACAATAACATTAGTGTCAGACCAGAAAGCCTGCAGGCCATTTTGCCCTGAGATAGGCTGAAGAATAAGTGCTGCTAACAATGGCATGGCCCAGATATTCCTGGAAGTGTTGGCTAAAAAGTTGTTCACTAAATCATCTCTGAACCAGCCAAAGGCAGCGCTATTTTACTCCTGGTTTTGGTAAGCAGTGCAGAAATTATGGAAGAGCAGATGAGAGAAAGAAAACTTGGCCTGAACTTATAACGAGTTGATTCAGATCAACTTAAATTGAGAGATGAACACAGGTCTTGAATGAAGAATTGAAAACCAGCACTGACCAACAGATATTGCGTAGCCGAGATGACAAGAGCGGATTGAAATGGAAATTCCTTGAAATCAAGCTGGCTCCAACGAAAACAAAGATTAAAAGACCTTTTCAGGCATTAAAAAAAAGGCAAAAGAAGGAAGAATCAAATCTGCTGAGCAGGGAAGGTGAAGCTGAAGCTCGGCATCATTAAGATGCATCCCTGGACAAAATTACAGTATGATCTCCACCTTTATTCAAGATTAAAAACACGGTAAGGTAGCAGAGCTCAAGGTACAGGAAAGAAAATGAAAAAGTGGCAGCAGTTGGATGGGGGCTGAATGGGGGAACAAACATCACAACATAGGCTGATCTGGTTGTCCTCTCTGGCAGACCTTAAATCCACCTGAAAATTTCAATAGTAGACTTTCAGGTATAAAGATCTCCCTGTTAGGACTTTCACCCTCCTGCTTCGTCTTTCAAAAAATATTGGAAATGTTTAAACACAGGGACTGATGCAAATGGCCAGTGAAGGACATGCAATGCCCTCTTTGGGCAAATTCTGACTACACTGCCAAGGACGCCAAAGTTTGAACCAGTCACCTGCACTGAGAGATCCCAAATCCTGCCAGGATGGGAACGCAGGCAAAGGAATGCTGCACTTTCTGGCCTTTCTCCTGGGACTCATAGAATATCAAGTTGGAAGGGACTCCAAAGATCATCTAGTCCAGCCTAGACAAGCAGCCAAGACAAGACAGTCCAACAGCCTGTCCAGCTGAATCTTAAAAGTGTTCAATGTCAGGGAATCCACCAATTCCCTGAGGAGATTATTCCAATGGCTGATTGTTATTGTGAAAAAATTTACCCTTTCTTGTATTTTTTGATATCTGAGGCCACTTTTCAATTTGAGTTGAGCTTTTGCTTTTCTAAATGCATCTCTGCACTCTCTTTGGCAACAGGTATTTGCTCACTTTTCCATCTCTTCTAGGCTTCTCTAGGCACACTCAGAAGCTCACATTAAGCCAAGGGAGCCTCTTTCTCCAGCTGGTTCTCTCACCTTTAAAGGGGATGAACTGCTTTTGTGTTCCTGAAAAACTTCCCAGGACTTGCGACCTCCATCATCCTCCATGGAACTGAATCCCTCACAACTGAGCTCTGACCGAGTTGAAATTTACTCTTCTAAATTCTAAAGCCTTTGGGTTAGAATTAACCTCCAGTGTCTCACCAGGATCCCAAACTCCACAATATTGTGATCACTGCAGCCAAGGCTACCACCAGCCAAGGAATTCCAACCAGGTTTCCTTGGGTTGTGAGCAGCAAGTCCAGCAGTGCCTCATTCCCGGTTGGCACATCCAACATCTGTATGAAGAAACAGTGCCCTACGCATTCCAGGAACTTAATGGATTATCTGTTCTTCCAACAAATTTCTGGGTAGTTGAAGTCACCCGTAATAACCAGGTTCTGTTGATTCAGAGCTGAAACCACTCAAATATGTATTACTTTGCTGGCCTTGGTTTGGAGGTCAATAGCAGATTCCTACTGTAAGATCCCCCTTGAAGACAACCCCTCTGAACCAAAGGCTTTCAACAGGACCTGCACAACCACACACAGTCAAGGCTCTCCTTAACACAGAGGAAAGCCACAGGTCCAGAGAAGGGTGACAAGGATGGTGAAAGGACTGGAGGACAAGCCCTGTGGGCAGTGACTGGGGGAGCTGGGGTTGTTCAGCCTGGAGAAGAGGAGGCTCAGAGGTGACCTCAGTGCTGGTTACAACTCCCTGAGGGGAGGTCGCAGTCGGGTGGGTGTGAATCTCTTCTCTCAGGCTGATGACACCAGAACAAGAGGACATGGCCTTAAGCTGAGCCAGGGGAGGTTTAGGCTGGATGCTGGGAAGAGGTTTTTCCCTGAGAGAGTGATCCCTCAGTGGAATGGGCTGCCCAGGGAGGTGGTGGAGTTGCCATCCCTGGAGGTGTTTAAGGTCAGACTGGATGAGGAGCTCAGTGCCATGGTGTGGATGGTGGGAGGCTTGGATGGATGGAGCGTGGTGCCTGTGGTTCCAGGGTTGTGGGGCTGATCCCTGGGTAGGCGTTCGCTTGGGAGTTGGACTCAATGATCCTGAGGGTCCCTTCCAACTCAGAATAACCTGTGAACCTGTGACTTGTCTTTGCCTCAGATAGGGCACCTGCCTTTAGGAAAGCCTCATTAATTCCTCCCCATCAGCCTGCTCAGAGACTGCTTTTCTCTCACATGCTGCTTTCCTCTCTGGATCTGGTTACAGCTCAGTTGACAGCGCAGGGCGAGGGGGCAGAGACCAGTTTTAAGGCTGGCTGCATGTGACAACCACTGGTACTCATCTTTCAGGGGTTGAACTGAGGATGGTCCCCCACTTGTGTTGAATCCATGAGAATAAGCCTCAGGAGAGGTTTACCCCCAGCTGTGCTCTCACGGCATGGTGGGCACCCTCAGGACACCCACGCCAATGGGGTGCAAATGTGCATCAGATGCTTGGAACATGGAAAAACTCTGATTTTGTGGTGTTTGCACCCTGAGGACAAGGCTGGCTCACTGCCTCACTCAGCTACTGGCTGCCATGCATGTGGTGGGCACCACAGTCTGTCTGAGGGCCTCCTGGGTTGGCTCTGCTGGCAATCCCAGCACATCTCCCTGTGCCTGTGCAGGCTTCCTGGCTACAGCTGGAGCACTACCAGCCCTAGGACATCTTAGGAGAAGGTAAGGTTTTTGAGAAACACTCATTTGGACCCAGGAACCAGTATTTTGCCCAAGTGGCATTTCAGTTTCCAAAATAAAACCAGAAAACCTGATGGCTGTAGGTATCTGACAGACCTACAGTCTCTCCTGAGCTCCTGGAGCAGCAGAAAGCACCAAGGCCAACCATCAACAACCCCAAATGGTCAAGTAGTCCTGATGCCTGACACAGAACCCATTACATTATGATCCCATAAGAAAGTTCCACACCATTTTTTCTAGGGATAGTTGTCTACCCTTGCCCCAGGAATCCACTTGTTCCTCTCCATCTGTCTCAAACTAAATTCCCTCAAGGAAGAGGGGACCAATTCACCACATTGACTCCTCCACTCCCATCACAAATACCATCCAATACCATCACGTTGCAGGAAGGGAATGGGCATCTTTCCACAGTGGCCTCACAGAGGAGGCACCTCAATACGTCCCCACAGCACAGACACCACGACCCAGCCAGAAAGAGCTCGGAGAGGTGATGGCAGCAGGAAGAGAAGTGCTGGGGCAGGATCAGGCACACACAGCAGAGAAATGCAGGGCTGTGGGAGGGAGCAGAGGGTCGAGGTGAGGTTGATTGAAGGAGGCATGAAGGGACACAAACAAGGGAAGCATGGCCTCTGGCTCGGCAGGGACTACCTGACCTCTCCTCCATGGGGGCACGGCGGCTTTGGGCTGACGCCGGCAGCCCGCCTGCATCCTGAGGGCTGCTGCTGTCTGGCAGGGATGGCAACAGCAAAGCCTAATCCAAAAGGACAGCTGGGTCACAAAGCTCCCTCCCGTGCTTCTCTGTCAAGCCAAGATGTGGGAGCCGGGGCTGGGACCCCTTTCTTCTGCACTGCTTCAGCCCCATCCTTGGGGCATGTCCTGAAAACTGGAGTCTGCCCTCAGAGGGGACAACAGCCACACTGAGGGGTAGCTTTGGGTCACCTCCTGGGGGGGACCTGCCAGGGCTGTAACTCTGCGTGCCCAGTGCTCAGCAGGGACACACAGCCTCTCCCTGCTCCAGCTTTAGGACTGGCACAGCTTTCACCTCCCATGCATGGAAAGAAGTGCAGCCAGCAGGACAAGGGAGTGGATTCTTCCCCTCTACTCTGCTCTTGTGTCCAGAGCTGAGGGCCCCAGAGCTGCAGCACCCAGCTTCAGGGCCACCAGCATAAGGACCTGCTGGACAGAGTACACAGAGATGGCTGGAGCTAGAGGGACCTATGCAACACAGGAAACCCTGTGCCACCAAGAACCAATGCTCAAAATTGGCATTTCATACAGCACTTCAGCCCTAAAGCACCATTTGGTTCTGCCAAACAACCAATATTTGAAATTTAATACAAAATAAACCAAGTGTTTCCCAAAAGCCTCCTGCAGGAGCCTGGCTTTGAGCTGGTGATAGCAGTGGTGATTCAACCTATGAGCCTTCCTTTTCACCCCCTCAGGGAGGACAAATCCATGCAAGTCCCATAAACTTCCTGGCTTATGGGACAATTCTCGTGCTGCTTAAGCATAATGGGCCATCAACTTTCCCCTGGGATAAATTTGTCCTGGCAAACTGTCTTTTAGTGCTCTACATCTTGGGGGAGTTGATGGCATTTGGGGTTTATTTTAATGGGAGTCAGTAGCCATGATCAATTGTAAAAGCTCTATTTCCACGGAAATGGGAATTTAATAGATTTTTGAAAACAGTGGTTATTGACCCAATGGGCCTTAATGGCTTAAAAACCATCTGATTGTAGTGTGCATGAGTAAATGCTTATGATTTTCAAATGAATACTGGAATAGGTAGTAAAAACCCATTTAAATCGCTGGGACCTGGTCAATAGGGAGTTTCCATTTGCTTGCTTGGCTTTTCTATTTCTATCTGAGTGAATCATGGCCATGTCTTCCTCGGAGAGGCTCACCATTCCCTCACGGCTGAGATCATCTTTACACACACGGCCCATCTGAGCCCCAGCAGGGCCCAGGGATGTCTTTCATTAGGCCAGGCAGTGATGCAGAGCTGGCCTTTCCCAGATGCTCCCACCGTGGGAGCTCAGGACACACAGATGACTCTCAGGGACAGCTCCTTGGGAGCCGAGGAGACACGTGTGCCTCAGACTCCTGGCTTTAAACTCAACCTACAGCTGATGATCCTACAGGGAAATTCCCAGGCAGAAACCTTGGTTTGTCTGGGGTTAACACATACCAGAAACATCAAGAGGAGTGAACTCCAAAAGAATGTACTAATTACTAAGGAGTAATCCTGGAAGCAGAGGACAGACTATGCCCTGGTGTTTATTCCATGGAGCCTGTGAGCACTGATTGAAGCCACCCTGCCCCGACTGGGGCAGGTATTTAAAGTTATCACCCACACCAGCTCTCCAAGGTTCACAGGTTACAGGTTACTCTGAGTTGGAAGGGACCCACAGGATCATCGAGTCCAACTCCCAAGCGAACGCCCACCCAGGGATCACCCCCACAACCCTGGAACCACGGGCACCACGCTCCATCCATCCAAGCCTCCCACCATCCACACCATGGCACTGAGCTTCTCATCCAGTCTGACCTTAAACACCTCCAGGGATGGCGACTCCACCACCTCCCTGGGCAGCCCATTCCACTGAGGGATCACTCTCTCGGGGAAAAACCTCTTCCTAACATCCAGCCTAAACCTCCCCTGGTGCAGCTTAAGGCCATGTCCTCTTGTTCTGGTGTCATCAGCCTGAGAGAAGAGATTCACACCCACATGACTATTCCCCACTTTTCACATCATAGGCGGAATTTCTCCTCTCCTGCCTGCCTTTTTCGTGAGCCTGTAGCAACACGGATGCCCAAGATTTTTATTGGTTTGAAACCAAATTGTGGGTTCAGCCACTGCAAAGAGGAGATTCCAAGCCATGTGTGTGCAGGACAGCAAGGCTGGGTGAGTGTCCTGGCCATAGAATAAGGCAAAAGGAAAAAAAAAAACCACAACCCAAACCCAAAGCAAGGACCTGAAAACTCCCAGATTTCCAATGGACATCTCTCCTCCAGCTTCTTCTGCCCTTCAAAGACCCAAGGCAGCAGGAACCACAGTTCAGAGCCACAGCCTGTTTCTTCTCCTCCTCATCAGCAGAACAGGCAAAGCAGACAAATACTGCCAGTCACCATCTGCTTCCACCTCAATAACGTGTCTCCCACTGCCATTTCTAAATGTCAGAGAACAATTTTGGTTGGAAGGGACCTTAAAGACCATCCCATCCCAACTCCTCTTCCATTGGCAGGGACACCTTCCACTACAAGCCTCATTCAGCTTGGCTTTAAATCATTCCAGGGATGAGACATCCACAATTTCTCTGAGACATGATTCCTGAAAACAGGGGAAAGCAGTAGTTGTGGGGAGCTAATCAAAAGAATTCAAGAGAAAAAAGGTAAAGATCCAGTTTGGAACCACCTAGGGGATGAAACAGAGGAGAAAGGGAGCGAAGCAGCAGCTCAGGGAAGGAGGGGAGCCCAGCACTGTCCTCTGAAGTCCAGCACAGGCAACACACCAGCTCCAGCACCCACCAGCACACTTGGGAAAGGCTCACTATCCCCAGCACAGGATAAGCACTCGCCTGTTTTTTGACAATGTTGATGCTGGCTGGGGTTACACAGAACGTGTGTGAGAGAGGGCGAGTGAGAAGCGCCAGGGGAAACGGAGAAATATGTTTGCAGCCCCTTGCGGTTTTGGGAGGCAGAACTCAACAGTGGCAAGTTATTCTAGAGCAGGTTCCAAGCTAAACAAAACCAGGTATGATTCCCTTTCTGCCTGGCTTGTTTGTTTCAAAGCAAAATAAAAAACATCCCAGGCCAGGACCAAGTTTTACATCACTTTCTTCCTGTCTTAGGTTGCAGAGATCAGCCCTGTCCCACCTAACCTACAAGAACAGATCTGTAAATCAGCCTTCCCTTACTTTTTGCCTGAAGCAAAAATACGAAACAATATTCCAGGTTTAGGGAGGTCCTGAGGTCTCTGAACATGAGTCAGGGGTTCCCAGAGGAGCCCAATTTTTCAGGGCAGTTCCCAACCTGCGGAGGGAAGGCAGAGGGGATAACACCAGTGGGTGCTTTGCTCCTGGGCTCCCCCAGCACTGTGTGGCTTTCACGTGGCCGAGCAGAGTCTCAGGCACAAGAGGCTCAGAAAAGCACGACAAAGGGAAAATGTGTAATTTTTTGCCGTGCATTTAGCCAGGACAGAGCAGCTTCATCCCCCTTCACTAAAGGCCTCTCATCCCCACCCAGGGAACTAGGAGGGAGGGGGGCAGATGGCAGCACCTCCCTGCTGCACAGCTTGGGGGAAGATGTCCACATTTTCTGTGCCTCAGTTTCCCTTGCCCCCAGCACAAGCAAAAGCTCACAAACATCTTAGCATATGTGATGTCTTGTGAACAGGGGTTTCCAGAGAGCTCAGAAAAGTTGAGCATCCACTGCTGTTCAATAGAAAGCAAGTGCCCAGCTCTTCAACAGATGCCTCCTCCCCTCCCACCCATGAGAAGAAGAAAGAGCCTTGAACAGGGCTGACAACAGTGAGCGAATTTGCTGAGCAGGGAGGATGCTCCCAGGGCATTGAGCCAAGAGATCCCAGTTGCTCTGCAAGGGGAAGCACACAGCCCTGTGGTCAATGACCCCCTCCACAGGCACTCTTCACTACGATGGCAAAGTCCAGGCTTCCCAAAAGATCCCAAATTTCCCTACATTCACCCCCGTACTGCTCACTGAAGGGCAACAACTTGCAGCCTTTATGTTGGTCAGGAAAAGGACTTGAGACAGACTGAAAGAAAATACATCTATTAAAGCCAAATATCTTCCCCTTGCTTTTTTTTATATATTTATTTTTTCAAGGGTAAAACCAAGTCCCAAGCCTCCGACTTATTTTTAGATCCAGGCAATCGGGTGTCCCAGTCAGAGCACACAAGCCAGCATTCTAAAAATGCCTTCCTCACAGATATAAAAAGGACACAAGATAATTTATTGGGGAGATTCTCTAACATAACAAACAGCAAAACAAACAAAAAAAAAATCGAAGGCTGCCTCTGGTCCCCAGTACAGCCTTTGGGAGGTGACAGTCACAAAGATTCAGGTCCTTCCTAAAGCCTCCAAAACAAGACCCCTACCTCACACCATCTCGGTGGGTTTGTGTGATGCTGGACTCATTTCCTCTCGCCCCGTCACCCTCTGCAAAGGGGTAACTTGATTTCCTAAATAACAGCGGTGGCTGGGCCAAGGAAAACCAAAAGCAGTGTGTTCTCTTAAGGACTCCAGTGGCTGCAGCTCAGCCTGCCAACCCAGCGTGGATTAAATCATCCCAGAGACCCCATCAACGCCCGGCTGACACTGTCCCACCAGACATCCCAGCCAGGATGGCTGCTGAGCTCCTGCCATTTCGGCTCCTGGGGTCTCGCCAGCCTGGCCAGGGACTCAGTCAGAGTCCCCCACCCACAGCCGAGGGTACAGTCAGATGAGGAGGAGTCCTGGGGAGGGCTGACAAAGAGAGACCCCTCCCAGTCATTGGACACATGCTGTTCCTTCACAATTGCCATCCCGATACAATCGGCCCCCCTCAAGTGAGCCCCCGAGTCAGTGGTGTTTGCTAGAACAATAGCTCACATCTGGGACAGCTGTTTTCCCCGAAAGCGCCCAGGCTGCCTCCGGCCACCGGGTCCTGTGCCCTCGCTCACACGCGGATCGTGTTCTCCCTCTCCCCCGGAGATGTGGTCACGGCTGGAGGGACCTGGCAGGTTCCTGGAGGAAGTTCCATGCTCACAGGAGGGACTGTGGGACTCAGCGAGACCCATCCTGCAACAGAGCCTTGCTGGAAATTAAGCCCTGTGCTTTCCACCTTGGCAGGGAAAGGAGTGTATTACTGCGATTTTATTTCTTAATTTAGCACCCAAAACAGCAGGGAAGACGATTTGGGCACTTGATCAAGCTGCTTTGTCTAGAGCCAAAGCCAAGGAACTGGGAATCACCCCTCGGACCTGGGCACCTCTACATTCTCGTGCTCCACTTCCAGCCCCAGCAGAGCCCTGGCCCCACCAGAAACCAGTGTGATATGGAGCCCTCTGCCTCTGAACAGCACTCCCAAGACCTTGCACACTCCCTTAGACAGCAGCACTTTAGTGCTTGGTTCTTTCCCCGTGGGATGAAGTCACTCTCACAGTCCTGCAGACCCAAAGCCACAATGGGTCTGACACTGGTCTTGCCACATATCACAGAATCACAGAATATTCCGAGCTGGAAGGGACCACAAGGATCATCCAGTCCAACTCCCAAGCGAATGGTCACACANAATTTGGGGCCTTTACTCCCAAGCAAGAGTTCTGGGTGGGCTGAGGCACCCAGAGGCACATTCACATGGATGTAACAAGCAGCTTGATGGACATCCTGCCCACCTGATTTAATGGGCTCTACCAAGAACATTCCCTCCTCTCTCTGAGATGTTTTGAAGTCATTAATCCATAGGAAGGCTCAGAGAGTTGGGGCATTCTTACAAGGAAAGAATAAGTTTTCCAATGAGCTCAAATCCAACCACTCCGATGAAATGTAAAAATATCCGTCAAGAAACCATCAGACTCCAGCAAAGTCCTGTTCACTACTGCACCCCACAGTCCCAGCAGCTCTACTAGAGAGAAGCAACAGGCTCAGAAGCCAGTGAACCCATCATTGCCACCCTTGGTGTTCCCAAGGCACCCATCTCCTCACCACTTATAAGCCCTGGGTCCAGCATTTGAGGTTTGGTTCTTTGGGAACACCAGGACAGCATTTGGATATGGGCAAGTAGGACTCCAAGAGGTGCCAGAGGGAGCTCAAAAGCAGCCAGAGCTCAGGTCCTGAGCAGGTGACCTCCTAACCATGTGGGACCGTCATAGTTTCTTCCACTCCGCACTTCACAGACAGTGAAAATCACTGAAAACACTCTTTCCATCTGCCCTTCAAATGACCAACCACCACAAGCAGCAGACACCCACCTCCTCCAGCTGAATCCCTGCTCTGCAAAGTGTTGGACACCTCAGGTTGCACCCACATTTTCAATTTTATAATAATATTAAACATACCTGCCCTCTGTTACATTGAGAAAGAACTGCTGAGGCTTCCTGTAACAAAGGAAGGGAAAAAGGAAGTGAGGGGCTAACTTGGATGCTGTTTTACCATCTGGCTGGAATTAAGGTCTGGGCAGGTCAGCTGTGGCCCCAAAAATGGTATCACTGCCTCACTTGCTCTCAGTTTGATGCCCTCTATGCCCTCACTTGCAGACACTTTCAGCTGAGCATCTCCTGACCACAGGATGCTCAAGTGCTAAGGAATTGCTCAGAGTGATTCTTCTTCAGGAGTTGTCCACCAGAGACATTCAGGGAGGTCAATCTGGATCAGCTTTTGAAGACAAGGCTTAAACAGCAGGAGGTTCCCAAGCAGCCTTAACCCAATTAAGCACCCTTCCCTTAGGACAGGAGGCCAGCTAAGCTTGTGTTAAAACCCATCAAGTGTCCTGTTAATCAGGTACACTTCAACATCACAGCCCTGGCCATCCCAGCAGAGGCCACCAAGGCTGGAGACACCTCGTCATTTTTCACCTCCTTTTGTCACTTTGGTTATTTCTGCCATTACTTTGGGCAGCGAGATGAAAGGCCCAGCAGCTCAGCCCCTACCCACTCTGCTCTCCAGGCTCCCCTCTGGTTTTTCTTTTCATATTAACTGTGTCACACACCAGACTCTCATTGACTAACTGCCCGAGGGGGACTCTCGCTGAGTGTTAATTGCTGTTAATGAGCTGTTGCTGCTTTCCTTCCAAGAGCACCAATTACAGCAGCACTCAGGCTCTGCAAGATGTGAGTCTGCAGAAAATCAAGGCAAATTTTACTCCAGACCCTGCCATAAACTCCTGGAAAACGCACTAAATCAGGATGAGACTGGGTGAAGGATGACACTCAGCAGCCCTCCTGACGTTGCCGGTCCCCTCATTACTCATGTGGCGGGTGAGGGTGAATGAGAAGTCCCTGACCTGCTTCCCATGGGTCATGCTGGGGTCCCTTGCAGGGACAAGTGCACAGTCCTACTGGTGGGGTTTACACGTGGGTGTTGGCCCAGCACAGGAGGATTTGCCTTGTCCCATGTGCTACCACAGGAGGTGCAGGAAGGGTGCCTTGATGGGCACTGCCATCCTCCACTACCCCAGAGCTGGGGGCAGCTCCTGCCTTGATTCCATCCCCACCAGAGTTTTCATAGAATCCTGGAAAGTTTTGGGTTGGAAGGGACAGCAAAGCTCATCTTGTTCCACCCCCTGCCATGGGCAGGGACCACCTTCCACTATCCCAGGTGGCTCCAAGCTCTGTCTGACCTGGCCTTGGACACTTCCAGGGATGGAGCAGCCACAACTTCTCTGGGCAACCTGTGCCAGGGCCTCACTAACCTCATAGGGAAGAATTTCTTCCCAATATTTAATATAAACCTGCCACCCACCAACATAAAGCCATTCCCCCTTGTCCTGTATGTGCATGTCCTTGTAACAAAAATAACAATTCTTCTTTCCAAACCTCATTCCCTCCCCCAGGTGAGGGTGTATGCCAGCACCAGGTGTGGCCCTGGAAGTCCATCAGCTAAGAATCACAGGAGCCACCACTGTTCCCCAAGCTTTTCCCTCTGATTTGCCTCTCTCTAAGCTGCAGCCCAGGGGAAGGGGATTTCAAATGAGGGATGTGTTAAGATGGTAAAAGCTTTTGCATGAGTGCTTAAGACTGTGCAAGTCAAGACAAGGTATTGAGACCTTTCACAAAAATGGACTGAATGCTGGTGAGGAATTGCCCAGTGTCTCACTCTAACTTTCTCATTTCGATTATTTTTGGCCGTACTAAGAAACATTCAAATCCAAACCACTCTTTGTGAGAGCCTTAAAATGAAATAAAGCAGAGATTATTCGCTCCATGAAAAAAGATCCTCAGATTTTTGTCTTTCTGCCTTGGTCTGAAAGGAGATGCAGAGAGCACCTCCTGCAGTGGGGGTTCCCTCTCCCCCAGCTTTCCCAAAGCCACAGCTCCCTCCTGGGCTCTGGCACAGGCCTGAAGAGGCAGAGACATCCCAGCAAACAGCAGCCAGCTCCCTCACTTGCTCTCCTCCAGTTACAGACCCAGAGCTGCTGTTCCCATCAAAGCACCTGGCTCCCACTGCGCCGCCTTTCCGCAGTTTGTTAAATTTTATTTCGCGTTATTTCTCCCGTTCTGGCTCCCACCCTAAAAATCCTCCTGTAACTTCGCCAGCTGCCCCGCTCCTCATAAATGTTCATTTAAGTATAATACCTTACAGCAAACACAGCAGCGCTCGCTCAGTGGGAGCTCTGCCTGAACAAAACCCCGTTCCTGTGTCTTGGGGTTCGTTCAGCAACTTCAGGTAACACCATTAACCTGGCCACACTCTTGGGCAAGCTTGAGTGCACCTTGGTTTTTCCTCAAACCCAGTTTCCCAATGGTTTTCCCACAGATATATATGGAAGAATAATAAGAGTGCGCTCAGCAGAGATGAGCCCGGGCAGGGTGGGTGTCCACTGGCATCACCAGTTTGGACAGTGCTTGGAGCAGCCTGGTCTAGTGGGAGATGTCTCTGCTCATGGCAGAGTGGGACAAGATGGTCTTTAATGTCTCTTCCCACCCAAACATTTCTATGACTCCTTTATTCTGTGACCTCTGAAGAAGCCAGCCCAAGGCAGCTCAGTGGCAGCAGGATTCGACTCATGCCCCCACATTTCCCAAATGCCGGGCACACTGGATCTCGTTTTTCAGAGCTCAGCCTACAAACGATCAATCTTGTCCTCTGCACAGACCAATGAGGTCTGCGGAAAGAAAAATTGCAAAAGATTTGTTATTTCCCCAGTGTTCCTATTTTCCCATTCCTTTCCCACAGAAGCGAGGTTTTTTGTTTTGTTTTGTTTTCTTTCTCAACTTTCAGGGGAAAATACTGACAAATGGAAGCCCTGATTCATACCAGCAAAAATTTGGCCTTTTTTAATTTAAGGTGGAGCCCTTCTTGTCTGAGGATGAAAACATTTCTCTGACTGCACACAGAGGGCAAGGACTGAGCCTTTGCCCTGACAGAGCCAAGGCCAAGCGGTGTTGGGTGCTGAGGGTCACCACGAGTGGAGCTGTTGTGGAATACACTGCTCATCTCTTCCATGCTCAGGAAATCACTGCTGTGCTGGCTCACAGGGTTGGGAAACACGGGGACAGGCAATGGTGCCTGTCACCAAAGAGGTGGTAAAATATCTCCTGGGAGTGTTGTTCAGCAGAGACATGCTGTGATGCCTCCCTCTGTGGCTAGGATGCATGGGAATTAAGGATCTCTACCCTCCTCCTGTGTTTTCTCAGGCAGCTGAAGGACGGGTGGGAAAGGCTCAGGAAGGGAGGGGATGTGCTGCTCCTCTCCATCATCACCACCCAAGCAGAGGCACCTGCTTCCCTCCCATGTCCCACCTGGGAGGAAGTAGAGAGAAGAAGCAGATTTTGGGGGAAAAAAGGATATGTGGTCACAGCCTACCTGCTCCCACAGGTCAGGGAAAGAAAAATGAAGGAGAAAGGAGATCCTTTGAGCAATGTGTCCCCCTAAAACCCTTCCTGGCAGCTTTTCTCCACAGTTGCTGCCATCTGCTCTGGCGGGCACCTCCACCTGGCACTGGGAGCTGGACACAGGGAATGAGCAATTTTCTCTGACACCGAGACAGAAATGGCTTTAAAAAAAAAAAAAAAAAAAGAAAAGCCATGACATTTTTTTCCCTTCCCTATCTCCAGCCAGAAAGGACATTTGGCAGAGCCCCAAGTGCTGGAAGCCATCAGTGGGGCTGTCAGCACTTCAGAGGCTCCAGAAAGGAGGGCAGGTGTGTGCAAGCCACCGAGTGCCCCTAGGACACTGTCCCCAGTGCCTCGGGTCACCCATCATGTGCAGGAGTTTCCCTCTCTGTCCCACCCCAGCTGCCTCCTCCAAATGGCCCCGGGGAGAGTAAGTGACCCCTAACACCACGTGTTGATGCTCCATTTGGATTTTTCAAGGTATTTTGCACCTGCAGCACGCAGGAAAGGCACACGTCCTCCTCCAACCAAGGGAATCTCCCTGTGGGCATCACTTCCCAGGGCAAGATTCAAGGATGCTCATGCACGCAGACTCACAGACTCAGTAAGGTTGGAAAAGACCATAGAGATCTTCAAGTCCAACCTATAACCACACCCACCTTTCCAAATCCTGTACCTCACATCTAGCACCATGACCTCCTTCTCTCTACTCCAGCACTCAGGGAAAGGCATTTTGAATACAAATTAAGGAATTAAACTTTAGATACATCCAGGAAAGCAGGGGAAGGGGCGGGATCAGGGTAAGCAGCATCCTTTGCACAGGGCGATCTGCTCACCCCGGGGATGCCCGCAGTCCCCCTGGCATGTAGCCAGAGGCTGCCAGCTCTAGTCGGAAGCAGAGCGGGTGCTGGCGAGAGGGTACCTCCCATCCCTCGGCGCACCACCCCCTCCCCATGAGCCCCACACCTACCGCTGGGGCGAGTCAGGGTCGAAGCAGGTCTTGGCCACGTCGGTGGCCCGCGGGTCGCAGCAGTCGCCGTCGTCGAAGTCGTCCAGCATGTTGTTGCACTCCATGTGGCAGACGCCGTCGCGGCGCTTCCAGGAGAAGCAGCGGCCGGGCCGCCGGCAGTCCCCGCCGTCGTAGCCGGTCAGGGGATGCTCGCACTCGGGGTCGCAGCGCTCGTTGCCCACCTTGCTGGGCTCGCAGCCCAGGAGCACGGCGCGGCGCCGCAGGGACGAGTTGTGCACCTCCAGCAAGCTGAGCTGCCAGGAGATGTTGTAGGGCCGGAAGGCTTCGCTCAGCGCCCGGTGCTGCCGCCAGATCTGCTCCCAGCTGACCGTGGGCCGCCCGCCGTCGTCCTCCGCCACGTTCACCACCCGGTAGCGCACCACCTTCCAGCTGCGCAGCGGCCAGTGCTGGTTGTAGTGGGAGACCAGCTCCACGTTGTCGCAGGCGGTCTGCCCGCAGGCGGGGGGGCCCAGCGGCCGCAGGACGGGGGGCGGCGGGGGCAGCAGTACCCACTGCTGGGGGAAGGCGCCCTCGCGGAAAGGCACCCAGCGCTCCTCCGGGGTGGCAAAGCCGGAGGCCAGAGCCAGCCCTGACGCCCCCTCGGCCACCTCCTCTAGGAAGGCACGCTGGAGGTGGGACTGGGACAGGGCACCACGCCACAGGGCCAGCCCGGCCAGGTGTCCCCGGAAAGTGTGCGCGGTCCCCCAGGCGTCCCCCCCCAGCAGCAGCGTGCGGCAGGAGGACATGAAGGCGCTGTGCAGGGCTCCCTCCTGCCCGCCGGCACGGCCGACCCGCACCCCGTCCACGTAGAGGGCCATCCACCGCCCGTCATAGGTGGCGGCCAGGTGTGTCCATGCCTCGGGGCGGTAGCGGTGGTAGGAGGTCACCTCGGTGGCGGTGGCCGCCCGGTCCGTGCGGAGGGAGAAGAAGAAGCGGGCGTCCTTCTTTCCACCGAGCTGCAGGGCACGGATGCCCAGTGCCCAGCCCTTGTCGCTGGCCGTGTGCGAGCAGTTGTCGAAGACGCCTGTGGTGGGGTCGGGGACAAGGGTGGAAAGAGAGGAAAGAGAGGAGAGCAGGTGAGGACTGGAGAACATCGCCACTCCTCCCCCGAGCATGGTCCTGGGTGGCACGTAAATGAAGGCGGTCAGAGGCTGGGCAGTGGGTGCTGCACCAGGGCGACACTGCAGCCCCCATTCCAAGTCATTTGGATGGGTAGGTGGAGCTGCCATCCAAGGGATGGCAGAGCCAGAGAGTGGGTGGGGATGGAGAGGAGAGGAAGAGCATGGATGAGAGGAGAGGCCGAAGAGTGAGGTGTTACTGAGCTGCTCTCCGTAGGAGTGCTCTGGTGGGATGGGATTAGAGGCTAAGCCTTTCATCTGTGGGCCAAAGCTTTTAAGAATTAGAGCAAGCAACCCAAAGCAAAACATCCTCCTCCAGGGACTGCTTCCCCAACAGCTTCCAGGCAGATTCACTGCTCTTCTTTACGCTCCAGTTTCCCTCCCAGCCAGGCCTCCAGCACCAGCAGGAGAGGGTCGGCAGGTACAGTCCTCAGCACCTAAGGTCACCTGAACATAAATCCACCCCCAGGAAGAGCTTCAGGCTCAGCCTTTTCCTGTGAGCCCAAGGGTATTTCAAACATGTTTTAGGCTGGGCAAGACCTGGAGCTCTGCTGACTTTCCCCCAAACTCAGGCTTGTTGAGTGCCCACAGCCAAGAACCAGAGGCTTGCAGGCACTGAGTGCCCTTGGGAGTTGGTGGTCATAAGACACTTAAACACTGGCAAGGACAAACGGACTACTCACTGCTTGAAATAAATGTCTCTGGGCTCCTAAACCACCATAGCCAGGACAGGCTGGGGGGAATGGACTTGAAGTCATTCTTTGAGCCCTACCAGTGACATCTTCTGGGAGCCCTCTGCTCTCCCAACAAACACTGTCCCGGTGCTGACCAAACCTGCTGCCATGCCCAGGGACCGTTTTTATGTTCCTGCTGTGGTATTTCCTATTCTCAGCCCTGATTTTCCTTACTGCATGGGTTCTCCTGCCCCTCATTCTGCCATTCCCATTGCAGGCACTGCCTGTCCATCTCCGAGGCATCAGGGCATCCTGGGCCAAAACAAAGCCCTCCTGCTCTGCCCCACTGAGGATGATGCTGTGGAGAAACTGTACCTGCAGCCAGGATTGCTGAGGCCAACAGAGAGAGGCAGAGGAGCAGGAGCTCAAGGAGGAGCAGGAGCTCCTGGCTCTCCTCCAGGAGATGTGGCTGAAGCCAGGTTACCATGACCCCACATCTCCCCCACCAGCCGTCATAAATGTGGCCAGCAAAGGTCATGTCAAGCCCTGCTGCACCCCAGGAAGCTGCACCCCTCCCTCCATCCATCACTTTCACCGAGGGCGAGATGGGTGGTGGCCTCTAAACCATCCCAGAGTCGTAACCACCCCGGGCACAGATCCCTGCCACTGCTCACTACAAAGGCAGCCACGCACAAAGCCTCCGTGGGCGGATGGGCTTTGGCCAACTCCCGTTTTCTGGTGCATTATGAAAGGGAAGCAGAAAGACCAGGGGAAGCTGAGACAGGGAGAAGCCAAAAAGCTTTTGGCTTTCTGGAGGCAAGTAAAGGAGCCTTAAAGGAGTTGGAAGACAAAGCTGCAGAGTGCTTTTGGCTAGGGTGCTGGGTGAAAGGTGCTGAGACCTGCATACTCAAAAGCTGTGTTTTGGTCCTCACTGAGGCTGAGGAAACAGTCCTCTCTTAGGAAAACTAATGCATTTCACCTAGAAATGATTTAGTGTCCCAGACTTGATTAGACACTAAGGAAAATCCAGGTACCAGGGATGGAACAGCCCCAGAGGTGAGTGTGAGCTATCGCCCTCACAAACTTGTACTGGAGCCAAGCCAAGCCTGGCAGTGCCTGGCAAATTCAACACTGGCCAAAAGAAACTTCAGTGAACATAAAACCAGGTATGAGGACTTCACCAAAGTGATATAAGTAAGGCCAAGGTCAGCTCTACAACAGACCAAAGCAAAGGAGCAGCTGGTGCTTCCTGGGTATGGCCAGGGATGACATTTTCACTGCAGTGGCAGTGAAGGAGTGTGAGGCAGAGCAGGCAGTCCCATGGCTGGGAGCCACAGTAGAATGGTGAAGCAAAAATGTCCAGGTCCTGACATCTCCTGAGAGCCTCCATGAGAAATATCAGGGGAGCGGTTTCAAGACCCCGGAATTCACCAAGGAGCTTCATATTTTGTCCTGGGGCAACTCACCAGGAAGGAAAAGAGCTGTTTGTAGAGGGGGTATGAGGTATCTCCTCAGCACCTGTAAATGCAGCTCTGCCTCTGATCCCTCAGGTGGGGAAGAGGAGCTCTAACCTGGTTTGTGTGGTCACCAGTGCCCTTAGAGTGATGACTTTGGGGTTTGAAACAAGAGTTGTTGGCAACAGTGCAAAAAACCCCCAAACAAAACAGACACCTCCCACTGGGACTAGGAGCTTTGTAACACAAGGAATAGCTCTCAGCCGTGCTTAGAGACTCAGACACTGGGGGAAATTGGCTGCTGAAGCTCTGGAGGGTCTGACACAGGCCAGGAGCCCCTGCCAGGGGTCACCCCTCAGGGTATGCAGTGGGAACCAGCTCAGGGGCACAAGGAGGACATCTAGGTTTAGAGGCAGCAGAAGTCTGGGACAAGCTCTGGTGAGGGATCTTCTGACACAACAAAATCATCTATGATGTGAGTAAAAACAAACCTCACCCTGACACAAAGGGAAATCCCTTGTGGTTCACCAGAAGTAGGGCAGGCACGGATGGAGAGGAACCAAAAAAAGTGGAAAAAGAAATGGCATGACATGAAAGGACTCATCTGCTGCCCAAAATGAAAAGAACATGGAAGAAGGACCACTCCTTCTCTGACAGTGGCTGTGGCAGGGTGCTGGGGTTATGACCCAGCAGATCCCCCCCTATGCAGAAATGGCTAAAAGGGATCAACAGCCCCATCCAGAGTGGTCCTGAGGCAAAGTGTGACATCTACAGAAAAAACTCACGAACTCCTGAGCCTTGAATCCAAGCAGCAGCCGCACCAGGTGACAGTGGGAGATGCTCAGCTCTGCCCTGCTTTCCTCTTGTTCTCTCTCACACATGGACACCTGGAGCATCTCCCGCTCCTCCACAGCTTTGGACCACTGCACACTCAGTCCCCTCTCTCCCAAAAGAGCAGCAGCAGATCAGAGGCAGACTCGGCACCTGCCGATGGGCTGACAGCTTGCATCGCCTGCTCACACCAAATGCCAGCAGCACGGGCCTGTCTCCCATGGCCACCACACCCTGTCCCCGTGGTCCCAGCTGCAGAGAGACGGTGGGAAGCGGCCAGTGACTCACAGCCGGAGGTGCCTGGGGCTGACTCAAACCCTGGAACAAGGGAGCTGGGGGATATTACCCGAGTGAGTGCCAGGGCTCACGGGTGGTGCTTTCAGTGCTAACAACTGTCCCACCCTCCACAAGGAAATTAAAAAAAATAAAGAATCAAAAATAATAATTAAAATCCCCTGCTGGTTAGCTGGGAAACTCAAAAGCCAGCACCTGCAGACCAGACCTCCAGATGCAACAGCTGTGCTGCTGATGTGATGGCTGGGAAATGCACTCCATGCATCCCAAGCCTCTGCCTGCTGGTGCGGAGGCATCAAGGACCCCGGTGGGAAGGCAGACAGCCAGATGGACACTAGATAGTTTCGTAGTTTCCTTGTACACAGCTACTTTTCCCCTCTGCCCCCAGACTCCAGCCCATCCCAGCTACCTGTCCCACAGCACAAATGCCATTATCACCCTCTAACCAGGCAGAAAATTCAGTGAAAGGGGCCAGGCAAAGCAGAGGGAGGTTCAGTGGAGGGATCACAACTGAAGGGAGTGTTAGCATAGAGAGAGGCATTCCCCAGCTAGTCAGCTTGGCTGGGACAGCACAGAAACACAGCAGCCCCAGCTGTGGGGACCTCAGACATCCGATGGGATCAGTATTTCTTGGTGCTGCCATCTATTCCCAGCCCTTCCTGGGTTCCCTGCACTGCCTTGCCATGCTTGTACCCAGCCACAAACACCCATCCTGGCACAGCTGCATGAAGCACCACTGCAGGAGGTGGAATCTGCCCCACTCCGTGCCTGTGTGCCAGTCTGTCTCCTCCGGCTCTCCATCGTTTTGGATCGTTTAGGCTGGAAAAGGTCTTTAAGAACAAGTCCAACAGTAAACCCAGCACTGTCAAGCCCACAACTACACCACGTCCCTAAGCACCCCATCTACACGTTTTTTTAACACACCCAGTCATGGCACTTCCACCACTACCCTGGGCAGCCTGTTCCAGTGCCCGACATCGCTCTCAGTGAATAAATTTTTCCTACTATCCAATCTAAACGTCCCCTGGCACAACTTGAGCCAATTTCTTCCTTGTCCTATCACTTGTTACTTGGGAGAAGAGAGACACAACTGCTACAACCTCCTTCCAGGCAGTTGTAGAGAGCCAGAAAGTCCCCCCGAGCCTCATTTTCTCCAGCCTGAGCATCCCCAGCTCCCTCAGGCACTCCTCATAGGACTCGCTCATCACTTGCCTGTTTCTTAGCTTGCGGCGGTGAGGGGGCAACCCGCGGTAGAAGGAGCCCCTGGGGCCGCCCCCCGCCCCGCCGTCGCTCCGCGGAGCCCTCGGGGCCGGGCCGTGCGTGCGGTGC